>VZTM01035046.1:12375-71391 GCA_013400555.1 Jacana jacana | reverse complement strand
ATCTTACAGACTGAAAATTTAAAAAAACACACAACTTGAGTCTGGGACATGTGGTTTGTAAAATTGTAGTATGTTCTTGGTACACTAATAATTTGTAGCTTTCTAATGAAAACTGACTAGTACTGTTACAACAATGATTTTCTCTCTAAAATGTCTAACTTTTAGGAAGACTTCAGCTAAAATTATACACTTGCTCAGCCCTAGAACTGCCTGCATTATATTGTTTCAGAAATTACTATACTGGTCTTGCCTTTCTATGTTTGAAAGAACACTCAAGAATATACGTGGAGGAGAAAGAATTTCAGTATATCTAGTCTCTCTGAATAGTTATTCTCCTTACCTTGATGTTTTTTACTCAGATGAAATGTTTTCAGACTAGAATTATAAGGTAAATATATTATTTGATGGGGCAGGAATGAGGGAAGAAACAGGAAGCTTTTTGATCTTGGAGAGGAGAGGAATAAATTGGAGAAAAGGGAAGATAGATGGTTGAGAGGCCTGGTTGTCTGAGGTCCATTTGGCTTTTGTTCAAGTCACAGGAAGCTGTACCTTCTCTGATGATCAGACCCAAGATTTTTTAAGCAGCTGTCTTTTTTCTGTTCAGTACTTTTTCTTCTATATAAATTTTGGAATTTATCCTTCAGTCAGAGCAGCTCTGAGGCAGTATTCTTCTTGTGGCAGACTGTGAGCATTTTTGAATGGTGGTTACCAAGCGGATGCGTTATATTGGAACTGGTCTGAAATACAATGTATGCTTGAGGTTCAGATTGAAACCAAAGTAGAACTCATGGAATCAAGTACTCGTTGCAAGAAGTTACCTGGCAGCTGTACCATTATGCATCATTTAACATGAAGTGTCTCTGCTCTCTAAAATGAGAAGTTGGTGCAATACTAGAGGGTTTATGTAAGCAAGGGAACTAGTCCTCTCTTACAGGTTTTGTGGGTTTGATGGATAGTCAAGCACAGTTGGAAGCTGCTGAACAGTCTGTATATTTGTATGTAATGCATAAAAAGTTTATTTTGATACATGAAGAACTGAAGTGTTCATAATTAAACCAGTTTTCACCATGTAGCTATTTATAACAGACCTTCAGAAATGCATTTTTAGTTATTTGCCAAGATGTTCTTATGTTTTAGTATAACAATACATACTTAAAAAATATATTTGACATAGAATGTAGATAATACTTCATATTCCTATCAAAGCCTAAATAATATTTCTAAAAATTATTCAACAAGCAAAAAACGACGAGCATGAAATATCTGTCAAATATGATGTTTCGCGTAGGATGGGAATTGGTTATGAAAACTCGTCCTTGGACACTTAATTGAAGCAAAGGGATTTACAGATCTTTCTTGTCTGCCACTCTAGGCCAGTGTTCCATGAAATCATCCAACTGTGCACATCGGTACTTAGCTTTCTAACTTCATCTTTGAGAGCAAACATGCTGCTTGCCACTTACGGATTTGATTTGTAACATATATAGAGTCTAAAGCTCTCGAAATTAAGCTTATGTTACAGTACCAACATCTGAAGGCACCTAATTAACACTAGTGATATTTAGCTGAGAAAACATGGTTCTGCCTATTAAAAATCAGTTATATTTGATTTTCATATCACATGTAGGCAATCTGAGGTTAAAAACCTGTGCCATGCAACAACCTCTACAGCGTGGTCAGTGACTTCATCTGCAGGTAGCATAAGTGCTTTTCTCCTCCCTTTTATTCCTCAACTATTTCTTTCTCACCAGTCTCCAGTCTGCTGGTTAAACAGCAGGCTCAGATGAAAAACAAAAAAAGCATGTAGCTTAGGCTTTGCTGTACACCTTGGCAGTCCAAAGTCTTGGTCTGAATGAAGTAGCTTCTCATTCGGGCTACAAGTCCTCTGGGCAAACCAACCTGAGATTTCTCATCCACTCTCCTGTTCTTTCTAGTTGGGACGTTGTTTTCAACAGAACACCAAAAACTAGATATAAAATCACTGGAGAATAGTTTAAATCACCTACTGCAGTCTTTTCTTCTTGCAGTATCAGAACAGATTGGTAACTGTTGAATGTATTCGGTGTTTTTGGTCAGCATGTTCGTTCTTATACCAAAAAGCAGTGGTTACTTACATTCAAATGCAAAATCAAGGAACGGTGTCCTTTACCAGGCTGCTACCACCACTCCATCCTTGGACATATCTCTTGGTACCTAACAAGAGGACTAGGGGGTAAGTTTGAGCATGGACTCCTGAGTGACCATGCTGCTCAACTCCTACCTCACCTACTCGCTCCAGCTGGGACATGTACTGCTTTCCCTCAACAAAACTGGTAGCAAGAGAGGGAGCTCCATGCAATTTGGATGGTGGTAGTCAGTCAGCATCATACAAGCTAAAAGGCAGCGTATTTAGTGGTGTAGATGTAGCTATGTTTTATTATACCCCCACAGTTATGGATTCTGAGGGAAGTACCACGAAGTTTGTAGCTAAGTAGCTGTAACAAAAATCTTCTGTGTTTTCTGCTGCCTGTCGGAATGACTCACTGAAGATCAGATTCCATTTAAAAAACCCTGGTCTTTCTGAAGTAACATCTTAAAAGGCTGTTCAGGTGCTGTCAAAATGGGAAGGTGCCTTAAGTTTCCACTCTTCTTGTTTGAGGGTAAGCTGAACTGCAGGTGGATCCTTGGGCTTCTCCACCAGAGCCTGAAAAAGTTCAGCAAATCTCTTGGTACCAGTTTTCCAGAGAATACTCCAAGAACTTACTCTTCCACAAGCTGTCTCACAGCCCTTTTACTCTCTGCATCAGAACAGATTAAAAAGCTGTTTACATCTACTATTGTAAAAATATGCCAGAACTAATAATTCCAGGACTAGTAAATCCTAGATTGTTGTCATGGCCAAAAATGAAATGTTTTGATTTCCCAACTTGAACTAAACAGATTTTTTCCCTCTTTACTGATATTCATACACATGGTCCCTTTTCACATGCAGAACTGATCTGTTAAACATGAGGCAACTTTGGCTCCTTCCTGCTTTTTTTTTTAATTTTCACTTTCCTGGGTTTTTTTTTCTTTTACTTATTTGTTTATGCTCTAGAAAATGAGTATGCAGCTGCTGCTCCTGGTTAATTAAGTGATTGATTCATCTCCCATTTGGTTACTTTGGTCCATATGAACTGTAGTAATTGTCCCATTTATTGCTGATCTATAAAGTTTACTGACTTTTTATTATATGATTCAGCCAGGTGATCTTTTAATGGAACAGTTTTTAAAATAGAAAATATTTGTAATAATAAGTGGAAGATTCAGTTCTGTGCTCCACCTGAACAAGGGGGCAAAATAGGAGTTTTGATCCCCTGTGTGCTAGGGGTTGTGCAATCATTAAACTTCTCCTGTCACTTCTGTTTTCTGTGGCTGATTGTGACCGCCTTTTGCTCCCATCCTGTCAGCACGTGATGGACAGCTTTGCAACAGAATTGCCAGAAATGATGCCAGGTTTTTTTTTATTTTATTATTTTTTTTATTGTGATGTTTTTCAGCATGTTGGCAATTCTTTCTCAATTTTTGCCTTCTTTTCTGGCTCCTGGGACTGCTTTTTTGAGCTGTTTGAGCTGTTTCTGGATCTTAGCAAAGCATTTGACACTGTCCCCCACCACATTCTCATGGAAAAACTGGCTGCTCATGGCCTGGATGAGCGTATGATCTGCTGGATCCAGCATTGGCTGGAAGGACGATCCCAAAGGGTGGTGCTCAATGGAGTTAAATCCAGCTGGCGGCCAGTCACAAGTGGTGTTCCTCAGGGCTCAGTACTGGGGCCTTTCCTTTTTAATATCTTCATTGACGATGTCGATAGGGACATAGAAAACACTATTAGTAAGTTTGCAGATGACACTAAGTTGGGTGGGAGTGTTGATCTGGTTGAGGGCAGGGATGCTCTGCAGAGGGACTTGGACAGACTAGATAGATGGGCCAATGTTAATGGCATGGCCTTCAACGAGGCCAAGTGCCAGGTCCTGCACTTGGACCACAACAACCCCATGCATCGCTACAGGCTTGGGGCAGTGTGGCTGGAGAGCTGCCTGGCAGAAAAGGACCTGGGGGTGCTGGTCGACAGGAGGCTGAACATGAGCCAGCAGTGTGCCCAGGTGGCCAAGAAGGCCAATGGCATCCTGGCTTGCATAAAGAATAGTGTGACCAGCAGAAGTAGGGAGGTGATTGTCCCCCTGTACTCAGCACTGGTGAGGCCACACCTTGAGTATTGTGTCCAGTTCTGGGCACCTCAACACAAGAGAGATATCGAGGTGCTGGAGCGAGTACAGAGGAGGGCAACAAAGCTGGTGAAAGGCCTGGAGAATAAGGCTTATGAGGAATGATTGAGGGAGTTGGGATTGTTTAGTTTGAGGAAGAGGAGGCTGAGGGGAGACCTCATCACTCTCTACAACTGCTTGAAAGGGCATTGTAGAGAGGTTGGTGCTGGTCTCTTCTCACGGGCAATGAGCGACAGGACAAGAGGGAATGGCTGCAAGCTGCAGCAGGGTAGGGTTAGGCTGGAATTTAGGAAAAAGTTTTTCACGGAGAGAGTGGTCAGTCAGTGGAATCAGCTGCCCAGGGAGGTGGTGGAGTCCCCATCCCTGACTGTGTTTAAGAGTCAATTAGATGTGGTGTTGAGGGATATGGTGTAGGGGAGAACTTGTAGAGTAGGGCTGATGGTTGGACTTGATGATCCCAAGGGTCTCTTCCAACCTGAATGATTCTATGATGAGGATTGTTCTGTTCAAACTGATATTCTACAGAGGCTACGTGCAGCCTTGGAGAGAGAGGGGAAATAACTTACTGTGAGTCCCTGACAGTGTGGAAAAACAAAACAGGAGTGACGGCAGCAATACATATCTATTTTGTTCTTAACCACGACGTTCAAACTGAAGGCTGGGGAGAAAAAATGTACTTTGTGACTTTAGCAGTCTGCAGCACAGAGGTCTGCAGTGTGTTTGTGCATCCTTGCTTAGTAGCTAGTGAGAGGAGGCGACCAATTCAGAAATGGAACATGACATGAGACCTTTATGAAGAGGTGAAGTTAATCCCATAAAACATATGAATGGCAAATGTAAAATGAATATTATTTGTCTGTGTATTTTCTGCATATCTTGTTAGACCCATGATAAAAAAAAAAGAAGCTATAGGTTATATGTGTTATGTTTCTTTTGATGATCATTGTCTTTTACAAAACCTCATGGTGCAGTTTTGCCTTGAGTGCTGTTTTCTTGGTGAAACATGAAGAAGCAGTATTTTTTTTTTTCTCTTTGGTATCTGAAGGTTCTCTCATTCTGCCTCTATCTGTTGCTTGTCCAGCGCAGATGTATTCCACAAAACTGCTGGGTGGATGAGAGGTACCTGCACGTACACCAGTATTAGAAGTACTTACGTTTTAGAATGCGTTACTGTAGTTCATCACTATAGTTAAATAAAATCACTCTGGTCTGCGGTTCCTAAACCAGAGAAAAAAATCCTCAGACCCATGGAGACTGCATGGCGTTTCTAACATGTTTTTTATTGAAAATCACTATTGAGATGCTGCAGTGGCAAATACATAAAGTCCAGCTGGCTTCTGAAGCAGTTATGTAGGTGCAAAATCAGAGTGGAAGAGTTAAAAAGGTGCAAAGAGTTAAATGTTTTCTAGAGTTACCTTTCAATCTCTAACACTGTGCTGAATGTACACTTCACATCTATTACTGGTATTTGAAGTTACTCAAGAGGAGCGCCTGGCAGTGTATCCTAAACACATCTCATAGCACGTCCACCTCAGTAGCCACGTTTCTAACTCTTTTTATACAGATTTTTCACTGTGTTTTGGTTAGGTCAGTTTTATTCTCTTAAATTTTCATTTGTGTATCCTTTGCCATCTGTTACAGAAGCATTTTGTATGAGAGTAAGAGGATCTTTCTCAAAGGGTAATGTTTTTCTGGCATTTCAGTTGAACTCAGTTCAGCTGTTTGTAAAACATTACACTTTGCCTTGTCTTCTGCATATTTATTCTTTGTGGTCATCTTCCTTGTCTTTAAATTTTTTAGGCATTTTGGAAAGATTGGAAAGATTTATTATTATTTTTTTTATCATGTAGCTGATACCCAATTCATCAGTTGTTACGTAGATAGAAGCTGAGGTCTTACACGGATAGTGCAACAGCAGTGGAGCTCAGGCGTGGTGTGCTTATGGAGGAGGCAGCTTATTAGACTTCCCTGGGGTATTTTGCATCATGTCGTGCAAAAAATAACTAAAATCCAAGATTTTGCACAACTGCTCTTTTGCACAGTGTGCATCATGCAGGTGTCTGAGAGTCCACATCTGTCGATAAACAAGTACACACTGGAGTGGGTGATAAAAAGTTATATATGATTCTTCATATATCCATATATATAAATAATTATTTACATATATATATATGTTATTCTTATACATATGGGACCCACCACACAGAAAGACATGGACCTGTTGGAGTGGGTCCAGAGGAGGGCCATAAAAATGATCAGAGGGATGGAGCACATCTCCTGTGAAGCCAGGCTGAGGGGAGTTGGGGCTATTCAGCCTGGAGAAGAGAAGGCTCTGGGGAGACCTTATAGCAGCCTTCCAGTACCTGAAGGGAGCCTACAGGAGAGACGGGGACAAGCTTTTAAGCAGGGCCTGTTGTGACAGGACAAGGGGTAGTGGTTTTAATCTAAAAGATGGACTAGACTAGATGGAAAGGAGAAATTTTTTATGATGAGGGTGGTGAAACACTGGCACAGGTTGTCCAGAGAGGTGGTGGATGCCCCATCACTAGAAATGTTCAAGGTTAGGTTGAGCAGGTCAGGTTGCTCTGAGCAACGCGATCTAGTTGAAGGTGTCCCCACTCATTGCAGGGATGTTGGACTAGGTGACCTTTAGAAGTCCCTTCCCACCCAAACTATTTTATGATTCTATGACTAAAGCTGCTGGTATGTCATGGAAACTCTTTGAATGTTTTTATTAGAACATTTTTGACTGGAACTAACTGTGTGTCGTGGGCATTGCAAGTAAAAATAGGTGGTTTTCGACGGGAAATTAAGTTACTATTTTAACAAGAAAGAAGAATGTGGTTATGCCATTTATGGCTAGAGTTTTGAGTTCAGACACATTTGTATCAGCTTGTCTTTCCAGAATAATACAGTGACATTTCTGTTCAACATTTTTGTGAAGTTGAGTGTTTTATCTTTTCTTTTTGCAGCTTCAGAAATTGCTCACTATGGATCCAATAAAGAGAATTACCTCAGAACAGGCTATGCAGGATCCTTATTTCTTAGAAGATCCTCTTCCCACATCCGAGTAAGTGGTCAGTTTATTAACCTATGGGTAGATCCAGAGGCGCTTTAGAAATGCGTGCTTTCTCTCCGCTATAAACACGTTTGTGACTATTGAGCTGAACACTTACACTCTAAGAACCAAAGAAAGCTATAACCACTAAAACACCATTTGTGGTTTTTAAAATTAAGTAGCATTCTTATTAATCTCTTGCTTTATGGAACTTTGATCCTATTAGTCGCAGCACTAATCTTGTTACTCGCTGACAGGTTGATTATGCATGCTACAGATCTTTGTAGACAACTGCTAAGTGCCCGCAGGTCCACTTCTCCGCTCCAGAATGCCATATGACACTCTAATTAGCTTACATTTTTCTGTCTTAGCCTTTGTTGTAAATTGGGTGGGTGGGGGAAGTCAACTCTGTGTCTCTGTGCTGTCATCCTTAACAACTTAAATCCATTTTCCGTAGACACTCCTCTCTTTTTGTTTGTGCGGGGAGATTTACAAAGGGAAGAAAATTTAGGGACAATGATTGATTTAATTAAAAATTAATCCCCTTTCCCAAAAGGCTAGCCTGAGAGCATGATTGTATACCTTTTTAGAAAAGCTATTAGTACATTCTGTGTGTGCTTCTCTACCATTATCTAGGGAAGAATTTTTAAAAGATGAGATGTATATTTATAAGTAATTAATTAAAAATGAAATTATTTCAGTAAAACCTACTGGATTATTTATGACAGCTCCTGACCTGTCTCTGTGACTTAATGTTGTCATGTGAATGATTTGCTCGCCAATACTGCTTTTAGGACAGCGTTTAGCTTTTTCTTCTCAATTTTGGGTTGGCATTGTAATGTGACTGATGTGAATACACAATGAGTAATGCCAACAGGTGTACAGAGCCTTTATTATAAATACTGCCTACTGATTAAGGGCAGGTAAATACTCGCTTGCAGTAGCAAATTCATGTGGACTATGAGATATGAATCGATAGGTTAAATTTCTAGTTATTTTTAAACTTTGTTCCAGGTGGGTTTATTAACAGTGGAGTTTCTTGTAGTATTTTTAGTTAGCCCTAAGATTGCAAATTACACGATAGCTGGAGTAAGATAGTTCTTTGTGCCCTTGCAGATATCTGACAGGGGGTTACCTTTCCAGCCACCGGTTACCAGAAGCTGTGACAACTATTAGGAGTTTGGGTGTATAAGAGGCAACTGAAGATTAAAAGTAAATGTGAATAGGTTTACGAGGGGTAGGATGTGATGGAAGATGGGGAAAACTTCTCCATCACAAGTGGAGGTTAGTGTTAGTGGAGGTATGTGCTGGTTACAGGCTGTGGCTCAGGCAACTTGGAACTAGCGTGGGTGAAGTATGAATCTTACAGGTCTAACCCTTCTGTTCTAATACAGTGATAAATAGACTTTTTTGGGGGGCAGTGTTTTTGCAGGTTGTCAAATCCCTTACCCAAAACGAGAATTTTTAACAGAAGAAGAGCCAGATGATAAAGGAGACAAAGTAAGTACTGGAAGAACAGTGTCAACACGCTTCACTGGCTTTCACACTATTTCCTGTTTTCATGTTATTTCATGTACTGCTTTTGAGTTGAAATTTTTCTTTGTGTTTAAACAATTGAGAAGAACCAGCAGCAGCAGCAGGGCAATAACCATACTAATGGAACTGGTCATCCAGGGAACCAAGACAACAGTCACACACAGGGACCCCCACTGAAAAAAGTGAGAGTTGTTCCTCCTACCACTACCTCAGGTGGACTTATTATGACCTCAGACTATCAGGTATTTGTTTTATTCATATATTGTCTCTTTGGGTTCTCGTGTTTACAGCAGTGTTTCTTTAAGCTAAAGAAATAATTTTCTACGTGTCACTGTATTAACTGGTATTTCTTGGCAGCTTCCAGGTGTTTTTCTAGATGCACTTAGTTACTGGTTTGCCTGTAAATTGATATGCTGATGCTCTTTAGGCTGGCAGTAAGAAAATTATTACAGTTACTGATTTTTTTTACTTTCATATTAGGGAATGCTGATTGTAGACCAGGAACCTGTTGTGCTGTGCTCTTGTCTCACCTTTCCTTACCAATCCTTATTTGAACAACTCTGTAGTAGGAGGAGGCAAAGGATATTGCAGTAAACAAGCTGTGAAATAAGAATCTGAACAAGAGTTTTAGTTGACTAAATGAGTAGGAAAGGAGTAGTTTGGATGACAAGAGAAAGACTTGATATGATGCTGTCATAATCTCCATTTTGAAAAGCAAGGCAGATACCAGGTTGAGAAAGCCTAGTTGGTGGTAAGGTGGTGGCAATCAATGTGTGTTGTGGTTTGAGGAAGGAGTGTAGGGGAAAAGGCTTGAGGAAAATTTAAAATCAGTGTTCTAATCTTCCTGCATTTGAGCTTATCGTCAAACATCAGGAAAGCAGAAGAGTCTGGAGGAGGAGAGTATCTGAGAGTCATCCCAGGGAATTTGGGTTTGGATGAGATTACTCCCAAAGATTGGAGGAAAGGAAGGACAGAATCTTTAGTTAATGCATGCTAGGAAATGACAAAAGAGGAACAGGGAAGACTTTTCAAGTGACGTGCATAGGAGTATTTAGAAAGATAGCAGATTTTGGAAGCATGGAAATAGGTCTCAAAAAGAGGCACGCTGGTGGAAATGTTAGCCTTCAGGCTTGTTAGGCAGGTGGGAACTGGTCAATACTGGTTCACACGGAGTGCAGAGTACAGAAGGCCAAATGGGAAAGAGTTTTTGATGTAATCAGAAGATGGGGAAGTCAGAAATTACTGGCAGTAATTTCAGTTAATTTAAAGATGGAAAAGGATCCTTACCTCCCTCTTCCAGTATCTGGAGCCCACATAGCTATGTTTATATTCTGCAGCAAAATTTAGGAGAGTTAAAGAATGCTCTCAATAAAACTTCTGTTGTCAACTTCTGCTCCTCACAGTTTGATACTCTTTCTCCATAAACACCAATGGTTTTGAAGTCTTTAATTTCAGTTTGTTCTTGAGAGTACTAGGTGTCCTTAAAGGCTTCCTGGGGGCATTACCATCATCCTTGTATAGATCTATAGATTTCCAGCATCGGGCAAAACCTGAGAGTTCCAAAAAATGTAAACCAAGGCTGATTTTCAGGAGCACTATTGTAAGATCCTTCATATAGTCCCTAAGTGCCTTTGGCTAGCTAATCCCAGGACATCAATAGCATATTAGTTTTCAAGTTGTTCTCCTTGAAGAATAAGGATTTTTAGAACTCTTAGAAACCGTGGTCAGCCTCAACTACAGTGCTGCACTGTGGGGTTCCTCTAAGTGTAAACATTGCCTTTTAGTTGAGTTATGCATCACAGAGCACTCTGTTACAGGAGATTAGTCCCATTCAATTTGGCAAGCTGCAAAGTCGGTTGCTGTTTGGGTCATTTAGCCGTCTTTTTCTGCTGCCTCTGTTCTCTGTGTGTATTTTTTAGACGGCAAATGCAGCTTTCCCTTAATTTTCCATTCAGGTTGAGCCCCGAATCAAAGGAGACCGATGCAGAGGTTGCATGTGCTATGTGAGGGAGCCCCATTTACATGCCCTATTTACATGCCCATCACCTCATTTTGCTACTGCAGCTTGGCAGTTTGAACAAACTTTGTCTTCCGCCTCTGTGAGCAAGGGCTGAGATTTGTTAGTTGAGAAGTCAGAAGGCTCGGATTGCTTCAGCAGGAGTTGATGTTGGTTTGTTTTCAGCTCACGTTCATCAGGGTACAAAACTTTTGTAGTCTCAGATGTCTATCCCAGGATTGTAGCTGGGGGTAACCCTTGTCAACAAGTGTAATTCCAGAAGTCGTTTGCCTTGATATAGCAATAACCACTGCTTTGCTGTCTCACTGGAGCTCTCATTGGTAAGTTGACTGCTCCCAATTCATCCTTTTGCTGTCTCTTCAGGAGGCAAAATACCCAGTTTAAAAATACAAAAAGCCATCTCCCCTCCAGTCTTGCAAGAAGGCAGTGGGTAAATTTATTCTTACAAAGGTATCTGGAAAACATGGTAATCAAAAGGAGGAGACCCGAACTTGCTGGCAGTGGAACAAAAGCAGCTAAGAGTTGCCTATTGGTGGTTTCAGATCTCCCTGAAAAAAATTCCTCACATTTTTTGCTTCTGATCCTGCAACCTGAGGAGAAGGCAAACAAATACTACAATACAGCCCCCTGTTTTAATCAAACACCTGTTCCTTTGTTCTTCATTGAATTTGCTCAAATTCCCCATATAAAGCTTGTGAAGAAGGATTGCCATCTCCTGGGCAAGGCACACTAAGACAGTTTCCCCATCCACTCAGAAGTCAAATTGCTCTCTGCAGAGCAAGATGACCTTGTATCCTTCCATGCATGAAAATAGTAGACACGTGGCACACAGACTTCCTTGCCCTCTCGTTTAAGTCTGGGATGTGACACTACCAAAGGCACTGTGACTTTTTAAATTGCCTCTGTCTAATATAAGATCTGTTTTAGAAGTCAGGATGCAGAAGATGTTTACAACTGCCATGAATGGTCAGTTTTTAAATGGTTAAACTTGTGATAGTTTCCTATATACAGGAGCCACGCTTGGGAAAAAAGAATATACAGGGACTTTTGCTCTTTGAAGTGCACCCTGTATTCGTTACAGGGAGCAGCGTGACCCAGAGCTGTGACCCTGTTGATGAGTGACTTAGTCTATCTCTCAAGACAGAAGGCAAATGTCACAAAAGCTCAGTCACTGTGTTAACAGGGCAGTTGAGCAGTGCTGGTTTCTTCCCCTGGCATAAAGTGCTGGTCCAGCTCTTCTTCCCCTTTCCACTATAGACCCCTAGAGAATTAGCTGAGTCCCATGAGCAAATGTTAACAAGTAGAGTTTGCCTTTTCATTTCTGCCATCAGCTCAGCATCCTGATTACAGCTTCCATTCTAAATGCTGAATGACAGGAAAAAGTGGAGTTGTTAGTATTTTACATTTTGACTTATAAAATCCATAAAGCTATTTTAATATTTTACTTTTTTGGGACGTTGGTTCACCACAGTTTTGCATATTCAGGTCTCAGTAGCAATATCCTAGTCCTAGAATATTCACCTTAGAAAAGTTTCCAGATGGCAGCTGTTGCTAAAAATCCCAGTATGTCTTGTGATATCAGGAGCTCAGAAGTTACCTGGGGTTTCTAAATGCTGCAGAATTTGTGTGTGTGTAAACCTTAACATAAAAGTAAACCAGCACACTAATATACTGAAATTGTGTTAATTTAATGAAATTTTAAACCTACTAAGTGGTCATATGATGAGATTGAAAATTATAGAATCATGGAATGGTTAGAGTTCGAAGGGACCTTAAATATCATCCAGTTCCAACCCCCCTGCCATGGGCAGGGACACCTCCCACTACACCAGGTTGCTCAAAGCCCCATCCAACCTGGTCTTGAACACTTCCAGGGATGGATGGGGCATCCACAATCTCTCCTGGCAACCTGTTCCAGTGTCTCACCACCCTCACAGTAAAGAATTTCTTCCTACTATCTAATATAACTCTCTTCTCTTTTAGTTTAAAGCCATTACCCCTCATCCTATCGCTAAACTCCCTGGCAAAGAGTCCCTCTCCAGCTCTCCTGTAGGCTCCCTTCAAGTACTGGAAGGCCCCTACAAGCTCTCCCCAGAGCCTTCTCTTCTCCTGGCTGAACAACCCCAACTCTCTCAGTCTGTCTTCTTAGGGCAGGACTACCAGATTAGACAGTGACACCTACCACCCTTCAGTTATCCATCCTAATTACCTCCTGTGAATCTACAGCCATCACAGTCAAACCTCCAGCCAACCCTCCAGATGACTATGGTTCACCTACACATCACACAAGGCTACCACTGCTCATGGCAGCAGGTCTCCTCCACTTGCTCCCTTCCCCTACCACGAGGGTACGTTGGGGTGGAGGTCCAAACATCTGTGCGTTTTACTGCTGATGAGCCACTCCGCTTTATTCTGGGGATTTTCTTATACAAAATACATGCTTGACACCCTTTTTTGTGCCCTAGAAGTAAAGGCTGAGCAAGCTGTGATTATTTAGGTCAAGGTGTCATAGCAGCAGCCTTAGAGAGTTAAAGAGAACAGCCACACACTTCTCACAGAACCAGATATTTCAGGGAGAAATGGCCATAGATTGTGGCTTGGAAAGTTCAGGTTGGACGACAGAGAGAGGGAAATAATAAATCAATCACTAAGAGACCAGTATACCAGTAGAACTTGCCCAGAGAGGCCGTAGTGTCTCCATCCGTGGAGGTCTTTAAGCTAAACAAATCCATGACTGACCTGAAGATGATCAGAGGGCTGGAGCACCTCTCCTACAAAGACCAGCTGAGGGAGCTGGGCTTGTTCAGCCTGGAGAAGGAAAGGCTCCAGGGAGACCTTATAGCATCCTTCCAGTATCTAAAGGGGGCCTACAGGAGAGCTGGAGAGGGACTCTTTGTCATGGAGTGTAGTGACAGAACAAGGGGTAATGGCTGTAAACTGGAAGAGAGGAGATTTAGATTAGATACTAGAAAGAAATTCTTTCCTGTGAGGGTGGTGAGACACTGGAACAGGTTGCCCAGGGAAGATGTGGATTTGGTCTAGTGGGAGGTGGCCCTGCCCATGGCAGGTAGGTTGGAACTGAGTGACCTTTAAGGTCCCTTCCAACCCAAACCATTCTGTGATTCCTGATGTTCATACCTGCACCTGCTGTAATCAGAGTAAGTGGAAAGAAGCCTGGGAAGCACAGCAGCTTCGAGACTGTGTGTGCTTGGTGCCTCTGGGAGAAGTCAATCAGTGTGCGAGACCCTCTTGTGACGTACCTGTTACAAAGGATTGTGTTTCCTCTGCTTTTGCCCCTCTGCAGCGTTCCAACCCCCATGCTGCCTACCCCAACCCCGGACCAAGCACATCGCAGCCACAGAGCAGCATGGGGTATTCAACTACCTCCCAGCAGCCCCCACAGTACTCGCACCAGACGCACCGGTACTGAGCTGCACCCCAATAACGTCAATGCACTGTTGCTAACGCTGCGGGACCGGCCGCGCAGCTGCCTGCCTGGAACCCGGCTTGGGCCACGAGAATGTACTGTACAACCGCACCTCCAACCTGTCCGGTCGCCACGATCCACCCCCTTCCACAGAGCGGAGTAGTGGCTCCCCAAATCCTACCTGGCTTTTTGGGGGTTAGACTTGAAAAGAAAGTGCTAGCACAGTTTGTGTTGTGGATGTGCTACTTCCATAGTTTACTTGACATGGTTCAGACTGAGCGGTGCGTTGTTTTTTCAGTGACAGTCTGTAGCAGTTGAAGCTGTGAAATGTGCTAGGGGCAAGCATTTTTTTTGTTGTCGTATGTGGTGAATTCTCTTTGATGTAACAACTTTTATCTGACCAATAGTAGACAACATCTTTGAACTGGTACTTGAAGCATACAGTCTGTGTTACCATGGGGAAAAGAAAAAAAAAAAAAATAACAGAGCAAACTAACCGTGACTCCGAGTGAGACAATTTTGATAGACGTTTATTTTAGTGACTTTTGTGGGTTGGTTCATTTTCCACCTCCATCAGTGTTTTATGACCGACACGATTGCTGCGATGAGATTTTATTTTCTTCTTCTTAAGAACACGAAAACGTTGGCGTGTTTTGTTTTGTTGTTCTGTTTTCCCAGCAGTTACAGCTGTCCCAAAGATTAATTTCCACCATAAGTTTTTGGGTTTGTTTTTAAATCTATGACTTGACTGGTATTAAAGCTGCTATTTGATAGTAAAATAAGTATGTTGTCATTGATATAAACATGTTTGGTTCAGCCAACAAACTAAAATGATTGTCATAGAGCAGTGTTTTATTTTTTTTCCTGTTGGTGTTAATGATTTGTGAGCATGCTTTGGGATTAAAAAAGCATGAGTGATATTTCCTAAAAAAGGTGCGGCATCCATTCAGATATTTCGTCATGATTTTTGAGAACCAGCTTGGTGTAGTGGATTTTAACTTTTCAGTTAATTATTATTATTAATTATTAATTTGTTTTTTAAAAACCCGTTCGCACGTTGTTTAGGGGTGCCATTCCTACAGCAGAGGATCAAGGTGTTTAGGAGAGCCTTAGAATTTATGAGGAAAAACTTACATACGATGTACTGTATCAAACTATTTTACATGAATGACGCAAGTATTCTGAATAAAAATTAAAAAAAAAATCAAACGTTGTTAAAACCAGGTGTTATGTAATAAATTTATTTTTCATAAATCTGCACATGACCTTTGCCTGTGTTCCTTTTCCTCGGCGACACCGGCCGGCTCCCCATCGTACACCTGTATTGGTTGTGTCCTGAGAAGCAGTATCTGACAGGATCTTTTCTTGCAAGTGGGCAATTTTCCATTAACCGCTGAGAAAAGGTGGTGGGGGGGGTTTGGTTTGTCTGTTGGAGTTTTTTTAATATTAAGAAATAGCTGGAAAAAGCACAGCGCCCTCATAAAACCTCAGTGCCCCTGTTGCGTACGTGTAGCTGATCCGCTGGAGAGAGAGAGACTGAATGTGTGTTTATTACCTGCTGCATCCCCGAGATCAGGCAGCTCCTTCTCCATCTGCGGAATCTAGAGACATTCCTGGCTTCCTCCTCCTGAGGTTTCTGTAACTCATCCTTACCTTGGTATCTAATACCACACCGTGGGTTTACGACATAAATGTGTGCAATGCATGCAGGATTTGTCTTCTGCAGGTGCTTCGTGTGAGTAGTGTGAGTATCAGCGAGTGTGATCCCTCCAGATGCCCTGAGCCTTCTGACAAGGAGCACAAGAAAAACCGAACAGGTAGCCAGCCTGAAACGCAAATTATTGGAGTGGAATAGAGGCTGAAGTACTGGGGAGACTTAAAACTGAATGAAACATCTGAGTACAGTTTGTGCTGCTTTGGTAATACCGTGTGATACCCTCTGCATTTTGACCTAAGTCTTGTCAAAATCTGACTTTCCTCAGTTTCTGGAGTAGAAATAAGTAATATAGGTGGGAGTACCTTAAACCCCTTGTTTATTTTTTTTTTTTAAAGAAAGCCTTTTTTTTGTCCTTTCCTTACTTTCTCTACAGGCTTTGAACTTGTCTGGTTATTGTTTCTAGATTCTTACTAGGTGCTGAAATGGGGCCAAGAGGAGCTTTTCTGAAGTATTATTGGCCTAGATGTTCTTTTCTTTGCTTTTTCACTGATGCATATTCATGTTAATGCATAATTGGTAATATTGTTCATATTAATGCAGACCTTATTCAATACCAGTTTATTATGGTGTCTCCAGTGCTTTCTACCAGGCTGTCTTTAATTTCAGTTTTGCAAATGGAAATGTGTCCAGTTGACAAAAAGGACTCTTGTCATTAGTTTGCCCTTGAATTAAATTTTCCTGTTAAGGCATATGAGATGAAGACGCAGCTTATCAACTCATTACAGTAAAACTAAATTATATTCTACATTTAGTTCTAAACAGTCTGCTACTGCATTAGCAGTAATTTCATTCATCCTGCTCCCATTTTAGTGGCTGTATTGCAGGTTACCTCCAGAAACTGAGATCTTTCAGGGAAGTGAAATCTTAATATTGGACTTGTTCTGATGTCTGAGTTGGCTGGTTGGTTGGGGGGAGGAGTTTGAGGTTTCTTTCTCTAGAAATGCAGAAAGACCAAGTTTTTCAATGCCTCCGATACCTGCAAGACAGGGTATATTTCTGTTGCAGAGAAGGTCAATCTTGTCATATTTGTGACAATTATAAATGATCTTTCTTCATTGACTGAGTTTTGTAGTACTGGTTTTAGGAATACTGAACTGTTAAATAAAATAATCCTGTCCCTGTTTTGCTCTGGGAGCCTTTTCACATGAGGGTTACAGAAAGGGAAGGAAGAAGAAAGTACCTTTGAGAACGCTTAAATAGATGAGTTGCAGATTGAGGGAGATGGCAGCTTGGCGTGGGGCAGCCGCCGGTGCCACGAGCCATGTGTCTCCTGGCCCTGCTCAGCGTTTGGTACTCGATTCAAGAACCTCCAAGCTTTTCATTTTTCACTGGTGGTTATCCGGACCGATCTGCGGGAAATGAGGTTGGTTCTGACCTGTCCTTTTCTGTGCGTATGTTTTCTCTCAGCTTCCTTTTTCCTTTAAGCCACTGCTGGGCAGTCTCTTCTGGGTCTGGAGGGATTCATCTCTAGGTTGTCAACTCCTCAGGCAGCCAGGGCAGTGGGTCTGAGCGGGAGAGGAGCGAGCAAACACATTTCTCTTTTTAAGTGCTTAATTTCTGTGGGATTTACACTTCTGAGATTTGCTGTCTCTGGGAGATGCTTAATGCAGGTGGCAGGTCTGTGTCATTGCCTGTCCAAACAGCATGGTATTCCTTGGCATCTCATTTGTGCCAGATGGGCTCCTCCAAAAGAAAAGAGCAAGTTCCTCAGTGTTTCTGTGCTGAGGGCCATCAGCACCCCAAGCCCTGAGTGTCCCATCAGCCACCATGGCCATGGGACCTTTGCACAAAGCTTTGTCCACAGCGTGGAGCAGGGCAGTTCTGTGAGGCTGATCAGTAGGATGTTGTGATGTCTGATCATTAGGGTGCTATGTTATGAGAAGTGGTAGCAACTCAACTCTCCTTTGCCAAGTGGAACAAGATGACAGCAAAGTATGAGTAGACTGTGAGTGAGGCACACAGGAGTCAGCCACATCATGTGAAATGGCATTAAGCTCCGTCAAAAAGGATCTTGGAAGCTGTCCCTATGATTTTCACCTTCTTTTATGTCTCTTGCCTGTTCAGGCCCCCACAGAGGTGGCAGTTAGAACAAGGGTTGGGGTCATTTGCAAGTGAAGGTTTTCGGTGAAGAAATGACTTGTGCTGTTCCCCAGTGTCAATCAAGTTCTTTCTAAAATTGTTTGCACAATGAGCAGCTCCTGTTGTACCTTCCCCAAGCCCATCCTGGCTTCACTGCGAGGCAAGCTGCCAACTCTACTGTTCACCTGTGGTGGCTGTTGATTTTATGGGCACAGGCAGGCAGTTTGACTGCCACCCGGTGGGATAATGGTGGTGGGATGGAGCCTGCAGGATCTCGTATTGGTTGTGATGTTGTCAGAAAGGAAAGACACACACTTTATTTCCTGGAGCCAGCAGTGAAGTTGTGGACCTGCCATTGCGACTAAATGCTGTTGCTGATACAAATTGAGCCTGTTTTCTGCAGAAGGACTGAGCATTGTGCTCCCTATGTGCTGGCTTTCTTGCACCACTCAACAGAGCAGCCTTTTTTTGCTGGGTGATGCCTCATCTCAGCATCTTCTGCTAGGCTGAGTGGTGACAGTGCTTCAGGATGCCAGTTCTGAGACAGTTTAATAGTCAGCATCCCTTGAGAGCAAGGTAGACAAGCTTAATTCAGCATAATTTGCTTGTCACAGCTATGGATAAAGAACACTGTGAAATAATATGCCAGACATCTGAATGACGGGATGTGAAAACTGTTGTAGCAGTAGGAGAGGTAGAGAAAAAGGTGCTCACCCTCTGGAAGCAAAACAGAAACTGGGCTGCTTCTTCCAGCAGGGCTTTCGCAGTAGGTTCCTCTCCTCGAGGATTTTAAGCAGCCTTTATGTTGGTGGTTAGCTTCAGCAGTGACAGAAGGCAGCTATCTCCAGAGGACTGTCCTTAGTTAAAGGGATCTTGTGCTGTAGAACTTGGCACCAGTGCTGATGTTAATGAAGCCATTGTCCTGGGGTGACACACTCTAGCTCCAGCCCAGGATGGGAATCTGCACAATTTCCATTGCTGCTCTGAAAGCTCCTGCGTCACAAGATGCCGAAACCTTCCAGTCCCTGAAGGGAGCCTCCGGGAGAGCTGGAGAGGGACTCCCTTATCAGGGAGTGTAGCAAAAGGACAAGGGGTAATAGTTTTAAAATGAAAGAGAGGAGATTTAGAGCAGGTATCAGAAAGAAATTCTTTACCGTGAGGGTGGTGAGACACTGGAACAGGTTGCTCAGGGAAGTTGTGGATGCCCCATACATCCCTGAAGGTGTTCAAGGCCAGGCTGGATGGGGCTTTGAGCAACCTGCTCTAGTGGGAGGTGTCCCTGCCCATGGCAGGGGGTTTGGAACTGGATGATATTTAGGGTCCCTTCCAACCCAAACTATTCTGTGATTCTATGAAATTTACTTTCCAGCCTGCTGGGATTAGGGGTGTCTTTCCTTGGCCTACACATTGAACTTAACTATTCTTTGCATTTCTGGTCCTGCTCGGGTGGGCCGGATACTACTTGAGCCAGAGGAGGCGGAGAAGGAGCTAGCACAAGAAGTGCTTGTTATTTAAGTAGCACAGCACGTCTTGGCACAGAACCCCATGCCCACAGAAGCACCAAGGATAGTTTTTACAGCACCTACTTCCAGGAGATGTTTCTGTTTCCTCATCTTGGGCTGTGGGAAAGCTGCCACGTGCTTGGAGCAAGCCCTTGCTTAATACTTGTGGGGGCTTTGGATTGTAGGGTGCTGTGTCCAGTGTCTGAGGAGCAGCTGCTTCTCTGCCACCCCACCAGCTACATGAGAAATGCAGCCACGTGGCTGAGGGAAGGATGGGAGATGATGCAGGGATTTGTGTAAGGAGAAAGCCTACACAAGTCCTGAGATTAGAGTTGAAGAGCCCTAAGCAGATGTTTGTGGAAGGCACTGTTATGTGCACCCAAAGGTGCTCTGTGGGAAGGTGAAGAGGTATTGTCTTGCCCTGTGAGGTGTAAATAACGCTCCTGTCTTTAGTGGGAGATCATTCCCTCTCCGAATCACTGTGCCAAAATTTGACTGTCTTGTATGTTTGTGTTTCAGGTTTATGCAGGGTTGCTTTTTGTATCCAGCAGCTGGTCTTCCCAAAAGATACTGGTGAGGCATGCGTAGAGCTATTTTTACTGATCAACTCTTTAAATACTTTTGCTGTTAGGGACCTGAGAGGCTTCCTACACCAGCCAAGCTCTACCTTAGTGAGTTCTTCCTGCTAACTGGGTAGGGAAGACAGTAGAATAAACTGTTCAGCATGCTTCACATCTGCTTCAGCCATGGGCTCCTGTTGATCAGAATATGGAGATTTCCGGCAAGCTGTGGAGAAGGATTCTTTAGGGATAAATTCTGCGTTTCAGTGCCAGGAACGATCACTGTGGTGGCTGTGAGCTTGGAGGTGTGCTCACCTCAGTGCAGACAGCTTATACACAGCTGGGGCATTCCTGATGTCCTCTGTGCACAGGCTTCAGGCTTTACCCTGGCTCTCTGCCCCATTTTACCTTCAGAAAATCAGGAAAAGGTGAGAGGAGTGTGACGTCCCAGCCCAGGAACTTAGAAATCCCTCCATGAGCTCCTAATATCTCCTCCACTACCACCGGCCATGCAGGTATGTAAGAAATCTGAGCAATTTATTTGCACGCCAGACAAAACAAGCTGGTTTGAAAATCCCACCCCAGTTTCCTTGGAGGCTCTGCTGGGATTGCCCTGTTGGGATTTCTGATGCAGAGCAGCCTGTGCCTCCCCAGCGATGAGCCGTTGATGCCCGGGGCCGATGAGCAGCTGCTTGGTCAGATCTCATCCAGCCCTAGCTGGGTGGGTGAAGAGGTGAGGCTGTCGTTTGCAATCACATGCTTCTCCAGCTACCCGGGAGGCACCATGCTGGTCGGGTCTGAGGGGAGGAGGAATGGCAAGAGCTGCAGACAGCCGGGTGCTGGTGTGTGATGGCTGATCTGCAGCCTGTGGCTCAGCAGGATGGTGGTGGCTCAAAACACTGTGTGGACCATCGAAGGTGTCTCAATCTGCTAGAAGACCTCTTTTTTCCTGACTGAAAAGTTGAGGAGCGTGTGGATACCCAACGGCAGATCAAACTGCCCAAAGGGGAACTGAAGGAGGAGACCACCCAATGGCTGCAGCTGCCTCACAGAGCACTGGGTGGCTTGTGTTGCTTGAAGTTCAGCGTTTGCAGGGAGCTGCAATCCCCTTCTCAGCCTCCACAGGGGATTCATTGCTGTGCCCCTGCCGGGAAAACTCTGAGGAGTGAATCTCCCTGTACACACATTCGGGTGCCAAACGCTGTTCTGACAAACCGTGAGCTGGTTTACATGAGATGGATGATTTTGGTTAAAATGCTAAATCGTGGGAGATGGGTCTGAGTGATTTTAGCTTCCACCAGGAACGAAGGCAGTGAAGGCAATTAAAAGGGATCAACATAAAACACAGGCATGAAAGATTGTGTGTGGTTTTCTGTGGGTGGTTTTTTTTTTTCTTCTAGCGGAAATTTAAAAGTACGGGTTCCAGTTCACTCGGAACCAGAAGAAATGCTCATCCTGCTGTGTGTGACCCAGGGAAGTTGGACCACAAATGCCACTTTTGGGGCATGGGGGTTTGAGAGGCTTCCTGAAGGGTGCAGGGGCTCAGGCAGGAGAAGGGGTGGTGCAGCTTTTATTCAGGGCAGGTTTATTTCCACCACAGTCTTTTGCAGCACATGGCAAAACACAACAGGCAAGCCCCTTTTCGCAGACAGAGGACACGAAATATAATGTATAGATATCATCACTGTTATCAGATTTAAAGTTTATTCCTTCATTTAAGGCATTCCCAGAGGAAAAAAGTTAAGAATCCACACTAAAAACCATTTCCATTGGCTGGAAACCTAATGAATTGATTGTAAAAATTATTTTCCATGAGAGAGGTAACTTACCTGAGTAGTAATATTTAAATAAGGTAGCTTATGCTCCTTGAGGTTACAAATACACCTGTCTTGATCCTTAACCATCCTTGTGTAATCTATAGAATCATAGAACGGTCCAGGCTGGAAGGGATGTCTAGGGTCATCTAGTCCGACCTCCCCACAATCAGCAGGAACACCCCCAACTAGACCAGGTTGCCCAGGGCCTCGTCTAGCCTCACCTTGAATATCTCCAGGGAAGGAGCATCAACCACCTCCCTGGACAACCTTCTGCCAGTGGTCCACCACCCTCAGAGTAAAGAACCTATTCCTAATATCCAATCTAAATCTGTTCTTCTCCAGCTTGAAGCCATTGCCCCTTGTCCTGTCACTGCAGGCCTTTGTAAACAGACCCTCCCCAGCCTTCCTGTAGGCCCCCTTCAGGTACTGGAAGGCTGCTATGAGGTCTCCCTGGAGCCTCCTCTTCTTCAGGCTGAACAACCCCAGCTCCCTCAGCCTGTCCTCGTAGCAAAGGTGCTCCAACCCCCTGATCATTTTCATGGCCCTAAATAAGTTTTGTGGCCCATCCCCTATTCCATAACAATGCTAGCATTTAAAATACTGATTGTGCTAAGAATTTGTAAAATTTTAATTGTCATTGCAGCAGGGTAGGTTTAGGCTAGACATTAGGAAAAAATTTTTCACGGAGAGAGTGGTCAGTCAGTGGAATCAGCTGCCCAGGGAGGTGGTGGAGTCACCCTCCCTGACTGTGTTTAAGAGCAGATTAGATGTGGTGTTGAGGGATCTAGTGTAGGGGAGAACTTGTAGAGTAGGGCTGATGGTTGGACTTGATGATCCCAGGGGTCTCTTCCAACCTAAATGATTCTATGATTCTATGATTCTATGATCCAAGAGCTTTGTGAATGTGCCTGTTCCTGAAAGGTTACCAATCTTCATGGTGATATATCAGTGCAGGTTACTGTGTATATATACTTTTTTTTCTCCCTCTTCTGTATAATAGAAAAACACAAAGTTTGAAAATAATTGAAACATTGGCCCCACTGAAAATAATAGAAAATGCGAGCATTTAGCAAAACAGAAGTTCTGCAGAGGTTTTTGGCATTGTTCCAGCAGGCTGAACAACAAGCTAAAAGCATCAGCCCTCCTCTGCAATTGCAGGAGCCGTGCCAGAGGCCGCTGATGGCTCCCGTTGAGCTCTGTACCCAGAGAGAGATGCACTAAAGGGGAGGTGGTTTTGCATCGCTTTTCCCTGCAGAAGCCCAGCACCTGCAGGAGAGATTGCGCGCAGCCCCGCAGAGTCGGCAGGAGAGATTTTGTGCCTTCACCTCACAGACCTCGGGCTGAAGCTCTGCCAGTGACCTTCCAGCATCCACGGTTTGGAGTCAGCAGATGCACTTTGGTATCAAATAAACCCACCAAACCCCCTCAGGCTTCCAATTCAGGGTGATTGCAAAGAGGGGAAAAAAATCCAC
The DNA here is from genome assembly GCA_013400555.1 of Jacana jacana. Classification (NCBI taxonomy): domain Eukaryota; kingdom Metazoa; phylum Chordata; class Aves; order Charadriiformes; family Jacanidae; genus Jacana; species Jacana jacana. Next base: position 47,959 of record VZTM01035046.1, on the reverse strand, counting down.
CCAAAACCCGAGACCTGTGAAACCACGAGGCAGGGAAGGAAATATGTGGATATGATCATCAATACCGAAGGTGAGGTGGGAGAAGTTACAAGGGGTGCCAGAATGAAAAGCATCTAGAGAAACAGGCAAAGCAGCAGTCTGGAGATGCTCTGAGGTGTGTGAGTCTGAGGCTGCTGCAGGGCGGGCATGGAGGAGGTGGCATGGCCTGGGGTTGGGCAGCTCCAGGACTTGCTGCTCCCCACTGTGCCAGGGGCTGAGCACACAGCTGAGTCCCCTTCGCATCCCCAAACAGCATCAACATTTTCCAGTGCTGCCCCCGCCCCAAATGAAGCTCAAATACCTCACCAAGACAAAATCCCTGTCTCTCCCAGCTGGCACTTTGGGGGGGCATAGCTGATGCCTGGCAGAGACACGTCGGTGAGTGACCCCCGGGAGGACACTGTCCCTCCGGTGCCCAGGACTGGGCAGGAGCAGGTGGCAGGAACCTGTGGTGACTGCCTGCAGCACAGGACCATGCATTGGCCAGCGCACATTGCCATTTAATGCTGCGCCTCATCAAAGAGAATCCCATATGAGCAACTGTAATTCCCAACTCCATCTCAAACTCTTACCCTTCAAGGCTCACATGGAGTACGTTATTTCTAATAAATATTTTAGGCAATAAAGCTGCCTTCAGAGAGGGCTGCTGCATTCCCATCGTGTATCTTCTCACAGGGAAAAGCCCATATTAGCTGCTTCTAGTATTCAAATGCTTGATATATAGTGTCTGTCCTATGGAAAAATGCCTCAGGGTGAAATGTGTTTAATAGAGAGAGGATAATATGAGTGATTTATCTCATTTTGGTAAGTTCATGCCTGTAATTCAATAACCCCATGAGGTACACTTAACTGTATTCAATAAAGATGATCTAAAGGAGATGTTCGTGCAGGTGAAGGATTCAAGAAGTGGAGGAAAGGATGTTATAAATAAGTGAGCTTGAAGTAAACAGGGAGCTCAGGCAGAAACCTTCCTCGGGATAAATGTCTTGAGCATCATTAAACCAGTACAAATGGCTCTGAGAGCAGCAGAGATTTCTTTCTCTGAAAGGATGAAGCTGTGAGAGAGACTTTCATTAGGGAGAAATGCCACCTTGTGCTCCGGCCGTGACCCGAATCCGGCAGCAATCCTTTGCGAGCTGTCATCTCGGGGAGCATCCTCGGCAGAGCGTGCCCGATCATCTTGAAATAAGGCGGTGTTACGAAGAGCACAGGGACGTGAGTTCACGAGCAGGCAGGGGAAGGAGGTGTGACAGCCCACAGCTTCAGCCTCCACCTGCTTTGAAAAACCTTTAGACACGTACCAGGCTGCGCAAAGCCCTGCTTTACAGACAATACCCCGTGCAAAATATCCAACAGCATGACAAGGAAATATGGTCTCTAAGTAGCTGTTTGGGGCTGTAATTGCCCGTTTTGAATGTAAAACTAAAGTAAATAGCACTGGCAGCTGAGTCACCCGGTTGCAAACCTGAAGCACTTCAAAGTTAGGTCTAAAAATATCATGTGTTCTTCTAAGTTACTGGCTGTATGAAGAAAAGGGCACTGAAAATAAAAGGCATCACAGCATTGACAGTCACTGCACAAAGGGCTTTGGGTTACGGTGTGAGAGTTGCCCCCAGCCTGGTGCTCACAGATAGCAAAGCTGTGTGACAGTGTGACATCAGTGGGTCACCATGGGCAGCTGGAGGTGCCAGCCTGGGCTGCTATGAGACCCTCTGCTCCCCTTGCCCTTGGAAAGGAGGAAAAGGGACAGGGGTGGGTGCAGGGATAGTCAAAGGTGGAGAGCAGTTGCAATATCAGGAAAAAAGATAGCGTTTTTCAGCCCAGCTGAAGGAAAAATGTGGAAGAAGAGGCCTGGGCATGGCAAACAGGCCATGACCACTCACTGGCTCTTCCAGGTCAATGCCTTGGAGATACCAAGTGAAAGCAGGAGGCACTGGCTTCAAATCAGAGAGGTGTTTTCACACTGCGTGTCATTACACGATGGAGCTCTGCCACGGGAGGCTGTCAGTGCTGGCCACAGCTTCAAAGCAGGGCAGCAAAAAATCATGAAAGGAAATGTATTTAAAAGCTGTTACCTACAGAGACATTAACTCTGGCCAAGGAGGTCCCTTGGGTACTCAGAGGTTGGGGTGGTGCTGCAGTGGGTTCACCCTCTCCTCGTTCTCCTCCCATGTCATCTACTGCTGGTATGGACAAGCAGCCATGGGGTCAGATGGACATTTGGTCTAACCAAGGGTGACCGCCTCTCCTCTATGTCATGCAGTCTCACGTAGCTGGGTCCAGCTGCCACTGACCCACCACGTGAAGGTCACCCTGCGGCTGCAGCCTGGCAAACCCACATGCAGAGAAACACACAGTGCTCATCCCTCTCCGGTCCCGCAGCACAGCGGCTCCCTGTGCACAGCTGGAGCCTTTTGATGTGAGATGCATTTGCCCACTCATCGCCCTGACAGTCAAAGCCCAAAATGTTCAAAAACTGAAAAATCAGCACTGGAGCAGAGTGAGAAGAAACACCACAGTAGCAGCATTAGAAGAGGGGACAAAGGTGCCACAGCCTCTGAGGCACCTACTGCTGCCACCACAATTCCTGCTGCTGGCACAACCGAGAGCATTGGACATCACTGGAGGGAGCATGCAGGGGCCGGGGAGCTGTAGCAAGAGTTGGCAGGGGCAGAAAGGAGAGCAGATGGAGGAGAGGACAATCGTGAGCAGTGGGAGCACCTCAACCTGTGCAACCCACTGTGGTATGCGTGCTACCAGCTCCTGCTTCTTCCTTCTCTCCCCAGGATTTACGTCACGGGAGTAAACAAAACGGGTTTTTCCAGCCCTTGCAGAGGCCCTGGTGTTTCTGGTGCCTACAGCCCTCTCAGAGACCCAGCAGCCAATGCTGGTTGTACTGAGGAAGCTGTAAGTCTTGTTTCTATTCTTTTCCAACATATCACCGCCACAGATGGGGCTGGCATCAAAAGCTGAGGCTGAGGCACAGATGCTCGGCTTGTTCAGGATGGAGCTCTTGTGATGACTGGAGCACTGAAAGGGATTTTTCCAAAGCTCATGGCACAAAGCTGACAGTTTTTGTTTTTCCTGCTACTTTCCTTGGCAATGAGCTCATCTGTTTGTAAGGTGCAGCAAGGGCAGCCAAATGGCTCACCCCGCGTGGGCTGCATGCAGCCTCCCCGCACGTCACTTGGTCCTCTGCAGGGCCAAAGGAGGAGATGCCTGGCCCTGGCATCCCACACCTCCCAGCCCAGCCAGCCCAAGAAGCCAAGTGGCTCAGCACGAACCTCAAACATCCTCAAGTCAGTGGGGTGAGAGTGTACAATTTAGAGGGACATGTTAAAGCACCACAGCCAAATCTGATGGAAGGAATCTGTCTGAGCCCTGTGCCCAGGACAGCCTCTGAGGGTTTCTAGAGGTCATTCTTGTGCCTTTCCAAATGTTTTGGAAAGTACATTTTTCTCAGCTGATTCAAACAAAGACTAGCACTGATGTTTTTCCAAAAGCTTTCCTAATAGGTTTTTGAGCAAGACTGTACAGGCCTGGAGGGGAAATAAAAAGGGTGTGCAAAGGCCCTGAAGGGCAGAAGGCTTTTCTTCTGGGTTGTATTTGTTCCACGGTCTTTCCAGAAGATACCTCATTGAGCAATATTTGGGTTGTTTTCTTCCCCTTTGGTTGTCAATCTCTTTGGCTGTTAAAACGTTTGTAGCTACCGTTTATGTAAAACACCCTCCTAACCTTTGTCCCAGCTGCCTTTTCCCTCGAAATCCACAGAAACATGCACTGATCCTCCTTTGCATACTTTGCACTTGTCTCTTTAGCATCTCTGTTTGCTGTTTTGCTTGCCCACGCTGTGACTGTTTTGCACCCCATTTGCTCTCAGCAGCGGGTGCCCCAGTCGCCTGCACCAGCACCAGTACAAAGCAAAGGAAAAACCTGGGGTAATATGAAAGACAGTAAAAATGGCAAATCTCTCTCTCTCTCTCTCAACGGCTCTGACTAAGCCAGCCTTTATAAATATGCAGAGTAATAAAGCCCCTAATGCAGCGTGATTAAAAAGTTATGGTTCCCCCAGCAACCCGAAGCCGGCTGCATCGCACGCGCAGCGGCTCTGAGATGACGGGCTTTGCTGTTAAATTTATGCCTTCATCTGCCTCAGTGAGATGCAGCCGGGTTAGGGTTGCCATGGGAATGGGAGGTCAAGTTTTCTGCTGGTGTGAATGAGGAGAAACCAGCCGGTCCCCTGCCCTCCTGGGCTAGCGTGGCCATTGCCTTGGTGGCTGGCAGCTGCCTCCTTTGCCATCTCCCAGCATGGTGGCTGGAAGCATCTCCCAGGCTTTCAGTCCAGCCCTGCACCTGACACAGGTGGGTTTCAAACCCCTTTCCTCCACCTATCCTGAAGCCAGCACTGGTGCTCCCACAGCACTTGCACTTCCTAACATGTGCCTTTCCTTTTTTATTTATTTATTTTTTGGCTTTGTTCAGTCTGCAGTTCCTGGTGGGGCTTGGCACACTGCCTCCAGTTTTCTCAGTAATCAGCCCTGTGTCAATCCTCTCACTCATCTCACCCTCGTCTCCCAGTATTGCTTTTCCCAGTATGCCCTTACTGGGGGCACAAGACCCCTTTTAGATGAGAGCTCAGAAAATCGTTTGTATGAAATATATTTGATGAATGTCTGGATTATTTTGATGTTTCCAAAACCCCTTGTTTGCTCAGGGTGATTCGTGAACCTGGTTCCCAAACAGCAATGGTCTCTAAGGCAGTCACACACCAGTGGGTACCACGAAATATCTCATTTGTTTTTTGCAGGGGAGCTTTGTGAGAAATGCAAGAGAGGAACTCGGCACTGGTGAGGAGCAAACGCCAAAGTGAGAATACAGTATGAATTCCGCGAGGGTAATTAGCCTTTAGGAGATCTCAGCCAGGATAGATGAGCTCTCTGTCACGTTGAGATTTTAATCAAGACAGAGTGTCTTTCTCACACATTCAGTCCTGCTCGGGCACAGACTGCCGGGCTGGATGCGGGAGTTCCTGGCTGCGGTTTTACGGCCGGTGATATGCGGGAGGTCAGAACGGCTGATGGTAATGGCCCCCCTGGCCTTTCAATTTATGACTCTATGAATTTCAAACTGTTCATTCACTTGTCACATTTGTAATTTATACTGAACAAAATGTCAGCCAGTCAGGGACCAGAACTAATGCCCCGTAGCTGTTGCCACTGCCTGGTGCAGCAGGAGCTGGGAGAGTTGGTTTGCCACCAGCAGTTCCCAGTGTGACATGAACGGCTCTAATCACCTCAGCCCATTAAAAGACCACTTTGGAGGAGCTGGTCACACAGAGAAATCTTAATGATCCAAATGTTCCTTCCAGGTGGGACCAGGACCTCCCGTGACATCTGTGCACTGGCAGTGTGGACAGAACATTGAGTGTGAACAAAATACTTGGAGATTTTCATAAATGTCTTCACAGGTAGTTTTCCTCCCTCTCCATCACCACCTCCCTAGCAGCAGGCATCCTTTGTCCTCCTCTTTTAAGCTTTTTTTCCATGTTCTTTTCATGTTAAATTACAACTTCAGTAGGACATGTCTAACTCTGCTTGCTGTACCACGACTACCAGTTGAAACCCATAATCTCTATTTCATTTTTGACCGCATCATTACTCAGGGATTGTTACTCCAAAACAGCAAAAAAATTCTCAGATTATTTTTTTTTTGCCTCATTTCCCCTATAATCTGAATGTGATTAGAGATGTCTCCTGTTAGACAAACAGGTGAGAGGCTAAGTGAGGGGTCCTGCTCTAACTTCACTCAGAGGGCAGGTGGGGAGCAGTAGGTGGCAAGGGGCCTTTCTTCTGTGGGTTCTTCTCATTGCAGTGAACGCAGGTGTTTTACTGAGCAGGACTGTGTGTTTGGAGAATTCCTCGCAAATGAGGATCCAGGTTTTAAAGACACCTGTCTCCTGCTCTCTGCCCTGTTTTTGTGGTGATCAATGTGTCTCTGGATCCAGGGATTACACTTAGAGATCAGTCTGGCTGGGGCACTGCAGCTGCCCATGTGCAGTTTCTCCTGGCGGTATTAAAGAGAAGGTACCTGAGCCCATTAGAAGTGAGCTGTTCCCAGGCTGTTCCCTGCGTCCATGGGAAGTCAGGGGCTGGGCAGCTTTTCCTACCTTGTAAATTCCTTCTGTTACATGAGAACTGCAGCTTTCATTTTGGCAAAAAAAAAAGAAAATACTTCAGGAAAACCTGGAAATAGAAGACCTCACATATGTTGGGATATCCTCTGAAGTTCATTACCTTTGCTGCTGATTTGTTGAGCAAGGTCATGAGCCTTCTCACTGTGAGGATGTAACCAAACAAAATGAACAGCATTGGAGCACTCAGCTGTTCTTCAGGTTGGGATTGCAAAGGGATCAGGTGGAGATCTACAAGGTCTACCTACAATGGTGATCATGAGGGGCTAGAGCTGGGCTGCAAGGTACTGCAAGCAGGGCAGCCTGCCTGGCTCTTGCCCTCCCTGCTCCCCAGCTGCAACCCCCTTGCTGTAAGAGCAAGCTCTGCTGCACAGAGTAACTCTGCCGAGAAGCAATGTATGGAATTTATAAGAGTTTAGGCAAAGTGGTGGAGGCAACGCTTCCAGCCTTAGCACTGAGTCCTGCCAGGTTACTGCTCACCTGTGCCACTCATTCCCTTGGCATCTGTCTCCAAGAGGAGGATCTGCATGGCCCTCCGTGGCCACGGCCAGCACAGCTTCAGGGCAAAGGATGATTTCTGGATTTTATGTGAAAAGAACCGTCTGGGAGCTCTGCCTCACTGGTCCCAGTCCTCAGCAGCCACAGGTGACCACCTTCCCCAATTTCACTCATCAGCTGAACAGCCTTGCTGTCACCTTCACGTCCTCATTTTCTTCCACTAGTAGTTATACCCTCTTCTAATTCCAGCCCATCCCCATTTTAGATTCCTCTCATTCATGCGATGGTTTAGTTGACGTGTTTTCTGCCTGTCTCCCTACCTACTCCTGCAGGTGGGCGAGCTGCCACCTCTTTTCCATGAATCTGTTGGAGCATCACATTCTCGGGAGCTCAAAGAGCAGCACCCAAGTGTAGTACGGTATCGCACCATAAGAGGGAGATGATTCCCTGTGGATTTTCTGGGTGATCTGTAGCCCTGACCTGAACTGTACGTGCCAGTGGAAAAGGTGGGCCACGGTGGGCACAAAGGTCTGGCAGAGAGAAGAGAAAGGGAACCTGACATGTCCCCTTTTCTCAGGGGTGAGATGTCCTTTCCATGGGTTTATGCCAGGAGGTTGTCAGTGGATCTAGGAAAGGCTGCCACGCCTGAAGGGTTATTTCAGTTATTCCAGTGTGTTCTGCAATCACTTCCAGCCAGTTTCTAACAGCCATCCATACAGAAAAACAAATAATTAAAAAAAAAAAGGTACTGAACCAGCCTTTCTCCTCCAAGGGAAGGAAGAACATTTTTCCCCAAGGTCTGAAGTGCACACTTATGTCTTTTGAACCATGTTTCTTGAACTTCAACCAAAGAAGAGGTGGGAAGAAGTTCAACCAAAAATACATGTACCAGTGCAGGTATCTTGCATTATCACCCCCAGCTGTCTCAAACAATGGCACCATGGTCCTCGTGTTCATTTCTGGAAGAGATATCAATTCAGGGACAAGGTGTGAGACATTTTGAAAAGTCTTCATTAAAGTGCTGAGCTATTTCCCACCTCCTCCTCATCCCATCACACCTCTTTTTCTTTTTTTTCCCTCTCTTTAAGCCTTGTCTCAGAAGGTTAAAGAGCAGAATTGCATCAACTGCCTTTTTTCTTCCAGCTCACATCAATCTCCTGAGCTTCAGACTTTGTTTTTGCCAAGATTGTCTGAAGCTGGAAAGGGCCTGAACTTGGCCAAGTTCAGAAATTTCTGCAACATCCTGAGAACAGACTGAAGTGTCCAACACGGGGATGGCCACTTCTCTTCCTGCTGCGCCCTGGCACCAGCAGCAAATGTTTATAGCCACAAAATAAAGCTTGCTGTGTCCTGCTTGGCTCTGGGTGGTGTGCATGGCCTCCCAAGCCATGAGGGACAGGGCAGAGGGAAGGAGAGCAGCCAGCTATGAGGGGCTACAGCAGAAACCCCTCAGCATTTCTGATGGGCAAGGATTTGGGGCTGCTGCTCCTTTGGAGAGAGGCAGAAGGGCAACGAGGAATCAAGAGATGCTAGAGAAAGTCAATGGGCAAGGAAGTCTCCGGACAGGGTAAATCCTGCTGGCTGGTCTCCAGCAAGGGGGGGTGGGAGCAGGGAAATACTCGAGGGTGGGACTGGGAGGAGAGGGTGGAGCAGATTTTTGGTAGGTTTGGTTTTGTCCCCCTGTTCCTGTCCGGAGGGACCTTGTGCCAGTAGGTCACAGCGTGCATCAGGTCCTGAACAGTGGAAGATGAGGCAGTGATAATGTCATAGCTCTCCAGTTCAACACTGAGCACTGGTGGGAAAGGGAAGGATCCCTTCTCCCAGCTCTCAGAGGGTGTCACATCAAAGCATGAAACAGATATCACTGCATTATAGCTGGTAGCAAGTTTCTTGGAATAATGAAGACAGATTTCTTCTGGGGGCCTCACGTGAGCCTGCAGCTCCTACATGATGTAATTGAAGTGGCAGCAGGCCAGAGACACTGTGATGTCACTCACAGCACTTCACAACTCATCTCTTACACCTTAAAAAAGAACAATGAAGGAAAATAGCAAACAAGGCTGACCAGGGCAGCAGGACAGATGGAAATAACCAGCAGTGACAGTGTGGCCTCAGCTTTCTCTTTGCCTGAGGTAAGAGTGAGGCAAGTCACGTTTCTCCTGAGAGAGCCATCAGCTACCAGTATTCCCCAAGCTCTTTGGCTGTCACAAGTGGTGACCCCCTCGGGAAGGTAAGTAGTTCAATGTTCATTGACTTGTCAGTCAATGGAGACTTTTGCACCAGTTTTTAAGTGCTGCTCCACCTCCCTTGCTTCTGTGCAAGCAGAAATGGCGCAGCTCCAGGAAGGGTCTGGGAACAACCACTCTCCAGACAGGACATCAGATGGGACATCTGGAGCAGCAGGAGAGTGACTGGCAGTCTCCCATGGCTTTCTCAAGCAAAGCAAAGGAATAGGATCTGTAACTCTATTTTGCCAAAAAATGGGACTCTAGGCAGAATCCTCCAAAGATCCTCAGAGAGCAGAAGTTTACCAGGGGAGTCCCACGTCCTTCACAGAACATCATGGCATTACAGAAATGTCAGAGTTGGAAGGAACCTCTAGAGATCATCTAGTCCAACTCCCCTGCTAAAGCAGGATTGCCTGCACATTACTCAGGACTGCATCCAGGTTGGTCTTGGAGATCTCCAGAGGAGATCTCCACAACATCCCTGGGCAGCCTGTTCCAGGGCTCTGTCACCCTCACTGGAAAGAAGTTTTTTCTCATATTTAATGGAACTTCATGTGTTCCAGCTCGTGCCTATTGCCCCTCACCCTGTCACAGGAAACCACTGAGAAGAGTCTGGCTCCATCCTCCTTCAACCCACCCTTCAGATACTTATAAGCATTAATAAGGTCTCCCCTCAGCCTTCTCTTCTCCAGGCCAAAGAGTCCCAGCTCTCTCAGCCTTTCCTCATAAGGGAGATGCTCCAATCCCTTAATCATCTTTGTTGCCCTACTCTGGACTCTCTCCAGTAGTTTTCTGTCTCTCTTGAACTGGGGAGACTAGAACTGGACTCAGTATAGCAGAGTAGAAGGGAAGAATGATCTCCCTCAACCTACTGGCCACATTCTTCCCTATGCAGCCCAGGATTTCATTGGTCCTCTCGGTGACAAGGGCACATTGCTGGCTCATGGATAATTTACTGTCTATCAGGATTCCCATATACTTCTCAGAAGTGCTTTCTAGCAGGTCTACCTATATTGGTGCCTGGCATTCTTCCTCCCCAGATGCAGGACTCTACATTTGCCCTTCTTGAACCGCATTAGGTTCTTGTCTTCCCAGCTCTCCAGCCTGTTCAGGTCATGCTGGATGGTGGTACAACCCTCTGGAGTGTTGGCCAGCCCTCCCAGTTTGGTATCATCAGCGAACTTGCTGAGGATACATACACTCGGTCCTCTCGTCCAGGTCATTGATGAATATGTTGAAATTAACATGCTGTTAATCTGTTCCCTTCATCAGATTGCTCTCCACATGGTTGTCAGGTTCCTGCAGGAGTCGCACTAGGTCATGAGAAGTTTCTACTGGGAACAAATCAGGAAAGGAAACACAAGGACTTACTTTCCCTTAGTGACCAGGAAGGCAGAGTTGTGAGCTAAAAGCCATCATCGCTAAGGCAACTCAATTTCTACTGTCTCACTAGAGAAAGTGGCTGAGCGAGCAGCTTACTGGAAACTTTCTCAAAAGGTAGGATCACCCTGTTCATCTAGTCAGCACCTGCCTAGGTCAGGACTCCTTTATATTAGACAATTTACAAAAAGCATAATTGCTTTCTCAAAGAGCTGGTGGTTCCTCTAGGCAAGACAAAGTGATGGAAGGAAAAAGCCCCATAATGCAAACAGCATTTCCAGACTTCCTTAGAGGTACTCCAGTACTACTACAGCCAGGGCACTGTCTTCCCTTGGCTCCTCTGGGGAGCTCTTGGGGCAGATCTCAAGTCCTGCTCCTCCCAGGTTACCTTAGGAAACCAGTGATGAAGTTCAGTGATTTTCCTTCCTTTCTGGAAGGAAAAAATAACTGTCCTCATGTCAGACAGTAGAGACTTTATGCAGAAGGAGGACACAGGACATCAGGATTTATTAGTCCCGTGGCTCACACAATTCCTTGATTTAGGTGACTAGAAAAATCGTCTCGGCACTCCATGACCTGGATGGGTCAGATAACAAAGCTTTAGATCACAGTGACTTCGCATTTGTATCCCATTTCCATGGCTAGCTGAGAAAATTCATTTTTTAAAAAAATTCAGCAAAGCATATTAATTATGATGCCACAGAATAACAGCTTGTATCAGACAGCATGTAACATCATATTCTGCTTTCTTTCTTGTATTTCTTTTGAAAATTTCTTTCTAGAGTCCCTTCTGAAAAAAAGAAAGAAACCCAGACCACCCTAAACTTCGTCATATTGAATGCTGTACAAATACCAAATAGAGTTGCTCCCTTTCCTAAGGTGCTTGAAGTCAGCAGAAATGAGAAGGGACAACACCTGGATGTGTGGAAGGGGCACAGAGGGCCAGGAGGATGTGGGCCATGGCTAGAGCTATCTGGGAGAAATATATCATTTTCCAAACGACAGGGCCAGGATGGAACTTGGCCTGGTTGAACCTCATACCGTTGGCCTCAGCCCATCAATCCAGCCTGTCCAGATCCCTCTGCAGTACCTTCCTACCCACAAGCAGATCAACACCCCTGCCCAACTTGGTGTCACATGCAAACTCACTGAGTGTGCACTAGATCCCCTTGATGCTGAAGAGCAGGTCACAGGCCTCTGTAGTAATTGAACACTGGCTGTGTCTCAAGGAGCCATAATCCACGTCTGCTGGAGCTCATGTTCACTCGTTTAGCTGTAACAGCAGGTGTCTAACAACAAAGTGACCATCGCCATTGTTGTCTGAGCTCCAGCTCTGCTTTGTGCAAATGAGTGTAACATCCAGTCTTGTCCGACCTGTGATATATTTCCATCACTAACACCGAGTTGTTACTCTGTGCCAGCTGGACTCCCTTTGACCCTCGGTGCTGCTGCTTTGCTGTACTGCTGTTTATTCTCAGTATGTGCGGGGTGTTTGTCTCCATGGCAAATGCCAGGCACAATTGGTCCCTAAAATGGGGACGAGTTCAGGTCAGTGGTAGGTAAGTTTTTATTTAAGCGTACTTGTAGACAAAAACGAACCAAGAAGACTCTCTGGAGTCTGTTAATTAACTGCACTATGTCATTTATGAGACTGCAGTAGATAAGTACTGTGCAAGTTTTCTTGTCATTACAGCCACACTGTAACTGCTTTGGTTAAGAAAAAGCTGTCTTTCTAGGGTTGCTCTCTGTTAACAAGGCTTCTGCTACGGCACAAAATTGGGTGATCTAATTATTCATGGCTTTTGTTTGAAAGTTTATGTAACTAGCAAGTCAGAGTTTCTTTTCAGAGTGTTTGAATGGTATCTCTTCAAGAGGTCAGGGGAGGAAATCTGAGATAATAGAGTAAAAACCACATCCAAATCAGCTGCTTTCAAGTGCATCCAGGGGTTATAGCAGCTTGAGTGTGATTTGGGAACTGAAGAACTTCCCAGTAGCTCATGCAGTGAAAGAGGCAAAGATACAGGAGGGAGCTTATGAATAGAAACAATAGGTGCTGCAGTGGCTGCTGATAATATCTTTGCAGAATTAGGACTTTATTATTCCTGGTGCTCAAAGCTTTTTTTCTTATTTTTTTTTTTTTTTGCTGGAGAAGCTATTCTGTGTATTTATTCACTTAAGGTTACAGCCTTGCTGATGGATGGGGCTTTCTGGTATCTCTCTAGCTGCATCAAGGAGAATAACATATCATAAAGCCCATGTAGCCTCTTTCTTTATCTAACATGAGGGTAAATAAGTGAGTGCTTTCAAACTGCGGATGCAGCGTTCAAACTAAGAGCTGGGAGGGGATTTCACCAGCATTAGCGAGCCTAGGGAAACCAACGCAGTAAAACTTCAGAGCCTGTAAGCCTCCAAGCAGCATGTTAGCCAGGGGAATTTATACACCTTTACCAGGGAGGTGTCAGTCCAGGAAATTTACTGTGTCTTTTAAAAACAGCCTTTTCAAAACATTCCATATTCCTCTCTATTGACTGCGCAGGGAACCAGGGTGCAGTCGGATGGTGCTGCAGGAGCTCACTGTCACTGCACCAAGTCTCTGCTCCCTCTCTGCCTCCTCTCCACTATCCCATCCTCCCAGAGGATGCTTGTCTCCACCCTTCCCTCCTGCAGGCTCCGGTGCTCCCCTGTGCCCTCCCAGAGCCTGTTAGCCCCAGCGGGTCAGCAGGAAAACATTCCCTGCTTGCTTTGCATGGGAAGACTGATTTTAGAGCCTGGAGAGCTGAGGCCTGGATGTCTGACCCATTTCATACTATCATTTTCAGGCAAAGTGACCTAGAGATTTCACCCTGGGGTATTAGCCAAAGCTGACCCATGTTTATTCAACTGGGTTAATTCTCCTCCCTAGCGATGTTTTCTAACCACAGCCCATTGATATTATTTAGGCTGCTTCATGCTATCAGAGAAAAACAAGACCTTCAGAAGCTCTGCTGTGCTGATTGTGACATTTGCTGGAGGGAGAAGGACGGGAATAAGGCAATATTTAAATGGACATCTGAGCTGCAAATATGCAGCAAACCACATGAGCTTAACTATGGGGGTTTTCTGTGTTGAATTACAGGTATATAACAGTAACATGTTTGCTATGTTATGGTATGTTATGATGTTATGTTATGTTATATGTCATGTTATGATCTCATCTCCTCAGGAGACCAGAGGAAAGCTAGTTTGCAGATATTTAAGGTGGTTTTCATTTCCAGTCTGACTCCTAAATACTCTCCTTGGCATTTGCCTTCATGATGGGGAAGAGATCCCTGCTTCTGGACAGCAGAGGGTGACACTGATGGGGGGATGGTGCCTTCAGCCTTTTCTTCTGAGAGCAGAGATGTGTTCTAGGTAAGGGAGTCTAAGCAAACAGACACATTGTGTTGCAGAGCTGAGATTAAAACTGCATTTATGCTTTGCTGGCAATTTAGTTTGCAAGCCTCTAATAGAAACTTGACCTTATCTCTTGTGAGTAAATGGGGTTTTGTCTTACTGGCAGTGTCTGTGTTTACTCTGGAGGCGTGCTCAGATGAGGCTGGAAACCTGAGGGTGAGGTGCTAATCTGTGGGTATCACAAACAAAGAGGGGAGAGATGTGAGGGACCCCTCACCCTGAGATATGACTGGGTCCCTAAGGACTGACAAAATATCTGTAAAAGGCTATTCTTTAGGCTGGTATCTCTTAATGCTGAGTTCTGGTAGAACGCTGTCCTCAGCAAGAAAGTCTTCTCCAGCCCCTCTTCTCCTCTAGGAACTACTTGCTGAAATGCCTCCTGCTGTTAATAGCAAACCTTAAGTATCACCCTATCTAATCACCTCACGTTCACAGTCATGCTGCTGTAAGTCAGCAGCCCCGTGAAGCAAAGTCCTCCAAAGCCTCTCCCGTGTGCAGCTCAATCTCAGAAATGTGCGTGGTGCCATTCTGAGGGTCTGTCCCTGTTCCTCCAAGAGCTCGTGCTGCATGCCAGAGCAGCAACCTTCATTCCCATGGGAGGTGGAAATCACAGCTCACCAGTCACCAGAAGGAGACCGCATATGGCCAGTCAGGCAAAGATGAAAGGAAGGACAGTAACTATTCTGTGTGTTATGCACTGTTCATGCAGGTTCCACATGGTCTTCTGGTGCTCCCTGCTGCTCTGGAGCTCTTTCCTAGTTGAGGAAAGATGGGCCAGAACAAAAGGGTTGCCAAGGCAGACCTGGCTTCCCAAAGATCCCTTATGCCTCTGTGGCTCTATGTGCTACAGATCCCTGAAAAATACAGACACTGTTCCCTGAAGAAACCAAAGTAAAACTGCTATTTTAGGATATATTTAGAAGTACAATGAACCATATTGTATTTATGAAATTACTTTAAGAGGTAAATATTAATAATGAAAATAATTTAAAAAAATAATCACATAGGAGACGCTTCTTTTGCTTCTCTTACACTGCAATGAGATAGGGTCTGCATAACTTTTCTGCTAGATTTACTCTTCACCAGTCACACAAAAATTACTGACAGAGCCTACAGATTTCTTTAAGGAGAAATCAGGAAGCAAAGCAAACAGTTTCTGTTAGTAAGTTTCTAAGGACTCTCACAAAGCAGAGTCTGGTAGCAGCTTCTCTGTTTTGTGTGGCTGAAAGTCTCATCTTGAGAGAACAAGACGACAATGCATTTTGAAAAATAAATCAGCCAAAAAATTGCTCTGAAAATATATCTCTTTCCCAAGCAACCTAATTTGTATTTTTATTTAAAACTCTATACTATGATGTATCTACCAACACATTTGGAAAATTTTTATAACATTGATTAACTATGAACTACCTTCTAATTTTATTACCTCTATATTTAACATAATTAGGGTCATATTAGCTTTATAAAACCTTACCAAAATTGTTCTCGAACAATAAATCCAAATTCACAGATGCCATATCTACTAGACTGCCTAGTCTAAGCTCATTCCACTTATCAGTTATCAGATCACAAGCCTTTATTGACCTGGTGTTCAATTAAATATAGCTAAAGATCGGTATGAAAAAGGTAGACAATTTGTACTCCCGTTCCTGTTTTTCCAACTGAAGCAGAGCCTGGATGGTGGCCTCCCAGGAGCCCTGTTCCTTTTGATATCTATTACCAGAAGAAGAAAAACTTTTATGTGCTGAACAGAGGCCACACTTAAGAGTACAACCCATTAGTCTGGGTCAGTTCTCCATGAAGCAGATGAGTGATTTAGCCTGCATGGCTCCCTCTTTCTAATCATAATCAGGGGAGAAGAAAGACGTGGGGTATAAGGCAGTGGAGACTGGGCTATAGTATAAAATGAGTTTATAAACCCAGAGGGTAAAATCATACTTTATGGCAAGACAGAGAGTGTTCAAAAAGGAAGAAGTGTATTTCCACAGCACAAGAAAACCTGGGGGCACTGAGTATGATTTCTCTAGAGGAAAGGTGCATCCCGGTTGGGGAAAAGAAACGAGCATAATGGAACAGAGAAAGGTTAACCATTTAAATATAATACTCCAGAGGACACGTTGGGTACTGATGCAATCCAGAAGCACAGGAATAATCTGGGAGCCAAGTACAGTGTCACACATCCTGAGCAATTGCATGTGGTCTGTGAATAATAGCTCTGCAGCAGAGCTGAGCACTGCCGCTTCCTCAGGAGGCCCCCGGTGACACTAAATAACGTTTCTGGAAGGAGTCAATGTTGGGAAAGCTCATCAAGACAAGTATCACAAATCAAAATAATTTTAAAAACAAACCAACCCCTTGGATTTCACAAATCTGTGTCCTATTTCGATTTGACCAGTATCATAATTAGAAGCAGACCTCAGCCTTTAGCCTAAAGAAACAGCAGAACTGTCTGCTTTGAAACCTGCCTGGATGATTCTGTGCAGCAATTCTCTGTGCACACCCCCATCCCTCTTTAGAGGTAAGAGATGATGCACATCTTGCCTGGAAAAGCAGTAAAGTGCAAATTCTTTAGCAGAGAAATGACCTATTGCTGGGCGTGGGTACACTTTCTGGGTCCATTCAGCGCTGACACAGATTATACACTCTCAGCTGAGCTTCAAACTGCTTTGGGTAAAGCCCATCCATTTAATCCAAATCAACTTCAGACAGTTTTATCAGAGAAAAGCTCAGAGTTGTGGAATGGAAAAGTACTTTTTGAAACAAATTGCAGGTCTCTGTTTTGCTTGCTGAAGCTATTTATATCCTTACTTGAAAGATGGTATACAACAGGTTTGAGTCATTGCTGAACAGCTGAATTATAAAATTGCTAATCTAAGGACTAATTGCATGGAGGGTTTAGTATGTCAAACTGTCTGAGACATGTGGGGTTATTTTTTGGCCTCATACAAACAAGAACTATGTTTCCTGGCACCATCCGCTCATACCTTGTACTTACTGCCAGGAGGGACTTTAAAAAATAGCTGCAGTAATAAAATTTTAAATATTCTTACTGTAATCTCTTGCTTGAGGGGCTAATGCTGCTCAACACAGACAGAAGGCTTCGGGAAGCATTGTGTGTAGCGAAGGATGAGCTACAAGAGCAGAACTGAAGGAACAATACCATTATCACAAATTGCAAACTTGTTCAGAGTGATGCTTGGCAGTAAATTACAGGCTGTCTGTGACTTCCTTTCTGCAGCTGTGAGATGTTTACTATCGGAACATGCAACCTGAAATTAGAGGGCAGAGAGAAAGTTGGGAAACACAAAGAAAACGCATGCACATTGTAAAGGCTGTGCCTAGGGGTTGCTCTCCTGTCCCCACCAACTGTCCTTTCCTCACTCAAATTCTTCTTTAATTCACTTCTGCAAAGGATTTAGGTGTTAATCTGCCAATGAAACCTTTTTTTTTTTTTTTTTTTTTAATGTATTAGTAATTACACTTTTTTTTCAAAAGCAACCTAAATATCTATACATCAGTCAGACTGGGCATCCTCTTCTCCAGGGCATATTGCATCTCTCCTGAGAGTTGTTCTTCCAATATCCTCTCCTGTTCGTTTGTAGCCTGTTGTTTTCTCCTTCCCGGACTTTCAGAGGCACTGAATTCCCACAGGAACTCCTGATATTGAGAGAGACTTGCAGGTAGCAGCTTTGGAAATCCAGCGGATTATCTCCATGATTACAGAAGGAAATGCTGGCATTTCATCTCCTAAATTCACCCATTTCAGCAGACATCTGGTACTTTCTGAGCAAACATTGGAAGTGCTGAAACAACCAGGGGAAAAGTAACTCCAAGTAGTCACTAGTAGAGGGGGAGTATCCTGAGGAGTGTGGGGCAGTTTTAGCAAGGCTGTGCTTCCCTAAGGATGCTCAGATCCCTCTGAAACTCCTTCAGGTCACTGGCCTCGTTTCTTGGTGATGCTGCACCTGCTTTAAATTGCTCTCGGCAGGCAAGATGATCATAAAACCAGTGCAGTTCAGAGCTGGTTCTTCCTCTGTGGGCAAGAAGCTGGTATAATGGATTCTAAATGTCCAACATCATCTGGGACTTTCTTCTGCTCTGTGATGCTTGGCTGAAGATGGTTTTAAATAGAGTGCTCCAGCCCCGTTGCCACAGTGCAGAAACAAAGATGCTGGGTATGCTTTCCCATTTTTGGGCACCTCGTGTCATACCCAGACAAGCAGGGAGAGTACACTTGAAGACACAGCACAAAGCTGCTAGGGGTCGGTGGGAATTATCTGCTTGTGCCGCAGGGGTCATGTGAAGGAGTAAGGTTTCTTACAGGAATTAGAAATCCTTTATACTAGGGCAGCTATGTAGGGCCTCAGTGAAGCTGCAGCTCCGGCTGAGTGGCTGTCTGTAATGGATGCTCTGCGACTCTGAGCATCTCTTTCCTGCTCTTGCTCACGTTGCTCTGGGAGAATGGTGAGAGTGTTAGTGCCTTCAGGTGTCCGGTGTGCGTAGCTGTTAACTGAAATCAGAAATTGCCTCGGTCCCCAAAGCATTGGGGATTTATTGAATGTGTTAAGCTCAAAATCTTGTTATGGGCAAAAAGGAAACACACTTCATACTAAGAATGTGCTGTTAGCATAATTGAAATCCAAATGATCTAATCAAAGAATCCCTATTAATCCCATTCTAATTAATATAGGAAAATAAATAAAAAAGCACAAAGACTACTACTAGAGAAAAGGGTCAATAGTAACGATACAGCTAAAATTCTCTTTCCAGTGTTTTGCAACCCCTTCCAGTGCCCTTCTGGGTACTCAGCCTGATGACTTCAGACCTGGGGATGGGGGCAGGGGGGGGCTGGCATCAGCACCCCTGAGACTTTCACCAGTTTGACGGCTTCTTCCTCCTCCTTGTAGAAGCCAATTGGGACCATTTCTACAAGTTTGCTAACCTAGTTCACACCTTGATTTACCACCGCATTGCAAACAAATTTACACGTATGGTACCTTTTACTTCTGTTAGACACTTCTTCTTTTCTGTTTGCTACCCCTGAAGCATGCATTTTCCAGCTCCCAGGCCTTCATTTCTTTAAGTGGTGATTTGTTTACAGCCCTGGGCTCTGCCATGTCAGCCTCTGACTCTCTTTTCTTATCATCCCACGCCTGTACTCTGTGTCCTGGGTCCTGATGTTCAAGGCTCCTGCTGTCATACCCAACCTGCCTTCCTCTGCACCACCTCACTGTATGAGGCATGAAGGTTCCATTCTGTATGGAAGAGCTAGTTGTTGCTGCCATCAATGTAAACATCATCATTATAGCATGCAAAAATAAGCAAAAAGAAAACAAATGGGGCATAGCTGCCTTGTCATTAGAAAGAAATGCAGACAGAGCTAACCAGACTTAAAACAAAGCTCTAGGCAGGTCAAGATGACTTCAGACAGAAAAAGCCTGATGAATCTCAGTCCTGAGACCTTGCAAACTCAGCACCACACATAATGGCCCACTATAAGCAGTGGCAGCACTGTGTTTACAGGGCTATGAAATGTTTAAGCCTCTCAGGAAGGCTTAGCCCTTGTGTATCATTCTTCATCCCCAGCTTCATCATGCTTTGTGACAAACAGGCAAGCTCCTAACTCCTCAGCACATGGAGGCTTGCTTTCTGCCACGATCTGCTGCCCTCAGCCTTACTGGAGAGGCAATTTTCCCCTTGGTAATATAAGGCTCATTCCCTTGGCTCTTCCCCTTTTTTCCCAGTTGGGCTCCATGCCACTGGCTCACCCATGTCTCCTTGCTGACACCAGTCTCTGCTCCCTGTGGCAGACCCAGGCTCCCAAAAGTCAGGCTGTAATGACTGTAGACATTTCCATGTGATATGCAGCCACAGTCACCCCAAACCCAGCCTCCCAGAGAGGCAAACAGAAAAAAGAAATAAGAAGTAGACTAATGATTCAAGTGTTGAAGGTGTAGAAAAGACAAGGAAAAAAGATTTTTTTTACTAGCAGAAAAAGTAGTTAAGGTATCATAAATGAGAAAAAGGTTATTATCTTCTCATCCACTGATTTGCATTTCTGAAGCAGCGAGCTCAAAAATTTCTCAGTTCTTGGATGTAGGAGCAAGGACAGCACCACTGGAGAACTTGAAGTGGAAATGCAAAAATAAAAGTGCCCAGGAGGTCTAGACAGCAGCAAAATAGTTAATAAAGAGGTAAAGGTCTCCAGGACAGTCTCAGAGAGCTCAGGTCAGACTACCTTTGCTGCAACCTGGGCAGAAATGACAGCAAAGGAGGTTAGAAAAAAATCTGATCCAAATACAGCATTAAAAAATTCATGGCATCTTCAGCACTGACTGAGAACAGACAGGAGAAAAGGGGCTTCTGGGAAACTCTGGGCACTTGTGTTAAAGCTTAGAGTATGATCTTTTATTCAAGTTACTTGCAGAAGCCTGTCTCAGTAAAACCCAACACTCAGAAGGGCTGGCTGAAACACAAATATTTCCTCTTTTCTGCTGGTCACATAATCCTTGGTGACAGAATAGGTTAAGCTTTGCCAGGTAGAAGTTGGCAAAGCAGAAACTGTCAAACACTGAGGGATGGCTCCAGGTTTCAGGATTTGGCAGCCAGCTGTGCTGTGCTGTGTCCGAGAGCTGGACTTTTTCCCTGATACTTCTTTCTGGGTACTTTTGGGCACAGCTGGGTAAGTGCACCTTGTGCTTCTGCCCACAGCGACCTGTGGCACAGCTGGGTCATGTCCATGGGGTGGGAAGGGAAGCTCTATTCAGCCCTTTCTGAAGGATCCTGGCACTGAGAGGGGATTTGGGCGGTGGGGAGGGAGGCAGTCAGCTGAAGACAAAAATAAGTATTGAGAGGGAAGGCAATTATCAAGCTAAACCGGTAGGAGTGATCTGGGCCTGTGTTGTGCTGTCTTGGAAAACTTTCAGTGCCTTTTTAAGCAATTGGCATGAATCTTTCTGCTGGCTATAAAAATGCCTTTTGAGAATCATCTCCCATTTGTACTTTTACAATTCATGCTTTTAATGGGAATATTTTACCCATTGAAAGTGCAGGCTTGCTTGATAGCCTGAGAGAATGGAGTTCAGATGAGGCAACATCAGTAGGTGCCCTGGTATTATTCCTGCCCTGCATGCATCAACCCTGCCTCGAAGAGAAGTGCTTTGGGGTGAAAAAGCAGGTCTGTTTGTAAGGCTGTTCCCATCCTTGGCCTTACTGCTGACCAAGCATGAAATGAATCTGGGTTGTCATAGTAGCTCTGATCCCGATATCTGTTCAGAAGGAGTTGCCCATGGCCAATGAACAAATTTCACGCTGACCCAGGAAGGTAAGAATGTAAGAATGACTACCATTCCTGGTTGGGATGAAGCCAGCAGCCATGACCACAAGGCAGGAGGCATTCTCACTGAGAAAGCACTTGTGTATATAGTATACTGTACACAAGTTTCTGCTTCAGTGATGGATTTCAGTGTGTGTCGTGGTTTTGACCAATCAGACGGATGATGACCCCTCCCTCCCCTCTAAGGAAAAGAGAGGAGAGGAAGGGATTAAAGAGATTCAGGAGTTTAGAAGAGGCCCAGCTGAAAAAGTAAAATTACTGAACAGAAAATTGGTTTGTTTTACCTCAAACCAGGACAGTGTGTAAACAAGAGCTCCTCTGAAAAAAGATGAATTTCAGTGCATAGTTTAGTACTACCTCTGAAAGCAGAGTTCTAGCCAAGGAATATTTAGACTCCATCCTCTATTTCTTTCTTGATGCTCTGCACCATATTGAATTTGGAATGTTGTCTTCAGGAGTCACCACTAGGACTGCTTACACCTCAGAGCTGAGGAATTGAATCATGCTCCAGCACCCTCCAGGCTGGCACGGCAGCATGAGCAGAGGGCTTCCCTGTGCTGCAGCAGTCCCAGGGCATCAACCTCAGGCTCCTCAGGCGGCTGAGAGTGCATCACAGTAGGCTTGAAGCTGCTCTGCTCAACTTCAGTGATCTTTTTGGGTAGCTGGGCTCCTTCTGTAGTCAACAGAGAAAGAGTAGGACAGTAAGTTAGACCCCTGCTCCGGCTCAGTTACAGGAGATGCTGGTGTTTCTCCATTCACAATAGCATGACTCTAATCAGACACGCTAATTGTGGTGTGAGCATCTCTCCTGTGCTCCCAGATGTGCTCTTGTGCCAAGCCCAGCTTGAATACTCTAGAGCTCTATATTCCATTAGCAGTCCTTTAAGCTCCTCAGTCTGCTCTTTAGAACGCAATGTATTTTTTATACCGCAACCATGAGCGTGTAACCCAATGAACATGCTTTGTGAGCGGGGAGTCTAAGAGAACGCCAAGCAAATCCATACAGGTTTAGCACAGCATTATTCATTGTTGCAATGCTGTGAGACGCCTGTATGTGCCCTTTAGTAGGGAGGAAAAAGAAGAGAGGAAACCTGTTATATATGTGCAGTAAAATTTGATTTGAGAGGAAGGGTTTGCATCTGAATTGCATGAAGCCTATTAAAATTTTGGTCTTCTTTAGACTAATAGGATTATGCCATTCCCAAACTGATTGTTTCCAAGCAACGATGCGGATCCTAGTATGTGTTTGCTTATC
Source organism: Jacana jacana (assembly GCA_013400555.1). Taxonomy (NCBI): domain Eukaryota; kingdom Metazoa; phylum Chordata; class Aves; order Charadriiformes; family Jacanidae; genus Jacana; species Jacana jacana. Next base: position 25,601 of record VZTM01035046.1, on the reverse strand, counting down.
TCTTTAGTTTGCTGCTAAACCAGGGAAGCTTCCAAAGATAACTGCAAAACTGATGATATCAGGTGTTATACATAATTTCAAGACATCGTTTTGAGAAGATGGTCCATTTATCCTCTCTTTGGAAGCTGATTTAAAGAGTGCATTGGGGGTCACACAAGGCTACCAGCAAGTGATTTTGATATTTTTTTTTAATAAAGGAAATGACCCGCCACCAGCACAGCATGCTCCAATACGTCGTTTTCATTTGGACATAAAGACTTTACTGTGGTTAGGGGGAATTGCTCTCTCTGAGGAGCAAATCCCAAGCGGAAGCTATGAATAGCAGCACAGGTCTTCAGAAACTGCGGTTCAGCGAGGCTTTTCAAACGGCCCCAAGCGTGGCTGTCTAAAGGGCCAAATCTTTCCTGCTTTACTAATTGAAAGCTCCCTTCATGCATTATAAAGGAATGCACAGCTACGAAGCCCTCTACACTAAATAATAAATAGCCAGTTGCAAATGACATTGCTATTTTATAATCAGAACTGTCCAAATTACGTTGAGATTTTGAAAGGTGCATTAAGAGGAGATTAGTGTATTTGCTCTCTTTCCTGGCTGCTTTTGGATTTGATGACATCATGGGATAAATATGATTTAGGAGTCAAAGTTTACTGCTTTGGCATTGAAAAAGGCTGCCTAAAGAGCTCTGTTGCTAGATATCATTAATGCATTCTCTTTAGAATAAGAAAAATTCTGCATTTATACATAATTTAATATGAAGAAAGGGCTTTCTAGAGTACTCTGATGGCTACGTAAAGAATATAGTGCAGCTCTGTGTACATCTGAATTTCCATAGAAGGCAATTGATCACCTCCGAAGAGAAATACATCAGCTATTTAGTGGTGTAAAGCAACAAAGCACAAAGTTTAGGACTGGAAGTGAATAATACTGTTATTGGTAGAAATTTTAAAAGGGATTTATTGTGGCAGAATGTAATTGCCCAACTGGATAGAGTGCTGTGATTTATGTTTGTGCCTGTGTAAATCGCTTTGAGATGATTAATAACCGGCTCAATCCTTTATACTCATAACAACACTTCTGGCACAATAGCACAGTAATGATCTGTCACTGGCTATTGTGTTATTGGATATATAGGATCTCCTGCATTAGGCAAGTGTGGAGTCTTGGGGCGAGTGAGAAGGCAGGTGCAGCTCCCTTACTCTTTGCATTGCAGTATTACCAGGGATCTAATAAGGGCTCAGAGCCCTGGTGGGCTAGATGCTGTTCAGTACTTGAAATGAAAGATGGCTTTCCCTTTCAGAGTTCACAATTTAATTATGTGATGGGAATCAATAGACAGATAGAGTAGAGAGGGAGGGCTGCATCACAGGAGTTGTTGCACTTCATATAATAAACACCAGCCAGAGTCTGTCATCTGTCTGCATCTCTTACAAGACCACTATTTGATGGAAATGAAATTATCTTGTGTACAGCTTAAGGACAGATAATTTCTTCTCATTTGTATTTCAGCAGCAGCCAAAGATATACTGAGATTGTTCCGCTCAGAGTTGGACTGCCCAGTGAGTTGTAGTCAAGTAAAAGTCAAACAAGTAAGTAAAATATCAGAGAGATACCCCCAAAAACATCATGTAGGATGTTTTCCTACCATGTGATGGTATCCACCTTAGTTTGGCTCCCTGCTTTTTTGAGGGAAGCGAGGCTTAAACATTTTCTGTTCCTTGGCTGGCTTAATGAGGGAGCACAGCTGCTAAACACACAAAGTGTGGGAGATGATGCAGATGAGTGAGGATAGGGGGGCAGAGACTGATGTAAGGAGAGGCTGAGATGAAGACTTTGGAGGAGTTTGGGAGAAGCCTATGAGCAGAGATGGAGCGTGTCCCAAAGGAAATTAGCAATGGAATGACACCTAATGTCTGATATTTTTTGAGACTGTTTCTTGAACTTGTTTAAGCCAACCTGTCTGCCTTGACCTTGAGGCCAGCACTTCTGATGCTGAACAATGGGACTTGACATTTACAAGCAAAATTACATGGCTTCTGAAAGAAAAAATATCATGTTCAGGATTTTCACCAGGCCAGTGAAAGAAACTAATATTTGTCAGATAAAGGAACAATGCGGTAGAAGCAGCAGGAAAAAAAGGCTGTAAAATTTAAATTTCCACACTGCCCCCCTGCCCCTTTTTAAAGTCATGAGGGTCAAACTTGACCTCTCTGACAAACACAGGAAAGCAAATTCAGTGATATTGAAAGAGCCACCTGGATATACACCAATGTCACTGAGAAAAATTTGACTGGCATCCTCCCCATCAGCAAGACCATAACTTTGAGCAACTGAGTGGCTATAGTAGTCTGAGACTGGTTTATTTTGGTGTGACTTTGGCCAATGCTTCCCCTCTTGGATGGGTGCACACTGCTCTATTTCTCTTCTTTATTTTTTGGCTTTCTTCATAGAATCATAGAATCATTTAGGTTGGAAGAGACCCTTGGGATCATCGAGTCCAACCATCAGCCCTACTCTACGAGTTCTCCTCTACACCATATCCCTCAACACCNTGTGGCCTCACCAGTGCTGAGTACAGGGGGACAATCACTTCCCTGCTTCTGCTGGTCACACTATTTTTTATGCATCATGTTAATGTCTACTCCCTCCTCCCCCTCTGCAAAACTGCCAGGCTACAAGATACACAGCATTAAAAAAAGCCTAAAAATAAAATAAAAATAATAATAATAAAAAAAAAAAGAAAACCAACAGAAAGAAAACTCACCACTAATTTCACATTTCCACATTTCCACATTGCCCTTTTCAAAGGGCGTGACAGGTAATGGGAAATAAAGCGGAGCCCTGGCTGTAAAACACAGTAAATCACGACACGTGTCGCCAAGCCTGCTGCCTCTTCCCGTCCAGCTGCCAGGCGGGAGCGCCAGGGGTGTCCCCGCGGGGACAGGGGAAGGAGTCCCCCAGTTGAGAGGGGGGGCTGCCGTGCGGGGCTCCCTCCTTCCCCCCCCGGCGTCCCCGGGTCCCGGCGGCGGGCGCGGGTACCAGGTGGGCGGCCCGGCCGGGCCCCTGTCCATGGTGCTGAGAGGCGGCTTGTCAATGCCGCTGAGTTGAGCCTTCCGCGGGGGAAGCGTTTTTTCTTCAGGTTTACCTTGAATTACTGCTGCTTGCGCGGTGCAACAGATGTTTGGCTGCCGGGATTTTCCTCTTTGAGCCACCCTAAGAAGGCAGGGAGATTAATTAAAGGCAGAGTCACCATAGGTGAATGGCGCTCCACGTGCTCTGGGAGCGGGGAGTGGGGGGGCGACGAACGACGCACGCGACTCTCTCACTTCTGCTATTTGTATCTTCATCAGTTGCTTGCACAGGAGAGGATTAGATCAACACCAAAACCGGCTTCTGCTTTGATTTGTTTATCTGTTTACTTTTAATTTTTAGGATAGCTGCAAAAATAATGAGAAGCAGCAGGGAAGGGGAAACTGATTGAGATTGATCGTTTCGTGTATTCGGCTTGTGATGACCTTTGGGGAAAGTGGGTATTTAATTTTTACTGATGTTGTAAAGGCACAGACAAAGTCCTGACCTTTCTGATCCAGGGTGACCACTATGAGCATCCCACAGAGAATTAATTACAATTGCCTGGAGCGGCTCCAAGAAGCATTTATTAGAGTACTATAAATGTGGTAAAAGCGATCAGTATGCCTGGGAGAAGCCATTCCATGTGCCTGCTGTGATTTCTAAGAGAAGCTCAGACTTGTCGGCTTGTTGTTTTGTTTTGCTGTTCATTAACAAGAGTGAAATAGGAGAGACAGCCTTAGAACTCCAGGGCAAGCATTTCCCATCGTTCTGCTCTCTACACAGATACTTTTGTGTTAAATTAAGGCACAATAGACAGAACTAGGCAGAATAAAAATCAACCATCTCCCCAAGAGACAGGACTTGGTGCAGTTCTCTGACTGTACAAAGCATGATGCAACAGCTTCTTCCAGTAGCCTCCAAGAAACGTAAAATGGAACTGAACAGAAAGCTCCACACAAGAACTATGTACAAGGAAATATTCAAAACCGATGGTTAGGCTATGATGCCATCGTGCTTCAGCATCCAGCACAACGCTGGGGCTTTGTCTTAGTCAGATGGGACTTTGCAGTCATTTTCCCCAGAGATGGATCTAAAAATGGAAAATCAGTTATGTGTACAAAGTTTAGGCAGAAATATTTCATATAAGATATGATTATATTGTCAGATACCCTGCCAAGTTGGAATTGAATAAGGAGGTTTAAATAAAAATTGTAAAATCATCCAAATTTGTTTTGGAGAAGGATTTAATTGGGAATGATGATGAAAAAGCCTGAAATGTGGATTAACCTAAAACAGAAAGGGCAGCCAAGTTACAGCAGATGGCTTTTTCTTGTTCTTTAAGACTTTATAATGAGGAAAATATGCTATGTAATGACAGTTGTTTCTAAACTGACTTTGTTTTGGGAGGTGGAGGAGGTTTCCCATGAAGAATTGGTTGAAAAAGGAGAATCAGAAAGACATAGCTGCAGACAGTCTGTATTGAACTGTTTTTGTTCTGGAGTTCTGGAGCTTGGTTTGATGTACGGTAGGAAAGACAGCCATCTCCATTGCTGGCTGAAACAGAATGAGCAAATAGCCTCTATTTCTCCCTTCTGCACTGTGTCCCTGCGCATCTACATTGCATAAAGGCTCAACCACTCTCTTTCTCTCACAGAGCCTCCAGACTGCCCTTTCTGTGGATAGACTGAGATTTCTTTATTCTGACAGGTTTTTGTTCTGTCTTGCTGTGGTTGCTTTTCTTTTTCTCAGTTAAGAATTCTTCCTCTAATGCTGTTATCCAGACAGCAGATTGTCCTACAACTGAAAAGCAGCTGTTGAAATTTACTTAAAAATATCCCCCTCTCTCCGTATTTTGATTCCTTTCTACCCAAAATGGGCCTGGGAAGGGGGAGGGAGTGAAGGGAAACAGAAGAGACAGCCTATTCTATATGACATATGCTCGATTTTCCAGCAAGGCTTAATTACCGTTGGGAGTTTGCACTCCTGTTCCTTTTGACACACTGAGCACTCAGAGTGCAGCGCGATGCCTCTTGCCTATTCCAGTTTGCTTGTGCATCGGGGCAATTGTTTATGAGTTGTATATGAGAATGAAAACCATAGGCATCTTCCCCGAAGACTGTAGGCATCCACGCACCTTTCAGGAAGGGCTAAGACCCACAGAAAATGATACTTTTCATGCTCTTTTAATATAAGGTTTCAACCTGCAAAAAAAAATGAAGAACTTTCAAACGCTCATGTAGCTCAGCCAAAAGATCCTACGATAACACAAGGGCAAGGGAGCTTTGCAATCAGCAGGACTGAACTCATGACCGATATCTGAAGAGACTCATGCTTCATGCTTTGTGGGTACACAAGTGTAATTGCAGACAACAGGAGGCTTAGGATAGAATGGGCACGGTGGAAACCTAACACGGTGATTGCTTTTCAACCTTGCATAATGAAATGTGCATTGTGTTTTGAGGAAGAGCGTGATTTTCACTTGCCCTTGAATGTAAAACATAGATAAATTGTATTAGATTCAGCCAAAAAGAAAAAATAAAAGCTAGAGAATTCACAGGCTGAAGCTCTGTTTTTAAGGACAATTAAAGAGTATGCTTCACAAAAGAAATCCAGTAAATACAGCACTTTCATTACAAAGAATGATTGTATTTTTCAAGATTAAAAGCATGACTATGAAAATAAGCTTTATTTTTTCCTCTTCTGTTTTCAAGCACTACATTTTAACTCTCAGCTGTATCTCAGCTTTAGCTAATTTCAGCAACATTCCAGACTACTGCGGAAGTATAGCCTACCAGCAGAAGCATAAATAAGTTGCTGAAATTATCGTGATAATTAAACAGTTTAGCTTTGTATTTATTTGCTGAAAAATCCCCCAGTGACATATTAATTATGCATAAAGCTTTGCCTTGTAAAAAAGTTGGTTGGCTTCAAATACCCATCTCATCTGTGTTTATTTTTAGAAAGCTGGTCTTTCAAACTGACAGCATTTCAACTATTTTAATACTTGGATGAAGATCTAACTTTTGTCCTGATTATTTTTCAGTATTAATATCTAGTGGCTTTTTTTGATCAAGGCACGATCACTTCTGAAGCAGGAAATAATTTGCTTTTAATCTTGGTCTTCATTCAGCTCAGCCTTATTTAAAGCATCTTCTTTCACCAGAGGGCTGCTCAAAAGAGGAGCTCAGTCCACAGTGGCTGGAGCTGCCTAAGAAGGAAACTTCTTCCTTCCAAAGAAGGAAGGCTTATAGAGGAAAAATATATTTAGAGCAATACAGCTGAGATGGTAGAGTGTGCATCAAAGCCCCGTGAAGATAGCAAAAGTCCCTCTGTCTCATACAGGCTATCACTGGCCAGTCTTTATAGTGATAATATCATACTTCTGATAGAGTCTAGGCAAAATTTTGTAGTGTCATTTAACTTATTACTCAGCTTTGGGCTAATATTTTCAATGAATGTAATACTGCCAGATACGTTACTGAGCGATACTGGGGAAGCATAGGGAAGTGATAATTTGGAGTATTAGAGATGGAAGGAGGCCTTCCAATCTTTATAAAAGTGATGTTGACCCTCAATCATGTAAGCAAACACTCAAATACAAATTACTTACCGACGCTCAAGACCTAAAGACCTTACAGGAGTGAAAATCCAAATTTTGCCTGCTTGGTGTCCAAAATGCCTGACTTTCACCAACAACTCTGAAACATTTTTTTGTGTCTCTTGTGCAAATATAAGTGTTCTATACGAGATGCAAGAGATAAGTAATTAGACTTAATACATACATGAGTTTTAAGGAGAGGTTTAGCTTTAGCTCCCTTGAAAATGTTGATGTATACAGAAGTTTCCTACATTGCTATGCGATGTGTCTGAATGATATTCTTTTAAGAAGCGGGAGAAGATTGTTTGGAAAGCAGTAATCAGAGAATGGTTACCAAAAGTTCACTGTCACAATGGAAAACTGTTGGCTGAGATTCTCCAGGGATGTGTCTTGAGTTTGGTAATGTTTCCTATTTACTTCAGTGACCTAGATGATGAAGTAGAAAGTATGTTTAGCACATTTGCAGATGTCACAAACCTGGTGGAGTAGCAATCGAAATGATTCTGACAAATGGGACATCTGGTCAAAAAAAACAACCAAAAACCACACCAGGAGGAACTTCAAAAAGGGGAATGCAAGGTCTGCACTTAATCTGGAAAAATCAAGTGCACTAACACAGAATGGGAAACAGCTGACCAGGCAGAAGTTTTGCTGAAAAAGACATTGAGGTTAGAGTGACTCACAACTGGAATATATATCAACAATGTCACGCTATTACAGTAAAAGCAAACACGCGGCTTTGTTATTGAGTGCTGCGTGTCTAGTTCTGTGCAGTGAACTTCAGGAAACGTTGAGGCAATCCAAAAGAAAGAAAGGAAAATGACCAGAGAATTAGAAAACATGCGCTAGGAGGCAAGACTGAAAGAGCTAGCGGGATGATTTATTGAATCAACGACTGGAGAAACATGAGAAACCTTCAAATAATCACAGGTTCTCCACGGCCATTGCGGATAGCATGAGAAAAGAATGTGCTACAATTACATCATGGAAGAGTTCCATTAGACATTAGTAAACACTTTTTGACAATAAACACTAGGCAAGAATACAAGAGAAAACGACAGAACTCCCTGATTAGAGAATCCTTTAAAATTCTCTGGAGGCTTTAGATTAAATACGTTAAAATAATCAAACATCCATCCATCCATATTTGTATCTCCTTCATTTATGCAGCCTTGGCACAGGGGAGTACATTAAGAGAACTTCTGGTGTCATTTTCGCCCCATTTTCTGTGTCTCAATCACTATTCTCCCTATTTAATTTTAGTATGAACCTTTCTATTTGCAGTTAACTTACATGTATTTTTGAAGGATGGTCTCAATAAAAATCTATCTCACTTAATCTGAATTATATGAATTTAATGCATTTAATTTTCTTCTGGTGCTCTCCTGCCTTTACCTCCATATCTCAAGCACGTACATCTCAGCTTCTTATGCTCTGAGACACCAGATGCCAAGTCCACTGGGTAAGGCTAACTTGTGATCCAGCTGTGTCTAGCATCTGGGGTCAAGGAGTTGGAGAGGGACATCTCAACTGGAAAATGTGCTCCTTGGCAAGTTCTGGAAGGAAAGGAAATGGTCTCACTTGTGCCACTCCCCTGCCATATATCAGGATGTAATACTGCCCTTGTCGTGGGACTCCAAAGAGGAGGCCTCATACACTGGGCCAGGGAAAGTTCTGAAGCATTTTGTGCTTGTTGTTGTACAAACTTACACACACATTTGGTTCCTGCCATGACAAGACTGCAACTTAAGAGCAGGCTGACAAATGGCCGTGCATACACAGAGGCTGATTCCTGAGGCAGGCACTGAGGTCAGTAATTGAGTTTTTCCTGTGACAGTTTTATTCTGATGAGTTATGCATACTGGTATGATTGAAAAACTGGGATGCTTTCCAATGTTTTTATATTTTTATTAATTTTTGACAGTATTCCCCATTTTTTTTTCTATGTAATAAGCCTCCTAACAATTCCAGGAGCATACTTTTTAGTGGTACCCACTATGCTTTTTAAAGTTGAATATGAAAGATGGAAAATCATTTAAAGTAACTAATCCTTTCATCGCAGCCATCTCCTTCATTATTCTTCCCTTGGCCTACGTTACAACACCCTAGACTGCAGCTAAAGTCTGCCCAAAAAGGTGGGATGCTGCTGGGACATTCCAAGGGTTGGGTTTGGTTCTGAAGTTTTGCACATCCATGTGTTACTCCAAGTGTCTTCAATACCTAAGGCAAATCACAGAGGTTCAACTATAAGCCAAAGCCACAAGACGGTCAGACAGCTTATCTTCTGGCTCTGATTGTGTCTAACTGTCCCCCTGATTTTCCCAAAGTCAAAGATGCTCGTGGTGTACAACACTGATGCGCTCGCTCTTTTGTGTGCTTCTGTGGATGAGAAGAGAGGTTTCTAAAGGCACACAGGGGAGCTAGACGATAACCTCTTGCTGAAAGTCAGCAGGAAGTGGGTGACCACAGTCTGTGCTGGTAAACTTTACCCATGATACTATAAGAGAGATGGACAAATCAGATGGATTGAGGCTACCAATAACTATTGGACATCAGGCTGGGAGCAATCAAACATAGTTATAAAGAATCTTTCAATATCCACGTCTGTTTATGGGCCCAGTAGAGTGAGAAAGCAGCTAGGGACTTCCCAGAACTTACCTGCATAAATCCCCTGACATTGTGCAACATGTTGCTATTCATTATATCTTTGTTTTTATCCAGGAGAGTTTATTTTTACCTAGTAAGAGATTTTCTTCCCTCCCCCCAACATTGTATCTCCATTATGATTTGCAGTCATAATGCAACAAGGCACAGAACTTTAGGAAAGGACTGCTGGGTCTGTATAAAGCACATCTACAGTGAATCCAAACATGAGAAATAAAATTTAGCTCATCCTTAGCTGATGGAAAAATGTTTGGTACAGCACACTTCGAAACATTTCAGACAGTCCTGTTTGTAGGACCCCAACTATCCTTGAGAGCTGACCTTCTTTCATCCCAGATATTCACCCCATGATTCCTGATTCTTCGCTTCATCCCATTAGTCCTAGCTGTACCCTGCATTGTACAGCTGCTAAATCAACAGTCCATTACTAATTACAGCTTTCTGTATATCACTTTTTAATCTCCTCATAAACTTGGAATCACATCTTTCATGTGTTTATGTTTAAAAGGGGAGCTTATTCAACTGAGATGCTGTAAAACCAGTAAGAGACTATGTCCACTCCCACTATAGATCACCAGTCCCTGCTTTGTCGGATGTCCTGCTACACTGCCCTACCAAAGTGTCAGAGCCAGCAAAGACAAATGAGAGCTTTGCATAGCAAATAGCTTTTATGGCTTACAGTTAATGGACCTTACTATTAATTGGCAGAATTACAACTCTTGTTGAGTTGATGAAAGTAGCTGTCTTGAAAAGTTATTAAGCTTCCTTTTGTTCTTTTTTGCCTGCATTTTTTTTTCTCAAGACTGATTACACAGTTCCTCTTTGAACTTATATTGAATGTTTCCTTTGAGGATCTACTTGCATCTTGCTCTCATACACTTTGTTACTCTTTCCATATTCCAGTGATCCAGGGATATTAAAAGGAAAACAACAACAAAAAAAGCAGTTAATAGTCTCGTGAAAACACTCCTGAAAAATAGTAATAGTATGGAAATATCAATAATATTGAAAATATGAAGAATATGAGAAATACATACGCAGACTTACCAAGACTAAATAGTTTTGCATTAATGGAAAGCAAACTCAATTAACAGAGATGTAGTAATCCACAAAGCATCTTATGTTGTGCATTGCGTGCTAGCTGTCCTAAATCAATTACCTCTGTCAAGACATGGATCCCTTTTCTCTGGGGTGAAGCTGCGGCTGGAGGCAGTAAAGCAATTTATTTCAAAAGCTGATTCAGCAAGAGACTCTTCAGGGGCCTGTCAATGTCCCATTAATAATCAGAGATGCAGTAATGATTATCGGTGGCATTGTAAATCATTTGTGTAACACTATTAATTTTAACATTATTCAGCAATTTTGTGTTTCCTGAAAGACAAAAAGATTTCTGTATCATTAAATATGCTCTTCAGCAGGAAGTAACAAGTAGTACAACAGACACTTCAAATGTTATTTCTTCTTATTCTGTACCTTTTTTTTGGTGTGGAATTAACTATTCAAGACAAGGAGGTCCTTATAAATTTGATCTAAGCCAGTGATATTATAAGCAGATATTAAGAAAATGTCATGCTCGCTTCTGCTAGCTCATCTTGGCTTCAGGTTCTAATAACCCTCCCTTTTCATTACCCTCTGAAGCCTGCTTCTGTCTTCAAGTGAAATTAATAGGAGAAAGATCAATCCTGGACACTTCCTGGTGTATCAGCCCAAACCTGAACCAACTGCCTTCAGAGGACTTATTGGAAGGGTGATTTTACATAGAAATAACAATGGTTAGGACAGTTATTCCTTGCAGATAATTTAGCCACCTTTTTTTTTTCTCTTAATAAAAACTCAGTACAGATTAAATGCAAACTGTTTGGTAGATTTGCCTTTTTTTATTTCAAATTCTAAGGCAAGGTCAAAATAGCTGTAATAAAACTCTGCCCCGGTTCCTTTTTTACAAGATGTAGATATTATTAAAAATAGCATTAAAAATGTCGTGAATAGAGAGGACAAAAATGAAAGCTGAGAAGGAATCCAAGAGCCTGGAACGCAGCTGGAACGAAAGAAGTGTTCATTAATACCTCGCATCACACAGGCTGCTAACTTCTATTGATGGAACAGAAAAAAATTACCGGGAGTGATATGTCTGGTTCAAATGAATATTTTTCAAACCTCAGGATCTCATTTTCAGTATGAAAAAAGCATCGGTGAATGAGTGTGAATGCAGCTGCGTTATAACAATGCCAGGTCTTTTTTCCTCCGTTTTATTTTACAGTCTGAAGAGTTTCCTCTTTCTTGCTGCATCCGTGTTTTAGGGAAAATACTCTCCTTTTGAAAAGAACCACTTTTTCTCAAAGCCTAGGGACTATTTTCTTCTTAGGATTTTCATCTTAGGGAGCCCTTGTGCTGAGTAAAAAGACCACTGCTTCCTTTTTTTTAGGGTTATGTTACTTAATGACTTCTTTTCTGTTTGCTTTGCTAGTGGTCATAAAACTGTCACCATCTGCACTTCAAAGCTGGCTTGCAGCTTTTTGCCATGTAACCTTGAGTGATTACAGCAGCAATTCTCAGCTGCTGCTTCTTAACATGAACAATATTGGCATCTTAAATACAACTAATTTTTCTAAAATTAATAGCAATACTGGGTATTATTTTTCAGGAAAAAGGGGTTCTTGTAAGCCCGTGTCTTTGCCCTACAGTGAAACGTGCAGCGCTGAAGCCAGTGGTGCAACTGGGTTTGAGACCAGTAAACTTTCCGTGGCAAAGATGATTGACTCGAGACGCTGTTCAATAACCTCTGCTTTCAACTGCGGTTATTTACTGAAGTGCCCCGGGCCATGAAAGTTCGGTTGGGGATTGTTCTACCCCCAAAATCTCATTCACATGATAAAGTCCGACTTCATTTTTTTTTTCTGAAGGCTTTGCAGCCAGCAACAAAAGCCCCCCGTGACGGTGCTAACCACAAAGCATATCTCCGGCAGAGCCGGGGAGGGGGACATTGCTGGGGCTGGGCCAGCAGCTGCGGCCCTCACAACGCGCCCTGCCCATCCGGGCAATAGGCCCCGCCGCCCTCACAGATACCAGCCCCACCGACCCCCTCAGCGAACCCCCTTGGGGCCCAGCTGACCCCAAGTTGGATGGAGCAGGAGTCGGGTGGGAAGGGCCAGCAAAGAGCGGGGGTGGTGGATGCTCTGTGGCAGTCAGGGATGATTCCAGAGGCCTCAGGCCGAGGGGACAAGGGGCCACGGTGGCAGGTGGATGAGAGCTCAGGCCCCACGAGCAACAATGGAGGCAGTGGAGACCCCCATGGCTGTGAGGGACTAGGACGGGTGGCCCGAAGCCGGGAGGGGTGCGAAAAGGTCACGGCGGCCAGCACCCCGGCCCTACGTGTGAGGGGGAGAGGGGCCATGAGGGCAGGGGGACGCCGGCACCGGGGTCAGGCTGCTGAACCACCTGTGGGGGAGCGGGGGCGAGGCCGGACGGGCGCCGGGGAAAGAGGCGGCTACTCCTGAGGATGCTGAGGGGGAGACAGCTCCTAACCGACCCCCAGAGCTCCCGAAGGCTTCGGCGGCCGGACTGAGAAGCGGGAGCAAGGCCGAGGGCAGAGGCGGGGGAGGGAAGAGGCGGCCGCAGCGGTCAACGGGAGGAAATTCCCCTCCCCCTCGGCCAGCCTCTATGTGAACCCCAGGTAGGGGTCGCTGATTGACAGCTCTGCCCACCCTCCTGTCGTTGTCATTGGGCGCCTTTCACGCCGCTCAGCAGTGTGTAGCGCCAAGAGCCGGCTCCTATTGGCGCACCTTGCCCCACCCCTCCCGGCGAGGGCCAAAAGGGAGGCCGAGGGGGGCGGGGCTTGAGGATGAAGGGGCGGGGCGGCGGTGGGGGGCGCGGAGGCTTAGCCCGCGAAGGCGG
>VZTM01035046.1:2217-12279 GCA_013400555.1 Jacana jacana | reverse complement strand
GCCGGGGGCTGCGGGGAACACGACGCCCGGCCCCGATCACCCCCGAGTCCAAGGGGGGGGTTTAACCCACTCGTGTTTCCCCCACTCGTGTTTCCCCCACTCGTGTTTCCCCCACTCGTGGCCGTGATGCCCCGCGGTCTTCAAGTACTTAAAATAATCGGCTTTGGCTTTGAAGGGCGCTTGGAGTCCTTGACAGCTTAGGAACTTTTAACCCTCCTTTCCTTCCCCCCCCAACCCCGTCCCCCGGCTTGGGGTTTGTGCACGTTAATTAGCTTTTTTTTTCCCCCCACTTATTTCATCAGTGACTGCGTTTCGAAGAAGAAGCTGGAAGTCTGAGTGAAGGCAGGGGTTTATTGCAACTGCTGAATGCCTGATGCTATCCGAACAAGTGGTTAAGAAATGCTTATTTATTCTTTTTCTTGTTGTTTCCGATCCAGTTCAGTAATCGCTGCAGATAACTATCAGGAGAAGGACTGAGCAAGGTGGTCTTAAGGCTGAGCAACGATCTGAAGTGGGGCCGGTACTTGGGTGGTGGGTTATTGGATGTAGTTGTGAGATTCCTTGGTAGAAAATACTTCAAAACAGAAATGGTTTAGTTTGTGTGCTGCTTGCACAGCAGTAGGAAAAAGCTGCTGAGCTGCGGTTCTTTTTGCCCCTTTTGTAAACTACGGGGCAATCTGCCTATTAGAAAAAGACAGGGGCAAATTATGAAAGCAGCCAGGAACTTCAAGGGACTTGAAATCTGAAGGTGAGAAGGAGGAGGTAGTTTTGCCATGTGTATGGTGCCAGACTGACTTTTTTTGTTGTCGTTCAAAACAACAGTCTGTCTCCTATAAACCTAATACTTTTAAATTACGTTTATATGAAACAGACTGTTGTTTTGAACTCGCCTGATACAATGTTTTCCATGGTAGTTAATAGCATGTGTGCTTGAAAAAGGGAATGAAGTAATGGAATAAGGCTGCAGTTCTTACTCTCCAGCACGCTCTCCCATGCTACAGTGATCTGTAGCTCAGATGCTGAGTTGTGTGGTCTGTAATATATGGAGGTTGATGTGATGCAGAATAATTACTTAGACTAATACAGGAGTTGGGAATCTCTTAGATTAAAGTTAGAGTGCTTGTGATCTAAGGTAAAGATGTAGGATTAAACCGCGTATTTGAGCTGTGGAACTGAGCTTCGTTAGGTGCTAGGTTTAGTTGCAGCTTGCTTCTGCCTCTAAGGTCTCATCAGAAGAAAATACTCTAAGATGGAAAGACAGTTATTTGCCTACGTTAAAATAAAGGTCCAAAATCGTTCTTACTCGGTAAGAATGTGGCTTTCGGTAAGTTTTGTAAAAATGATGTTTTATCTGCAGCTCTTCAGTTGAGAGTGGGACCAGACTGTCTTCACCCTGAGCAATGTGGAAGCTCAGTTTATTTTCAGCTGAATTTTGGGGATGGGTTGTGCAAAGCAAACTTTTCCCATTTACTTGCTGGAAGATTAGTTTTGTGTTTGTATTGCTAGTGAATGTAGTTATTAGGTCGTAAATGCAGAAGTTTTGTTGTATATGAAATAATACATAATTGTGCCAGTCCTCTTCTCCTTTCCCATGGCTATTTATGTTCTTCAAATAAAAAATATAAAAAGTTTTTAAATTGGTTACTAGTCTTGATTAACAAGGACCATAGAATTTCAGTAACGATTGTGTATAATCTTCCTACTCATCTGGGCAAGTAATAAAAGATGACTTTATATGTCAGAAGTAGAATAGCTTGTGCTTTAAAAAGGCACTTTTATAGCAGGAATAGGTTATTGAGGCTTCATGTTTGATTTATATGGTACGACACGTATGACATTTCACGGTTAATAGCAGCATAAACCTGCTTTGTTTTCAGTATATGCATTGTCTGTATAACATGCCTCAAAGGATTATGATTTTAGGAGTAGTAATATAAACTTCTTGCAGACCAGCTGCTCTTTGGTGTGACTACTTCAGCTCAGGTTTATTTACTTTATTCTTCAGTGAGAAGGTCCATGCTATATACTTCTCTGAAACAGGAATAACAGTGTCTGCAGGCAGTGTTCCTGTAGGAAGGAAAGAGGGAGAAAAGCCATCGTCTGACAGATGATAGGAATGTTATTTTGAAGTTTCTTATATACAGTGATTAGCAACTCTGGATTTCTAAAAACCAGACCAGAGCAGATACTTCAGAGAAGAAATCCAGAAAAGCTGATGGTAGCTGAGTGTTGAAGTCACTGCCTCAGTGTTACCTGGAGAGTGAATTGGCTTTCATGCCTTTGCAAGTCTTCTATTTTTGATTAAACTGCCTGCATGGACAATTACATCTTAGTGTAATTTGTGCTAATTTGAGTAGGAAAGAGCCTTGAGAGAACTACATGGAGGATTTGTGATGTAAAAAGATAAATATATGCAGTTAAATCTTTGTTCTTTTGAGCCCTCCCATGGCACTGTTTTCCAGAGGTCTCTTGAATGCTTTCAGTGAGGAATGAGCAAGAACTGTTGTTGCAGTTAATTGCAGTCTGCTCTTGCAGGCCTGTCTTTAGTTGGTCTTTATTTGTAACGGAACTTGAATCTGATGCAGGTTGTATAATAAAGTACCTTTTTGGCTTTTTTACATTCAAAGGTGGTGTACTGGTGTCTTTCTGATTAATGTGGGACTACAATTAAGATTTGATTTCTTGTGGTCATTACTGTGACTTCTTTGTATTTTATTTTTGCTTGCCTAGGTTATTGAGCTGTAGGCTGTATAGCAGGTGAATTGCATCCCATGCATAAGTTACCAACCAGGCTATGGGTGTCCGGTGGGTTATAATAAGTTTTGTTAGTTACCTCATCAGCAGAAAGATAATTTACAGTACTCATGGGGAGAAATCGTTTTCATCAGGCTTGTTTCTTAGTTCTCTAATCTTAAAGTCATTCAGTATATGAAGATCATTAGCAGGATCAGAATACAAATACAAGTCTTCCAGTGTTACATAGAACTGTACGCTGCCTGTGGAAGCTTCCTTGTACAAGGAATATTACGTATCACAGATTGAACTGCTTATGCTTTTAACAGATAAGAGGGAGGTAGAGGGTGAGTGTTAACAACTTCTCCGTATGGAAGACTTGCATATAGAATAACTGTAACATAAAAAAACCACCCAAACAGCCAGTAGACAGAGAATTAAATTGAGGCATCTTGAGCCGTAGCTCTGTGGCAAAACTGCTGTAGCACTTTCATTCTCTCCTGAGAAGTTAGTCTGCCTTTAGAGGCAATAATGAAAATAACCTGAAGTTACGCCAAATTTATTTGTTCAACTTGAACCTGTGAGTGTTTTCCTTCACACTTACTCTTGTTATTTAGATCTAACTGTTCAGAAGCCAGCCTGTTGTAAAAGTTGGTGAAACGTTGCACTGGAGTGTTTTTGTGTGTGAGTTTTGTGTTGTTTTTTTGTTGTAACTGGGGAAGCACTGTTGTTTTTCTCTTTTTAAAAGCCTGGCTAACTGAAATATTTTTAGCTGCTGATAGATATAATGTCTTTTTCCTCTGTGAAAAGGGGAAATGAAACATTTGGGAAGAAATTAAGAAATTTGTGTGTAGAAGCAACTGGAGATCAAAATGGAAGTCTGTCTGCTCATTTAGATTGTAAACTAGGAGTTTAAGGAGAAATCTTGTTCGATTTCTTTATTTTTGGCAAGTGAGATAGCTGGAGAATTTTTGTTGGCTTGTCAAGTGCTTGTTGGATTTGCTTGTTTGGTTTATTTTAAAAACAAGTCCAAATTTGTTTGTGTTAGGGATTTATAGAATCATAGAATGGTTTGGGTTGGAAGGGACCTTAAAGATCATCCAGTTCCGACCCCCCTGCCATGGGCAGTGACACCTCCCACTAGAGCAGGTTGCTCAAAGCCCCATCCAGCCTGGCCTTGAACACTTCCAGGGATGGGGCATCCATGACTTCCCTGGGCAACCTGTTCCAGTGTCTCACCACCCTCACAGGGAAGAATTTAAGTGTTCTGAATTTAAACACATTGCGAATAAATTTCCCCTTTCTCATGCTTAAATGTTCTGCCATTAAACTAGTGGTATTTTCTGGCTCTGGAGCTGATCACTGTATGCGTTTTGGATTTGGTGGACCTCTCTGCTTAGCAGAATTTTAGTGGTTGTTTTTTTTTGTTGTTGTTTGTTTGTTTGTTTAAGATTCTTGGAGCTTCTTCTTACCTGTTGGTTACAAATATCTCTATTCTTAAAGAAATTTGGTAGCATAATAGAGTGATGAGGACAATGTGTTTCTGTTAAGTGTCAAACATCTTTATGCCAAATGCGTTTAATATTTTGTTTTTGAATATTCACTACACTTGTGTCACTTGAAGGCACGCTTCAACACCAACTTAATAATATTTGTATTTTGAAATACGTATTTTAGAAGCAGAAAATTTGAGTGTTTTTCAGCTTGAACTTGGTTGATGTTTGTCAGTCTGCAACAGAACTAATAGAGCAAAATATTTTCCCCATTGTTTGCATACTCTCAAACAGATTACACTTAATGTGTGGGTGTTCTAAACAGTCGTAACTGCAAACCTCCTTGCAGGAGTGTTTTGGTAAGAAGTACTGGAAGGAACTGGCACAGACTATTGAGTACCCAGTTAAGAGAGTTGGCTAAACATGAATGAACACGGTAACATAACTAAAATAAGTGTCTTGGACATGGCTAGCATGCAGGTATTTTTGCTTTAATTTTGAATTAGCCTTGCATTCTGTAGATACTTAGGTTTTATAATAGTCTTCAGAATATGCTGCATTTAAAATGCTGCTAAGTGACATAAAGTAAGTATAGATGTCAGTGGTAATTTGGATTGGTTCAGGGTTTATATTTTACAGTCATAATTAATATAAATAGAAGCAGTCTGTGCTAAGGCAGTTTTAACTTCTGTTAATCTGTCAAAACTAGAATTTTTGGTTGACTTAAATGTTTTTTTCTCCAGGACACGGGGAAAAAAAATTCAAATGTTGTGCACAGAATTACAGCCTGGCTTGTTTTCTCTCTGGTTCCATAAATCATAAATCTATTTCAGTGTTTGTTTAGCGTGAGCTTTTATTGCACATCCCTGTTGTGGAAATGTGCCCAATGTAGAAACTACAGAATAATTTCTTGTGGCTCATCTCTGCTGAGCACTGTTCATGTACACAGCAGTATGCAGAGATAAATTCATGCTGTTGAAAAATATTTATCATTACTAGTTTCAGATGAGACAGACTTTTTGGAGGCTTATGCGGTGGTTCTGGTTCTTTCTGTGTTGATGTAAAAGCATATTTAAGGCTTGTTTGGCTGTTTTAACTATGCATTAATGTGTTTTTGGTGTTTTTTGTTACCTGAATGTGTACCTTTAGAGGTTTATGTATATTGTGGTCATTCTCAAGTCTTCTGTCTACGTTATATTTGCTGATAGAACTTAAAAACTGCAATGGAGTTTAAATTATAAATAGTGAAAGTTCTGTTTAATGCACGGGTTAAATGAAATTGATAGATAAATCTTCAATCTTCTAGCAAATGTTGCTAGCAATTACAATTTTTCAGACCTTTGAAATTTCAAATGAGCCTGCTACTTGGTACGTTTCATTAGGTAAAGGATGCTGAAATACTTTGCTGTCATTCAGCCTTTTCTAACATTTTTCTTTGAGATTTTCTTGAAATTGTCTCCTTCAGCCTTTCTAAGGTAAAGTCATGTTTTCAGGTGCTTGGCTTTTTCATGAGCACATGTTAACAATGTATATTTAAGCTGTGTGCTGAACGGTTAAATACTAAACGAGGGGGCTATTGGGGCTGAGGCTGCACTAGTAAGGTGGAGAGGCTACAGCATCTTGTTGAAGTGCTGTGTCTGGCTGGCCGTGCTCGGAGGGTGCTGCATACATCTTTGTGTTGGGTTACCCGAGGGGAAGCCCTAATTTCTTAGGGCCAAGATTCTTAGTACTGAACACTGTATTGTCTTACAATGAATATGTTAGAGATTCCTCATTCAGGAAGTACTTGCATCTCCTTGCCAGGAATTGGCCTGATGTTACATTTTTCTTGGAATACTGTAGTTTGCTACTTCTGCACGTATTTGTCTATGTTTTTCTCTAGTTCCTGTCCTCTAGGTTGCTGAGTGATTAGTGGGATCTTAGCATACACTAATATTGTAAATTAATTTAGTGTGCTTTCTTCATGATTCACGGAGCCTGTTTAATGATCTTTATGTATTGGTAGACTCTGAAGGCAGAGGTTGTTGGTAGAATAAAATATACCCAAACAGCTTTGGGCTCTGCAATAAGAGAAGGATCCAAAAATACTGGAGTATGTCCAGAGGAGGACAACAAAGATGGTGAAAGAGAGCATGACTTATGAGGAGCAGCTGAAGATACTGAATTTGTTCAGCTTGGAGAGGAGGATTCTGAGGGGTGACGTCATCTTTGTCTACAACTTCTTCATGAGGGGGAGCAGAGAGTGCAGATGTCTTCTCTCTGGTGTCTGGTGGCAGGACATGAGGGACTGACTTAATAGCCAGCCTGAATTTCCCAGATGCAGCTTTAGGAAAAAGTTCCTCACTGAGAGGGTGGCCAAGCATTGGACCAAATCTCCTGGGGAAGTGGTTGGGACACCAAACCAGTTGAGATTTGAGAAGCATTTGGACAATGCTCTTGGGTGTCTGATGTAATTTTTAGGTTGCCCTGTGTGGAGACAGGAGTTGGACTTGATGATCCTCATGGGTCCCTTCCAACTCGGGGTATTCTGTAATAACATGAAAGGTATAATGCAATAGTATTTTAGAGGCCTTGGAGAACTTGAGTTTTACTGACTGTTTAGAAGACAGTGTGTGTAAAAATGGTTCTTTTTATTATTAATATATTACTAGAAACTAAAAGTGAACAAAGCACCTCTTTAGTGAAGACTGAAAAGCGTGTACAATCTCATAAAAAATGTTCAAGTCTTGTTGCCAGAGCAAAAAGAACCTAATGTTAAGGTTGTG
This sequence comes from Jacana jacana, assembly GCA_013400555.1. Lineage (NCBI taxonomy): Eukaryota > Metazoa > Chordata > Aves > Charadriiformes > Jacanidae > Jacana > Jacana jacana. The sequence continues at coordinate 5,288 of VZTM01035046.1, read as the reverse complement.
TGTAAAGGATGATGAGTATAAGTTGGGAATTATTGGAGATCTGCTGTATTTGTAGGTGGAGAACACTATATAAAAAGTGACCATCAGGACTCTTTCATGGGCTGGTTAACCAGTTATCTGCTGTCCCTTGCTGCAGAGTGGAATACCATTGGCAGGGCTGTTAGTAAAGCCTGGGGTTCAGATTGAATCTGGAGGTGAAATTTGTTCCAGTGCTGATGACTGTAAGGAGCGGCTCAGTTTGAATATTCTCTTTGAGGGTTTATGGCTGTGTATGTAGTTAGAGCTGGTGTATGCAGCTGTTCCCCACTTGTCCCGCTCAAGAAGCTTTTTCTTGAAGCCTAGCACTGCTGTTCTTGTTGCGATGCCTGCCTTTGATGGTTAGAAAGGGCTAACTTAAAATTTCTCTTTTGTGCTTCTGATGCCCTGTAAGGTAGGGACAGTGGCGCTTGGGTCACTGGTATATTCCTGAGTTGAGAGGCCCACTGGAGCAAGTAAGCAGTATGTAACCCTTGGATCCATAACTCACTTCATCAAAAAAGGTTGGTAAAGGTGGAAACAAATTCTCTTCTACATTCTTGTGACTTGGAAAATTAAATGACATTAGGACATGTACTTTCCTCATAGCCAGAAACCCTAGTTCTTCAGCTGATGGGTCCCAGGTTTCTTCATAGTGGCAACCAGTTTGCTCATAAGGATTAATAGTTGGAGAGCTTGTGCATGTAATGGGTGACAGGCATACTATATCAAAACATCTTAACAGTATTCCAGTGAATGCTGGAATTGATTTCTTTGTTTTGAAATCTCATAGTGGAAAAGGTCAGTATTCTGTGATGCTGGGGAAGACCATTCATCTGTTGTAGAATTGGTTTTGTCCTGACAGAGCAATAGGCAGCTGTGGGGATGAGTGTGCTACAAGACAAGGCCTGGGAAGGTTATTTTGTTTTGAAGCTTCAGACAGCCTTTGGAAATGCCTCTTTGAGAAGTTCTTCTGCCTCATTACATGTGAATGAAGAAGAGTGTGAACNAGAAACTAGAACTAGCATTTTAGCAGCTTCATTTTCTTCTAGATGGAGGGCATTCTGTCTCCTTTACCTCAGCATGCTTCTCTTGAAGCCTTCTGTTCCTCAGGTCCTACAGGTCTTGGTGCATGTCCACTGTAGCAATCAATTTATATTTATAGCAAGTAGAGTTGGAGAGCTTGTGCATGGCAAGTGTGAAATACCTGAATGTTGAAGTGAGAAGGTACAAATGCCTTCAAGAGGAGTGTCTGAGAATGCACCAGGGTACAGTTTTCCAGCCCTCAAATGAAATGTAGCTATTGGAGCATTTGCCTCTGTCATTGAACACTGTTCATGCTCTTGTAAACTATCTTGAAATTTCAAGCATCCTTTGATTCAGGGTGGGTAACGACACAAGCACATAGATAAGATAAGGAGCAATACCTAGTTATAGCTCAAGCTAATAATGCTGTAAAGACAGGCCATGTCTAGTTGCTGAATTTCTGTGCTGGATTTGCACTGCTAATGACAGAAAAAGCTTCCATGTTCCGACTAGTAAGCGGTTGAGTTTTTAATCTTGTGGCTTTTTATTAGCCTGAAATAGCTGCATCTGAAAGACTACTGTAAGATCATTGGTGTTCTGACCTTATTTTTCTGAAACCTTTGCTTTTTTACTAGAGAAGGTACGTGCTTTGTAGTAATGTTGTTCTGGTTGCCGTTCTAATAATTCTGAGGGCCTCTAAGCTTATGTGGATCAGCTGTCGTTTAGGAAATTATATTCTTGGTCACTCAACTGGCTGAATTGTTTGCTGGATGTTGGAGGAGGTTTAACAGCCTTCAGGAATTTCTGGTCTTGGAGAGTGATGGATGGCAAGGGTCTCTTCACAGGTATTTATAACTATTGGCAAAAAACCACTGGGAAGCAGTAGTTAAAATTTCACGATTGGGGAAAATTCCAGAACTTCTGTTGTCTTAGATGCTTCAAGCTGACTAAATATTTTACATGACTTAGTAAATTGGTCCAGTTACTGTTTCTGTGAGGTTTTATGTGATGTCTAATAAAATGAATAGAGGATTAAGTCAAATGTTGTAGCAGATTTAACGTGTCTTGATACTGTGGCTTTCTGAAATGTGCAGACATAGTTTTACGCAGAATATAGTCTAGTTTGCATGACTATAGTCATGTTCCTGTTACCAGTTCAGTCTCTTCATCTGAGACTATTGAGGAAGCAGTGTAATAATCACCTTTAGTGGGCAGGTAGTATTTTTGCTGTCTGTGACAACAGCAGTGGAAACGCCAAATCCATCTTCTCTCCCTGTCCTACATTTTAAGATGAAGATCTTTGGTTGTTCTGTGATGCTGGGGAAGACCATTCATCTGTTGTAGAATTGGTTTTGTCCTGACAGAGCAATAGGCAGCTGTGGGGATGAGTGTGCTACAAGACAAGGCCTGGGAAGGTTATTTTGTTTTGAAGCTTCAGACAGCCTTTGGAAATGCCTCTTTGAGAAGTTCTTCTGCCTCATTACATGTGAATGAAGAAGAGTGTGAACTTCTGAATTAGGAGGAGGGGCGTTAGTGCAAATGTGTCTTTTTAGTTTTCCTACAGCAGTTTGAGCTTGCTGTGGAGTTTTCTATAGAATGTTGAAGTTTTCTGGAACTCGTATCAGCACAGGTTTATTGAAGAGTTATTTCCTGGGAAAGTACTTCTGTTTTAAAAAGAAAAACTTGGCTGCTGCTTTGAATGCCTTAAACAGCTGCAGACAGAGGAGATAACACATTGCTTCAGATGAAGCCTACGTTTGATTTTAAGCTGAATTTGAAGACTGTTCCATATATGTATTACTGGGTTTTTTTTGCACATGGTTTGAATATTAAAGTTCCTTCTAACCCCACATGCCAATTCAGGTACTGGAGTGGGGCTGCAGTGAACCCTAATGTTTAAAGGGGGTGTATATCTTGGTACAGTTATAGAAGTTTCAGTTTAAGTGTGTAGTAGGAGAAGGGTATTTGCCAGGCTATGCTAGGCAAGCAGATGTGCAAACCACATGCTTTCTATCCAACCTTCTTTTTTG
>VZTM01035045.1:3478-16444 GCA_013400555.1 Jacana jacana | reverse complement strand
AAAGGACATTGTAGATAAGTTGGTGCTGGTTTCATCTCATAGGTAGNCTGTATGACCTCCAAGATATTTATGACACAGTTAGAGAAAACCAGTACTAATCTAGTACCCTTCCAGGTCCCAGATGCCAGCTTTCAGTGAATAAAATGTCATATGCTCTTCTGTTATGACTCTTCTCTTTCAGAACAACATAATTTTTAGGAGAAATATAACATGTAGTGTTGATATTATAAGGAGTCTATTAGATGTGGTGTTGAGGGATATGGTGTAGGGGAGAACTTTGTAGAGTAGGGCTGACGGTTGGGCTTGATGATCCCAAGGGTCTCTTCCAACCTGAATGATTCTATGATTCTATGATAAAGTAATTCTTGTAGGTCACCAGATTTATGAGTTCCTCTCAGTTTCCTCACTTTTAGTTCTCATTCTGAACAAAGGTTCCCTATTTGTGTCCCAGTGAGTGTCTTCCATCTGTTCAGCTACCTGTTTCTCAATGGACTAGTCCTCTTTATCATCATACAGATTCTTTCTCAGCTCCATCATTCTCTTCATTAGTCCAGTGCCTTTTGCTGCTTGCAGCCTTAATATAGTTTCCCTGTACTGGCCAACTTATTTTTCTCCATAAACGTGTGCATTATTTTCTCTTGCTGGTGCTGTTTCATACATGATTCATACTCAAAGACTTCCATTTAGTGTTTACTACAGAAGTGCTGTCAGCCTCTAGCATGTACTAGCACCATACTCTGGTTGCCAATATAATAGTACTGAGAAAATCACAGTCAATTAATCACAAGTTAGGTATATTTTCCCTCTAAGTTCTGGAGGAGTGAGAATCAATGGGCATCTCCTTGGATCCGGTTAGTTCTTTATCAGCTGTCTTATCTGCAAAGTTCAGGGGGAATGAGGAAACAATAATTGATTCCTTCATCACTGCAGTAGTATCTCATGAGGAGTTCCTTTACAGACAGCTTTCTTTTTCACCAACACATGAAAAAATTTCATATTCTGAATATGGAGAGATTAGTGGAAAGGAAAGAACTATATGCTGGTAGTTGACTTACTTGTTTTTTAATATCTTATTCATATAGACCAGATTGATTTTGCATATGTCATGGAACACAATAGTTTTCTTGTGAATTTTAATAACCATTATGTATTGTTTTCTTTTTTTGGGGGAATTTTAAATAAAGATCCAAGCCATCATGTTTCTCCTTCCTTATTCTACAGATACGTAAAGCTGGACAGTCCTCACACATTTCTAAATAAATAAAACAAATAAGGGTTTTCAAGGTAGAATTAGAAACTATCCTCTCTGTACTTGACCCCTTTTTGTTCCTTCTTCCCTAAGAATCCACCGAGTGAGTTTTACTTTGCCTAGATGACAAGAAGTTAGAAGTGTCTTTCCAGCTCCTGGCACAAGACTTTAACATCAGAAGCAGAGAAACCTTTCTTTGAGACTGAAAGCACCATTAGGAAACATGACAGAACTATCATTCAGCTCAAGGCTTTCTGCTACATGAAGTATTTCAAGACAGGACTCCAATTTTTGCTCCCATGAATACTTAATGGAAGAACCTGGCAAATATTGCTGGAACAGGATGGGAACTTTTTCAGATGAGAGTGTACTTATTAGATGATAAAAGTAATTCTCATGTGTGTTCTATTTTTTTTTCCTTGCATTGTGATTTCTTAAGCTTCTGATTTCAATTGAAAGTAAGAGAAGGACACCACTTCCTATAATACCCAATGGCTTATTGCAAGGATAGTGTTGAGGTAAAAAAATGTTATATTTTTTCAGGTAGAAGAAGGAGCTGGGCCTGATCTCATTAAAAAGTAGAGCCCAGTGATAATCCCAAGGTTTTGACATGCTTTGAAGATTAAAAAAGATTAAAATGCACTTTTTGAAAGAAATTTGCAAATCCTGAAAGTCTTAGCTGTGAGCTATGCTTTGTGTTGCTGAACATTAGGGAGAAAGTCAAGGATAGTGTTGAGGTAAGAACAGAGTTCTTCACACCCAGAACACTATGAAGTTGAAAACACAGGAACTATTGGTTTAGGCTTCATCTTAGAAGGGGTGTTGAAGTTGTAACCTTTAGAATTAGGCATATAAAATGGTAGCTAGATGCCTAAATCTTCCATAATTCCTATATGGATCTACCATAAATCCTTGACCCTACTCCCAAATTATTTTCTCTTTTTGTCTCTTTTAAGTGAAGTTTCTCCTCAGGATCATGATTTGCGAAGCAGAAATGACCCTGCATGCATAAAAAATGTCTATGTTTTCCATATGTACATTACATAGGTTTTAATATTTATTACCATATTTATAAAACAGTGTTACCTTGATTAAGGATATCCAGCCTTCATTTTTATATTTCAGTATTCAAAGACATAACACAATATGTTGTTGATATATTCCAAATATACGGGCAAATATTTTAACTGTCATAAAATGTTTATGTTTGAATTTCTCTACTTATATTTCAAACAGCATGTCATATTATCTGCAGAAAGTTTTGTGAAAGATATTAAAATGCAGAAATTGAAACTATGTGGCTTTTCAAGATAGGTGATACTCACAGTAAAGTGTTGATATGTCAAACCCACCTGAATCTGCAATATTTAAAAGGCTTAAAGTGGGATTTGTATCCAATTTCAGTAACTAACCTTCTTTTCTGACTTTGCCACAAAAATATGGTTTTTATTTTTCAGATTTTGAAGAAGCTACAGATAAATGGTGTAAGCAATTACAAGTGATGGGTGAAAGATCAGTAGTTGGCATTTACTTAGATCACTAGGTGCATATTGTTAACATAGACAACATTTTAATGTCATAGTGTTGATTCTCAAACTCTAGTCCCAGCCACTGGATATCACCCCCTTCCCTTGTTGACAACGGTGTTGTATGTAGATATCAAGGTGCTGGCAGCAGGGAGCTGCAGAGGAGGCCTCTGTGAGAGGTGGCCAGTGGCTGTCCTGTGCTGAACCCATTGCAGGACATAGCTGAACCCATCAGTGAAGCTGGTTGTGCCTCTCAGAAAACTTTTAAGAAAAGGCAACACTGTTGGAAAAAAAAGAGGAGTCAGCAAAAAGAAACAGTGGAGGAACACAAAGACTGAAGGAGGAGGAGAAGAAGGGGGCGGGGAGGGCAAAGGTGCATCATGCACCATCACAGGTATCTGCTGGAGTCTGTGCGGGACCCACATAGTGGTGGAGGTCCCACAGTAGAGCAATTGTTTCCTGAAGGAACTAAGGCCTGGAGGGAGATTCCATGCTGGAGCACGGTAGAAGTGTGATAGGGAAGGGGTTGTAGACAAGAACTGTTACAAGTTGACCATCACCTTCCCATCCGCCTATGCCACTGTCAGGGTGGGTAGATGATTTGGGAGTGACGGGGCAAAGTTGGGTTTGGGAGAGGAGGAAGGAAAGTTATTTTAAATTTTGTCTTTGTTTCTCACTATCCTAATCTATTTTAACTGGTAAAAAATGAAATTAATTTTCCCCAAGTTGAGACAGTATTCTTCACACCAGCAATTGGTAAGTGATCTCTCTTGTTCCCCAAGCTTTCTAATCCTTTTTTCTCCCTCCTGCTGGAATGGGGTGGAGTGGGATGACTGAGCAGCTGTGTGGGAGTCTGCCCTTAGCTAAGGTTAACCCACCACAACAAGCACATTGGTTCTGGATCCCAGAAAATTTGGTCTTGCTAAGACATGTCCAGTCAGGAGTCTGAAGATTTCAAGAGATTAAAAGTCTACCACTGCCCTTGAAATATTTGTTCTACTTCTCAGTCTGTCCCGTTGTGAAACAGTTTTACATTGCTTCTCAAAGCAGTTCACCAGTCTAAGTTTGCAAAAATACCCACCTATTTGATAGGCAAATTTTGGACAATTTGATGACCACATCTATTATCCATTTATGGTGCATTGGATGGAAAAGGGGTTTTAAAAGTCTGAGTCAGAGCCTGGAGAAAGGGTCTTCCTTACTTTAAGGACTTTTACTCCCAAGTACAACGGGTAACAGGTGAGTTAAGCGATACCTTTCAGCTCTTGTGATGGCTAGTCTGTATCAATTATGCCAGTTATATCAAATGTATCAATTTACCACTGCTAACCTCTAATGCTTAAATTAAGTGTGACAAGGTAAAGAAGCAGTGATATTCTAATCGTGGTATAAAAGAATATGGATATAAAAGAATTAATTTTTCTTCTCAAGAAACTTCCATATCAATGGAAAGTAATAGTCTCAGATATTACAGGAAACTCCTAGCCTATATTTTTCACCTCATTGGCTGTAGAGGAAGCCTAGGAAAGCTGGCCTTGCCTATCTGAAATTAGTTTTTGTGAACACTGTGTGAAATTAATGGCATTAATAAAGCCTTCACGTGGCTTACTAGACAAAAGGTACATATATCTTTCTGGCTTTAAGGTATGGAAATGATTGCAAGAATAGCTACTGGTATAAATTAAAGACCTCCTAGGTTTGTAGTGGTTTACTGCAGCCCATCCTTGTCTTCACTTAGGGCAAGTCCTGACTGACCATGGAAATTGCCTTCTATGAAGGAGTGCCTACATCAGTGGACTGATGAAAATCTCTGGATGTCATCTATCTGGCCTTCTGTAAGGCCCTTGACATAGTCTCACACAACATACTTCTTTCTAAATTGGAGACATCTGGATTTGATGGGTGGAGTGTTCCATGGATGAGGAATGGTCTGGATGGTCACCTCCAGAGGGTTGTGGTCAATGGCTCAGTGTCCAGGTGGAGACTGGTGACAAGTGGAGCCCCTCAGGGGTCCATACTGGCCTCAGTACTGTTCAATATCTCTGTCAAAGACATAAACACTGGAATAGAGTGGACTCTTAGCAAGTCTGCAGACAGCACCAAGCTGAGAAGTACAGTTGGCATGCTTGAGGGACAGGATGCCATCCAGACAAGCGCAGGAAGTGAGTTCCTGTAAACCTCATGAAGTTCAACAAGGCCAAGTGTAGGGTCCTGTACCAGGGTTGGGGCATCCCTATGTATCTGTATCAATACAGGTTAGGGAATGAAGGGATTGAGAGTAGCCCTGCTAAGAGAGAAGAACTTCAGGGTACTTATGTACCCTGGACATGAGCCAGCAATGTGCTCTTTGAGTCCAAAAAGCCAATCACATCCTGGGCTGCACCAAAAGAAGTGTGACCAGCAGGTCAAGGGAGGAGATTCTACCCCTCTACTCAGCTCTGGTGAGACCCCACCCACAGTACTGTGTCCAGCTCTGGAGCTCTTAGCATAGGAAAGACACAGACTTGTTGGAGCAGGTCCAGAGGGCCAGAAAAACAATCAGAGGGCTGGAGCACCTGTCCTATGAGGACACGCTGAGAGAGTTGGGGGGGTTTCAGCCTGGAGAAGAGAAATCTCTGGGGAGAACTTATTGTGGCCTTTAAGTACTTAAAAGAAGCTTGTAAGAAAGGTAGGGGACAGACTTTTTAGAAAGGCCTGTTGTGATAGCACAAAGGGAAATGTCCTACTCTCTTTAAACTGAAAGAGAGTAGATTTTTACTAGATATAAGGAAGAATTTAATTTTTTTTAAATTTATTTTTGCATTGAGGATGGTGAAACACTGGCCCAGGATGTCCAGAGAAGCTGTAGAGATATGCTATTCTGGGAAACATTAAAGGTCAAGTTGGACAGGGCTCAGCAACCTGATCTAATTGAAGATGTCTCTGCTCATTGCAGGAGGGTTGGAGTAGATGATGTTTAAAGGTCCCTTGCAACCCAAACTATTCTACAATTCTATTCTATGATTCTGTCTCAAAATTATTATTTGCAATAGGAAAGAGTATAAAGTGAATTCTATGCTGTCTCTGTCTGAGTGCTTGGTTGTTTCCCAGGTTGGGACTCATTACTCTGAGTCTCTGCCAGGGGTCAGAGCAAGTCTGTCTCTGGCATGAATCTGCCTCCTCTGGATCTTCCTTTTGTAGTGCTGCCCCCTCTATTTTGCGAAGCCACACATAAAGATTGAGATAAGAGGAAAGGAAGAAAATAGGGAGACTATGTTTTTAAAAAATGACATGCACAGATCTGTATATATATAACATATTACAAAAATTATGAGAGTTATGTGGTTAAAACCCCTAAAAATCATTATGTTCTGTGGCAAGAAAGTTCCCTTCCTCCTATCCCTTAAGAAGAAGGGAAACCCCTCTAGAGAGGTCATCTGTGATGTTCATTATCTCTGAAATGCAACTATTTTATAAATCAGGTTCAAACAATGTGGAGTACACAAATGTATGCAAACCTCTGAGGGCAAGTATGTGGAAAGGTTCCTCCCTCTTCCTACTTCCTTCTCCCTCCCCACAAGCAAGGATTGCAGATGTTTTCTTCTGCTCTTTATTCTTTTGTTCCTGTTTGGCCGTGACCCTTACTCCCAACTGATTCTTTTTTGTCAAACTTTGTTTTTTCCTGAGCCTTTGATCCTGCGCTTTGACTCTTGCAATAATGAACATGACACTATTACTTTCCTAGATTCATTTTATGATTCTGTACCTCTCAGAGTTCCCATGAACAACAATATACACTCCTTGTTTTGTCACTGTCTTTCAGAAAAAGAGGGAGAGTCTCAAAAAACTACCACCTTGCCTAAGGATGGGTGAAATATAACCTTTCATAGGTTATATGTAGGTCAAGTACTTGGAATTATGCATTATAATCATACATTTGATTATCCAGTCTACCTTCATTTATATTTCTTCAGATTCCCAGCTAGAAAANGAGAAGAGAAATCTCTGGGGAGAACTTATTGTGGCCTTTAAGTACTTAAAAGAAGCTTGTAAGAAAGGTAGGGGACAGACTTTTTAGAAAGGCCTGTTGTGATAGCACAAAGGGAAATGTCCTACTCTCTTTAAACTGAAAGAGAGTAGATTTTTACTAGATATAAGGAAGAATTTAATTTTTTTTAAATTTATTTTTGCATTGAGGATAGTGAAACACTGGCCCAGGATGTCCAGAGAAGCTGTAGAGATATGCTATTCTGGGAAACATTAAAGGTCAAGTTGGACAGGGCTCAGCAACCTGATCTAATTGAAGATGTCTCTGCTCATTGCAGGAGGGTTGGAGTAGATGATGTTTAAAGGTCCCTTGCAACCCAAACTATTCTACAATTCTATTCTATGATTCTGTCTCAAAATTATTATTTGCAATAGGAAAGAGTATAAAGTGAATTCTATGCTGTCTCTGTCTGAGTGCTTGGTTGTTTCCCAGGTTGGGACTCATTACTCTGAGTCTCTGCCAGGGGTCAGAGCAAGTCTGTCTCTGGCATGAATCTGCCTCCTCTGGATCTTCCTTTTGTAGTGCTGCCCCCTCTATTTTGCGAAGCCACACATAAAGATTGAGATAAGAGGAAAGGAAGGAAATAGGGAGACTATGTTTTTAAAAAATGACATGCACAGATCTGTATATATATAACATATTACAAAAATTATGAGAGTTATGTGGTTAAAACCCCTAAAAATCATTATGTTCTGTGGCAAGAAAGTTCCCTTCCTCCTATCCCTTAAGAAGAAGGGAAACCCCTCTAGAGAGGTCATCTGTGATGTTCATTATCTCTGAAATGCAACTATTTTATAAATCAGGTTCAAACAATGTGGAGTACACAAATGTATGCAAACCTCTGAGGGCAAGTATGTGGAAAGGTTCCTCCCTCTTCCTACTTCCTTCTCCCTCCCCACAAGCAAGGATTGCAGATGTTTTCTTCTGCTCTTTATTCTTTTGTTCCTGTTTGGCCGTGACCCTTACTCCCAACTGATTCTTTTTTGTCAAACTTTGTTTTTTCCTGAGCCTTTGATCCTGCGCTTTGACTCTTGCAATAATGAACATGACACTATTACTTTCCTAGATTCATTTTATGATTCTGTACCTCTCAGAGTTCCCATGAACAACAATATACACTCCTTGTTTTGTCACTGTCTTTCAGAAAAAGAGGGAGAGTCTCAAAAAACTACCACCTTGCCTAAGGATGGGTGAAATATAACCTTTCATAGGTTATATGTAGGTCAAGTACTTGGAATTATGCATTATAATCATACATTTGATTATCCAGTCTACCTTCATTTATATTTCTTCAGATTCCCAGCTAGAAAAGACTAGTCTAAAGTAAAAAAAATATGCTAAAAGTACTAAATTTAGAAGATACACAGCAGACTAGTGGCTAGGGTTTCAGCATTGAGTCTGGAGCAACAGGTCCTTGTTCTCTGAAAGAAATATTGCCATATGCCAAAACTACTTTCAAGTCTTCTGATGCCTTTTTCCCCCTGATATCTGTGTCCAGGCATCTCAGTTTAATGGAGAATCGTGGGAGAAAGAGGATCTCTGTCTGCTTCAAGGAAAGTAAGTGTGGCTACCCAGAAAACATTGTAGTTGTTGTAGTTGAGTATCAGTCATATAGTATATGACATAAGCTGCAAGAATATCACAAACCATGAATCTAGACCAACAAATCTAGTCCTTACTAGCAAATTGCTGAGATTTTCCTCCATGAAACTGTGATTCAGATACATATAACGAGAAGCGTATATGCACAACAATAATTATAGAAAATACAGCTTGAGAGAAACTGCAAGCATGATTTTTCATACACCTCCTTTCAACTGCTCCAGTGATTTACTAGAACCTTAAAGTTGGTGGCTTGCCTTTGAAGTAAGGTGACTCTCTATTCAACACAAAGCTGATCAAGGAGTCTGTCTCTCCTTTGCATCAACAGTGAGGATCAGAGAACAGAGATCTTCAGACTATTTTAATTTATGTCATAGGCAGGCAGGCCCCAAGCTGTGCTCAGATGATCAGAAGCAGCAGTAATAACTTGGAAACAATATTTTTTCTCAAGTCTATGTGCTAAGTACCACTCAGCTGGAACAGAGGGAATCAAATGCAACTTTTGTAAATTGATTCGGTGAAATAAGCAATCTTTGCCAAGAGAGATAAGGTAGATGATAGTGGCTTGGACAGTAAATCACTGACCACAGATTTCTTTGCCTACTTTTTTTCTTCTTAAATAAGCACTTTATTTAAAAGCAAAAATCTAGTTAACAACTATTACATTGGGTCAGACAAAATAAGGAAAAACTCTGGATTGGAGAAAAAGTTTAATAAAGGAAGGTACATAGGAAAAAAGGAAGGGATCAAGAGTCTTCTGCTTCATTCTTTTTAAAATAGCTTATTAAAAAAACAACCAACGAACCAAACAAAAAAATCCACCAAACCAAAAATATGAAAGCAACACCAAAAGGGGAAAAAAAAATAGCCCCATAAGATCAAATCCATATGAAGAAAAATACCTCTGGCAGATTGTAAATCAAAATTGCCCAATCTGGTTCCCTTGAAAACCGGTTGTCTACAAAGTTGCACAGAATAAAAAGAAATGCTAGATTAATCTATGCTTTCAGAGTTCATATTGGTTGTATCAGTGTACTCCGTCTCTGACCCATTACCTCTGCAAGTGACATGCCCAGCTACCAGTGCTGGAAAAGGCATCTAGTGTCTTGTTGTCTACTGATTATCTTCCTGCAGTTTCATACTTCTGTTTCCCACATATATGCAATAGAAAATAGACTAGTGCTTGTTGCAGAGCTGCTGGCAGAAAACATTGATTTATTAACAACATAAATAAAAAACCCTGCTGGTAAATTGGCTGAAAGCTGGCTATCTTGGAAAGGCTTAAATGTAGGGTTTTTTCTGGGTAATAAATTCAAGAGGCAAGTATGCTTAAATCACGATGCTGAACTGTTTCCTTGATATAGGACAAACACACACATTTCTGTCACATTTTAAATCCTAGATAGCTAAGGTTTGGATCTAGTTTAGAATTTTCCTAAAATTTGGAAATATTCTGAAACTTTATATTGAAATTGACATGAAAGAAGTGGGGAAAAAATAAAACAATTTAAACTGCATATTTTAAGTAAACTTCATGGAAATGTAGTCATGTTCTGCTCTGGGGTTACTTGTTTTTAAAATAAGATATTTTCTAAGTACTTACATAGGCTAGTGCCAGATAGTAAGTAGTCCACAGATTTATTTTTCTTTAGCAACCCTAAAACCATTTAAAAATATTTAAATACAAGAGTATGGAATAGAGTATCCTTGAAGTAGTCAGTGCTTGTTAATAGAGATGTGACTGTAAGATAGAAACAGAAAAGGTTAAATTCTGACTTACAAGAAATCAAAGAAAATCCTCCCCCCAGATTCTAAAATATTTACTCGTGTTCTGTGTTATCCTTATTTACTCTTGTTGTATATATATTTAGTCTTGTTCTTGTACTATCCTAACGTGTTTCTGTGGTTTTCTGCAGGCTACATGCAAAAGGTTTTGCATTTCTCCTCTACTTAGGATGATTTGCTCTCATGCCTTGAAACTCATTGTGGTGTTATTTGTTGCAGATTTATAGCTCAATCAGCTTTGTAGTAGCCTCTTTTATGGATGGACTTTCTTTGAACATTAAGAAATATATGCTACCTCTGTCCTTTTTGGTTGGAACTTTTCCTTAAGATCTACAGAACATGGATTGCATTTCACTGCTTAGATTAGGCACAAACCACTTTAATACCCAGGTGATACTCCATTGAAACAGTTTTTCAAGGTATGACCGTGCATATATTGCTTGTCAGTGAAGCAACTAACTATCATTATTTAAGGTCCTGGAGTTCAGAGCTAAAAGCTTTTGGGGAGCTGTGGTAGTCCTGTTTCTCACAAAGTTCCCCTCTCAAGATCTAGTGTTTGATGATCCAGCATTGGATCGAAAGCACCATGGCTACACAATGAAAAAAATTTCTCTGATGTAAATTCAGTTTATTTATTTAAATTTAATTGCTAAAAAAATATTTTTCCTACTTTTTTTCTTTTTTTTTCCTTACAAGTACCTGTAAGGTTGCTTTGTAAAGTATGGTTCACATCAGCAATGTAAAGCACATCAGCTTTGTCTGCATGCAGGATCTTCCTCTCAAAACACAATCCTGTATTTATTCTGAAGTAAGATCACAACAGGGTAAATGATACACCGTAAAATCACACTTTTTATTTTTTTTTCCTGTAAATTATTTAGGTGAATATATCATAAATATTGTCATTTTTTATACTTAGTCTTATCTAGGTAGAAGATTTTCTTCAGACGCTGCCTATGTCTCCCAAAGAGTGGTCAGGCACTGGAATGACCTGCCCAGGAAGGTGGTGGAGTCACCATCCCTGGCAGTGTTCAAGAACAGTCTGGACGAGGTGCTACAAGACATGATTTAGTGGATTAGTGGGTAGTATTGGTGACAGGAGGATGGTTGGATTAGATGACCTTCCCTTTCAACCTTGCATTTCTATGAATCTATGAATCTGTGTGAGAGCAGGTATATTTATTGGTATCCTGGAATTAAGCCTTAGAGCCCTGAGAGTTAGATTTAGAAGTCCAGGCTTCTTAGCTTAAGCTATAACAGACTTCAGTCATTTGGTTGAGACTAGACAATCTTCTAGCATGAGTTTATAGTTTATCTCTAATATATATCTGTCTGCTGGTGTGGGTTTTAGTTTGATTTTTTTTTTTTTTTTTTTAAATATTCTTCTGTTCAAAATTGTTATCCATGATTTCCCTTTTGGAGAGAGTGCTTGAGACCCAGTACATAAGTTTAAAACTTCAAGAGATATTGACAATCTAATTTCTAAATGGAATGCTTATGAAATTATCACCTTTGTAAGCAGAGGTGAAATAAAACACATGAAATAACAGGAAATCCCTTTTGTAGAAAAACAGTCTAGAACTTGCACTTTCTTGACTTGCATCTGATAAACCCATTAAGATCTCCACTAGCTATTAGATAATAATTTAAGACTGATTTTAAAAAAAATAAAATGCTATAATTAGCAATAAGCTCAAATTAATGTAGGGAAATAATATTTTTTAATTCTATATTCTCAGAACTGGTAAGACTATTTATTTCTTGTTTTTTTTTTTTCTCAGTACTGATGCAAATTTAAGTTAGAAAAGAAGAGCAGGAAACAGGCAAAATTCTGCTGTTCTCCTGGTATGAGGCACACATGTATGAGATGCAGTTTGGGCTGCTACCAGGTTCATCCTCATATCCAATAAATTCAGTGGACAGAATTTCACTCTATCTTCTTCCACTGAGAGTAAGAATTTGGTATCACCTGTGTATGTGCACTTAAAAGTTCACAAAGGTGAAGGGATGCTTTTGTGAATTGCCATTTCAGAAATAAGCTAAAACTGTAGGTCCTGATCAGTATAAAGCAGGAGTTGATAAAAGTAAAGCAATCACAAACATCACTTTGGACAGACTTGGTTGGCCATGTCAAGTGGCAGATGGAAGTAGCACTAATTTGAGTTAGTCAAACTTTGTGTAGGGGAGCAAGCCAGGGATGAAACTATTAATATGGTTTTATTATTAGATGTTTGAATTTAGCATTTAACCAAAGAGATGGTCTTGTATATGAGAGAAAAAACAGATCATATATTGATAGAAACTGTTTAATTGGGAGCAGTTAATTTGGAGCAATGGAAAATTTCTTGTACCAAGGATGACACTTGAAACAGAGTCCCTGTGAGACCTGTGGTGAATACGAATTGGTGTTATTCCAGCATGAGTCTACCACTTATGGCATTCGTAAACATTAGTATTTTTGCTCTTTAACATATTCTGGAACATGGGAGAAAACACCACATTCACTCCAGGAACATGTTGTTGGTGACACATTGATGCTCCAGGTCCAGTTAAGCTGCTTCATGAAAGGCAAAATGCTCTGCCATTCAGGCTGCATTTTGAATTCTTGCTATATCTGAGTGATGGATGAGCTGTGTGCAAGAAATGGCATAAACACCTCTTAAAAAACCACAGCTGCACTTACATAAGAGTCCTAAAAGGCAAACCAAGAGGAGAGAAATAATGAAAAACTGATGAAAAAAAGAAAAATGGGTCCATTTATATTTGCAGAGGAAACA
>VZTM01035044.1:109186-140695 GCA_013400555.1 Jacana jacana | reverse complement strand
CCGTATGCTGTGCTGCACACAGCCAATACCTTTTCGATACCCCTCTGCCAGGGCAATGCCCTGGGCCAGTTCTTCTGCGAAGTCCCTCAGATCATCAAACTCTGCTGTTCAAGTGCCTACCTCAGGGAAATTTGCCTTCTTGTGATCAGTGCCTGTTTAGCATTTGGTTGTTTCATTTTCATTGTGCTGTCCTACATACAGATCTGCAGGGCTGCACTGAGAATTCCTTCTAAGCAGGGACGGCACAAAGCCTTTTCTATGTGCCTCCCTCACCTGGCTGTGGTCTCCCTGTTTATCAGCACTTTAATGTTTGCCTACCTGAAGTCCCCCTTCTTCTCCTCCCCATCTCTAAACTTGTTGGTGGCAGTTCTGTACTCAGTTGTTCCTCCATCAGTGAACCCCCTCATCTACAGCATGAGGAACAAGGAGATCCAAGATGTTCTAAAGAAACTGTTTGAAAGCATACTATTTTGATGTCATTAAGAATCCATCATCTTTGAGTGACTCCAAGGGTATCTCAGTAAAAGTCAGAACAACCTTTTCCTCTCTTATTTATTTCATATTTGGTGTTTATACCTGTGATAATAACAATTACAAACAAATAGTAATATTTAACTCAATTTTCTACATTCAGCATGTGTTTTCTAAGAAGTATCCTAATGTATATGCAGAACCAGCCTCCTTGCATAAATAAAGAAGTCAGTAGAAAGTCATTGGTCTCAGCTTCCATCTCTTCAAATCTCTGGAGCTGGGTGACCAGCCCCAGCTTGCAGAAGGGGTTAAGGAGCCAAAAGTCTTCATTATCAGTTACCACACCAAAACAGGAATTTATTGGTGTTTTTTCTCCTTTGACTTCTCCTTCATCCTGCTGATCTTTGTATCTGTATCAAAAGCAGAGCCAGCTCTGCCCCAGTCTCTCCTATTGCTTAGACCTCCACAGAACCCAGAGCGGGGCTGTCTGTAAACCCTCCCATGTGTCAAGACACAACTGGGGTTGGGCACTTTCAGGCTGATAAAGAAGGAGGCCTGGTGGGGATGGAAACCAAGTGCTGTGATGGGGACTTATAATGGGGGAGTTTTCCCAACCCCAAAGATGCCCTTTGTCTTGCAGTGTCTGATGAGGGAGGCCATGAAGGCATGTGTGGGCAGTTGGGCCACAGTAGATCAGGGAAAAGTCACTTATCTGAGAAAATCTCTTTCTCTCCATTGTCTAGAATGGGAAGTTCAGAAAACTTCATTCAACAGAGACACTTGCACTGATGTTGATGACATCTGCACATCTGTCTGGTGTTGGAGAAGATGACTCCCCTCCCTTTTATCACCGAAAAAGGAGTCAGTCTTCATTTACCCTGGAGGGAATGAAACGAAAGAGTTCATTGACAATCCAGGAACCCCTGGAAGTAGACAATGGAATACAGATATGTTGAGATGAGTGCAAATGAGTGCAAACCTGGCTACCCAGACTGTCACTGGAGTTGGTCACCCTGCCTCCCAGTAAGAGTTGAGAGAGCCTGCCACCTTCGTGGGTACAAAGACTGAGTGCCATGATGCTCCAGGGAGGGTGGTTAGTGCAGCGGGATCTCTGCGAGACACAGACCTTTTTTTTTTTTCTTTTAAAGCTGTAGGACTTATTGTGATAGCAATGTTAAGGAAATATCAATAAAAACAAACAGAGAAGAGAATGGGAAAAGATCTAATGCAAAGAACAAGTTTTAATACTGTTTTCAGCTTTTCTTTTAGCTTTGTGGGTTTTTCCTCCTAGTTTAGTTTTGTTTTCTTGTCATATACTTGTCTTTGCTGGACTTAATGGACCTTTTTTTTTCTAATTACTATTTTGAAAGAAAAAAAATATCCTTATGCTCCCTGAAAAAGTGTCCCATCCTGGCTGTCCTGTAAGCCTGTAAGCCCTCTTTGGGTACTGGAAGGCTGCTATAAAGTGTCCCAGTACTGACCACTGAGGAAAGCCACTTATCACTGGTTTCCACTTAGACATTGAGCCATTTACCACAACTCTTTGCTCACCATCCAGCCAATTCCTTATCCACCGGGTGGTCCATCGGTCAGATCCATATTTCCCTAATTTAAAGACAAGGATCTTGTGCAGGGCAGTGTAAGAAACTTTGCACAAGTTCAGGTAAATGTTATGAGTTGGTCTCCCTTATCCCCCACTGCTGTAACCCCATCACAGAAGGCCACCAAATTTGTCAGGCATGAATTGCCTTTGGTGAAGCCATGTTGGCATTCACTGATCACCTCCTTATTTTCCAAGGGCCTCAACAGAGTTTTCAGGAGGATCTGCTCCATGATCGTCATAGGCACAGAGGTGAGACTGACTGGTCTGTAGTTTCCCAGGTCTTCTTTTTTCCCTTTTTAAAAATGGAGGTTACAATTCCCTTTCCAGTCAGTGGAAACTTCACTACAGTCCCACAGCTTCTCAAATATAATGGTTAGTTGCTTGGCAGCTTCATCCGCCAATTCCCTCAGCACTCATGGATGTCCCTCATCGGGTCCAATGGACTTGTGCACATTCACAGAATCACAGAGTATCAGGGATTGGAAGGGACCTTGAAAGATCACCTAGTCCAATCCCCCTGCCGGAGCAGGAACACCTAGATCAGATCACTCAGGAACACGTCCAGGCGAGTTTTGAATGTCTCCGGAGAAGGAGACTCCACACCCTCCCTGGGCAGCCTGTTCCAGTGTTCAGTCACTCTCACTGTGAAGAAATTTTTCCTCATATTTAACTGGAATCTCCTATGTTCCAAGGATTTCAGGCTTGTTAGACTGTCTCAGACCTGGTCTTCTACATTGGGTAGTTCCTTGTTCTCCCAGTCCCTCCTTTGTCTTCTGCAACTTGGGCGGATTGGGAACTTGGGATTGGAAAGTGTTAATGTAAACTATTCTTTGTGCTGCTCAGTATGCTGTATGGCAAAGATTTCTGTACTTCAGGCAGACCATGCATGTACGGAGTTACCAGTATCTCTTCTAATACTTAGTACACTTCATCAACCAGTTGCATTAATTGGACAGATTGAGGATAATGCTAAGGTTTTTTTATCTTGAATGCCTTTTCTTACCTAATACCGTGAGAAAAAAAAATGGTTTTACCTTTCTGGATCTCTTTATCTGGCTGATAATGAAGGGTAGAGCCCATACCCAGGAACTAATAGGATATGATCCTGTTGATCTTTCCCTGCCTGTTACAGCCCAAGAATAAACCTTCCTATCTCAAAATTCTCTGCCATTTCAAATAGCATTAGCTGATTTTGTGGGCAATATTCCTTTTTTTCTCTACCTTCTTGTAAGTTATTACAGCAACTTCAGACATTGCCCCTTGGTCCCAAGGAAATTGTATCTTTCAAGACTATTTCTGGGGCTCGCACTGTATTTGTGGGTACGTCAGGGAACACTGGAAAAGCTTCTGTTGCCTGGAAGACAGACACGCAGTGGGAACACTCTGTAACAACTTTCTCTGGCTCCACACAGCCTGTGGAGCTTGGGGTGATACTGCAGACTTTACAGATTTTTCTGAGGGACCCTCTGAACATTGTTTGTGATTCTGAATATGGGATAAACTTAGGAATGAGAATACCTTTTCCTTTTATCGAGGAAGTGGATAATAAAGTTATTTTTCAAATATTTTTCTCACTAAAGCAAGTATTAGAAGGCAGACAACACCCTTTGTTTATTACACATATTGGTTCATATACCATCCTGCCGGGTCCCCTGCCAGAGGGTAACGCAGTTGCTGGTTCTCTCACTGCTGCAATTTGACTCTGCCCCTGCATCACGTTCCCTTCTTCAGCAGAATGCACAAGTCACAAGTAAACACTTTCAAATTCCTTTAACTCAGGCCAAAGACATAATCCATACCTGTCCCGAGTGCCAGTGCTTCACACCCTTGGCTGCTTCAACAGGGCTTGCCACCCTCGTGGCTTGTGATCTAATGGTATGTCGCAGTGTGATAGAACTCATTATTCTCCATTGGGTGCCTGCAGTATGTTCCTGTTACTGTTGGTACCTTTTCAGGTGCACTGTGTGCCTCCACGCATCCTCGGGAGAAAGGACATGATATTCAAGACATTGGACTAGTTTAGCTATTTCTGGACTGCCTCAGGTTGTTAAGAGTGATACCAGCCCCAGGTACACTTCTCAAACTATGTGTTCCTTTTTGCAACAATGGGGTACAGACCACAATTTTGGCATTCTACATAATCCCACAGGACAGGGCATTGTTGAACGTAGTCATGCTCTGTTAAAACGTCTGCTTCAAAAGCGAAGAAGGGGGAATATGTCACCTGAGGAACAATTGGATAATGCTGTTTTCAGACTTAATTTTCTGAATATGTTGTCATCTCTGGGGGGACTGAAAAGTGCCATGGAAAAGCACATTGCAATACCAGAAGGTCTCATAAAACAACCCAAAAGTTCTATATAGAGACTCTTTGTCTGCTACCTCCCAGTATGGGCCAGTGGAATTGATAACATGGGGGAGAGGGTATGCATGTGTTCTTCCTGCTCAGCACATCAAGCCCTATCATGAGCTGGACAATCATCCCAAAGAACCCAATATCACAGATGGAATCAAGGAATCTGAACAAGGACAAGAGAACTCAGAAACAGAGGAGACTGTGTAGAGACAACCTAATCACACAGGGAAAATTAGAACAACTACAACAATATGCAAGTAACGTGATGGCAACTCTGGGTGCACCCCCAGCCCCCATTAACACCTTTTTGGCCTACCCAGCTGGCAGTAGCAGCAACACTACAATAAGAGTTGTTTTGTTGTTACACTTGATAAGCTGCACTGCAAATGATCAACATAGTTATTGGACACGTGTTGTAGATCCCTGTTTGTTTAAACCCATAACGTGGTGAGATCCTGAAGTTCTGATATCTTGTAGCGACAGCAAATGGATAGGGGGATTGTGGCCTCCACCAGCAGGCTATTCAGAAAAAGGAAAGGAATGGATTGATTTTATCGATATGCATATTTATCACATGGACCTGCCCCCTCTGCATGTAGCTACTAACAAGTTACCTGTCTCATGATGACTGAGAACTTGTGTAAGGGATAATAGAGGATGGTCAGTTTGAGACACGATGGAAAATTACCAGCTGAACCAAGCTCGGTGTAGGTGCTGAGAAAAAAAGAACGCATTTCTGTTGTTGCTTAAGTATGTGCACAACCTTAAGAAACTTAACAGAAGAAAACAACAAGAACCAGGTGCAAAATATCAAGAAACCACTGTTAGCAGCCAGATCATGAGTCTGAGGTTCTCTCCATACACCGGTCACATGCGCAGTGACCCCAGCCAGTGCTTTTCCACTCACTCCAGTGCAGGATGGAGGGGGGGGCTGTCTCAGAGCAGGGGGAGAGGGACATGAGCACACTTTGAAGTTACAGGGGATGTCCTGAAGGCTCTGTACCTGCCTCCCTTTACCAATGTGGCTCCTCATTATCTTGCTGTTTTGAGCTGGCCAGACAGAAAAAAAACCCTCTGTGTGTGTTTGTCAGTGTCAGGCTGGAAGACCGCCTGGAGGAGTGTGTAGAGAGACGTGGTTGAAAACAGTCACATTCTGTGAGGAGTGTTCATCCTGTTTGGCAAAACAGCTCAGAATGTAGCCCTGTAAATACACCTGTGTGTATGTGAATAAAGGCAAGCTGCTTATGTGAATCAAGGTGCCTCAGTTTTTTTGCTGCTGCTGCTTCTAATTTTTCTGTTAGCATACAATTGTGATGTAAATAACCATCACTACACACCTCCCCTCAGCCCATGGAGAACTTGAGCACAGCAGTAAAGCCTTGCATGTGGAACTTTCTCCAGCCTGTACCTCTCTTCAGCATTGGAAGACGAGATCAACTTCCAAATGCCAGCACGGAAGAAATACCATTTATTGCAGAGATGTGACATGGGAGAGCAGCTGTACCATCATACCAGACACACATACAAAGGCCTCTTGGTCTGAGAGGCTTGATTCATGCCCCTGGAGAAGTGGTGTGGATGCAAACATTCCTGGATAAACTCAGTTATCACAGACGAAATGCCTAAACCAAAGGGGCTTCCCAAGGTACATTGGAAATCCTTTATGAAGAGATGTGCAGATCATTGCTGCTGACAGAAAAATAACTGAATCAGTTTCTTCAGTATGTCTTTGGGCTCCTTGTTCCTCATGCTGTAGATGAGAAGTTTCCCTGCTGGAGGTACCACTGAGTACAGCACCGTCACCACCAGATCGAGGGATGAGGAAGACATGGAGAGGGGCTTCAGGCAGGCAAACATGGCAGTGCTGAGAAACAATGAGACCATGGGCAGGTGAGAGAAGCATGTGGAAAAGGATTTGTTCTGTTCCTGCTCAGAGGGAAGCCTCAAGAAGGACCTGAAGATCTGCACATAGGACACCACAATGAAAACAAAACACCCTGAAGATAAAGAAAAACCAAACAGAAAAATCCCAGCTTTCCTGAAGTGAGAGTGCGACCCAGAGAGCTTGAGGATGTGGGGAATTTCACAGAAGAACTGGTCCAGCATATTGCCCTGGCAGAGGGGCAGTGAAAATGTACTGGCTGTGTGCAAGAGACCATTGAGAAATGCACTGCCCCAGGCTGCTGCTGTAGCAGTTGTAGGACATGACAGTGAGACAAGAAAGCTCTGCTACAATCAAGAAGACAAACAGAAATAGCTGTGAATACAGGTGAATATTTTTGCTGATTTAATGTTTTTTGTCGTTGTAGATATTCTTAGATATCTTATCTATGCTATCATTCCCTATGAATATCATATGCTGATACTCTTAGGGAAATCACTAGGGGGGTAATGGAAAGACTACCACCTCTGTGTCCCTCCTGTGAGCTGCTTCCTTTTTGTCTCACTGTCACTGGGAAGGATGTGGTGTAAAAGGTGCTGACTTCTGACTGTGCTCCTGCTCACACAGCCCTGGACACTCTTGGCCGCCTTTGCTTCTTGCTCGTGTTTTGTCCAATGAAGCTCAAAGATCCTCAGGACCATTTCCATCGATCTGTTGCTCAGCCATGCAGCCCCTGGCCTCTATCACTACAGCCTGCAATTCCCCTGCTCAGTCCTTCAGGTTTTTTTAGGAGATGTATGCAAGATTTGCTTTTTTGCTTTCTCCAGTTGTGATGGCCTTCCTAAATGGATCAGAGCAGCCCTATGACATCAACCTGATCTCTCGGCATTCTGGGACTCATCTTGTCTGGTCCAATGGCCTTTTAAGGTTTGACTGTCCACTGCTGGATTTCACATGATGTTCTACCTCTTAGGTAGAACTCTACCTCAGTCCTACCCACACCTACAGTTAGCAAATTCAGCAGGGGCCACACAGCCTCTTTGTTCATTCTTTATCTGTTTCTGGCATGGTAACAGGTCATCCTTGTGCCCTTGAACTCTCTTGCAAGTGTCAACTCTACCAGAGCATTGTTTTTTTTTTAAATCAGCTGTACTTCTCAATTCCTCCTTTATTTCAATCCTTACATCCAATTCTTGCATGCTTTGATTTTTCTGTGGGGCTTCCCCATGAGTTTCCTGTTCCCCAAAGTTTCTGTCCTGATACCTCTGCTTGTTCTCCTGACTCTCGGGTGACCACACTCTTATACTTGAAAGACACTGCCCTTGCAGAAACATGAACTGACCTCTGCTGCCCCTCTGTGCTGTTCATATGTGCTCCCCCACTCAAAGTCACAAGACTTGGCCTAAGTCTGCTCCTTTGAGGTTTGGAAGCTGCATTCTTCTCCTTTCCCTAATAAGGTAACACCCTACTATTTCATGGCCACAACATTCAAGACTGACACTGTTTTTCACATCCATGTCCAGCTCTTCCTCCTTCGAGAGTAAGGGATACAGATGAGCATCACCACAGTTGGCTAATCTTGCAGCTGTGGTTTAAGAACCTGCAACACAAGCTGTGCCTTGACCCTACAGAAACCTCCAGGACTTTTTACATCCTGTTGTTATCCCCTTCCAGTGAATACCTGGGTAATTAAAGTCTGCAAGGGGGATATAGTAAGTTCCTTGTCTCCAGCCACAATGTCACCCAGGCCTCTCTTCTAATAAACCACAATGGTTCACCCAACTTGTTCATCCCATAGAAGAGCTCCACACATTTGAGCAGCTCCTTCACTCTGAAGGCACATTCATCCTGCCCTTTCTGGCCTCCTGATCATCCTGTACACCCCCTTCACTGCACCCCAGGCATGTGAGCTGTCCCAACACCCCTCAGCTGTTATTGCCTCCAACTGGAAGGAAGAGATGGCACACACAGCTCCAGCTCCTCCTCTCTGTGCCCCAGGCTGATGGCACTGGAGCATGTCTGTGCTGCAGCACCTCAGTAGTGGAACATTTGGGCTGGGAGCAGAATTCCAATAGGAAAACCTGCTTTCAGCCCCAAGTCTTGGAAAACAAACAGAACAAACAATGCTTTCTGAAATGCCAGAGGGAAACAGAACTGGAGTGTGCAGTCTTAGCAGGAGAGGGATTTCCTCTCTGTTGTGTCTCTGCAGTCCTGAGGGTCTGTAGTGGTGAACCCGATCTCAGGAAGGGATGACACTGAAAATGTCCTTGTTGTGGACATATTCTGATTCACTGTGAAAATTGGGATCGATTATTAAGGGGACTGTTAAACACTGGAGGACAGAAGAACAAGCAGAGTCTGAGAATGAAGGCAATGTGAGGAGACCCTGGTGTGACCCTCAGTTAATCCTTTTCATCAGCAATCATAGATGAGATCATTCCCTGTCCCTGTCTGGGTGTCCTCTCTGAAGAGAGGACAATGATAAGGTGACTCATGGACCTCACTCTTTTTGTACAGGGAGAAATGACACTGCAGGAAAGAAGTGTCTGTCCCTGGCTGAGAGAGAGAAAACAAGCAAAAACATCAGCCTGTTTCCCAGCAGGTTCCCCTGGAACCCCAGGGACACCTGGAGGGATTCTAGAGCAGGCAGAAAAGGTAGTGCCTTGGGCTGGTCCTCTGCTGCTGAGCTGGGCTGGGTTCTTGGGATGGAGGAAGCTCATAGCAAGCCTGTAGGGCTGCAGAGACACAACTCTGCCCAGGAACAGTTCCTCTGCCAAGCTCAATGGGGCTGAGGACACTGCCTGCAGGCACTGAGGTGAATGAAGTACAGGGAGGATAAAGGCAGTTGGGAGCGGGGGGACTGTTCTGAGGTTGTTCATGGAGAAATCTTCACAACTTTTGACACAGTAAGTCTGTGGGTGCAGAGCAACGCAGATGGCTATCCTGTAGTGGTCTTCTAGAGCTGACACATGACTGATAGGACCTGTCAGGATGGCTCTCCTGGCTTCTTTGGTGAGGAGGAGGACATTCTCCAGAGCAGGGTTTCCCTTCTGCTCCCTCAGAGGGACAAAGAATAAAGGATACCTTCTCCTGGGGACAGCTGAGAGGGTGTAAAGCAGGAAGTACATCCCGGTCTGCCCAGGGCTGTCCTTCAGAGCAGGGTCCCTGTATCTGAGGGGACAGTGTGCTGGGGCAGGGACTCGGTGGCTGCCAGGGCCAGCTCTCAGCTTGCCAGCGAAGCTCCCCATGGAGCTCCTTTGGGGAAAGGCTTTTGTGAGTGGAAGGAGTGACTGTTACCAGGGAAGGGTCTTAGTGCATTCAAGAGGGTGCTGAATGGGTCAGAGATGCTGATGGCTCCAGATCACCCCCGGGGACATTGGCAGAGGAAACATTTTAAGAGTGAGGGCAAAGCAAGGACTATCTTAAAATTAAAATCTTTCCCGGGTCTGTGCTCTCAGCTTTCTTCTACAGGAAAGGGAAATTACTTTTGACTAAGCTGTTACACTGAGGGATGAGTACATCTGACAGATGCCTCATACCATGTCTTCCCCCACTGCTCTCTCTACAGACAGCACCAGCATCACCAGCTTGGCCTTTCTGTTTCGTAAAGGAAAATCAAGGTGTTTCTCAGTATTGCAGCCACCTGCACAGCGTCTTTGTCTACCTGCAATCACAGCCTCTAATTATCTGCTCTGACAAGTCCATGGGAGACTTTGTCAGTAAGGCCCTCAGTGGGGCCAATGAGTGCTTCAAGCATTTTGCTTCTGACTTTGACGTGTTGGGAGTTTCTTCAGTCTCCTCTCAGTATCTGAAGTTCATGTAATGAGGTCCAAGTGCCCTAATGATCTAATGATCTTTTAAAAATTTTCTTCAAGTATTCAATTGGAGCTGTTTCATAGTGTTGTTAAGGGGGAATATTTCATGGTGCACCTAATAAAAATTATCTTTTATTTTAAAAGACTGTTTTTTTAATTTTCAGTTTAAAGAAGAGTTGAGAGAAGAATTCTACAAGTCATATTGATCAAGACTGTTTCCTCAGGAAATCCACACAGCTAGGAAAAACAGGTCCTTGAGGTCTGATGCCCTATGGGCAACTTTGCTCTTCAACATTTCTGTCATTGGCCACCTGGGACTTGCATCACTGTTCCTTACATCAGCCTTCTCCACCGACCTCTGCAGCTGGATGTTACAGCTCCATTGCACCATTTCCCACCTGCTCTCCTGCACACAGGCCTGGAAAGAAAATTAGAACATAACCAATTTTCATAAACAACAAAACACACTGTGTAACAAAGTAATGCTAAGGACAAGCTGCCTCTGGTGAGTTTACCCCTGTTGAAGATATCATCTTATCGGAAAGGGTTTAGATAGATAGGTACAAAAACATAGATAGGAACATAACTAACGAGTTGGCTAAAGAGATGATGAGACTACTGAAAGACAGGCAAGCTTTTAACTACCTGAAGCTCAATGCAGTAGCATAGGTGCAAGGCATCTGAATGAACAAAGATTAAGGGGAGGAGAAAAACTGGAGAAAATGGAATGAAACTTGGTCTAGTCAGTCTGCATATGAAAAAATGTTTTTTTGAATGGTCATTGTATCAGGACAGGTGAAAATATATGAAATATTAGACACAAATAAAACACGCAGTATCACAGGCAGAAGAATGTTAATGAAGTTACACTGGAAGATCAATATTTCTTTAGAATATCCCTTTGGAAATATCATGGGACTGGTAGAGGTCTTTTGTGAGTGCAATTGTCACACTGCCTTTAAAAGGGCTCAAAAGCACAAAGCTCACTGATGAGGAGTGTACCATCAGTTAAAGTCCTCTTGGGCAACATTTCTGGGCACTAAGAAGAGAAGAATGTGTCCAAGAACTGTCAGCATGGATTTACCAGGGGTAAATTGTGCTTTGCCAACCTGATTGCCTTGGTGATGAAGTGACTGCGTTTGTACAGGAGGGGAGAACAGTGGGTGTCATTTACCTGAGCTTCAGCAAGACTTCTGGCATGGTCTCCCTCAATATTCCTGTACTCAAGTTAGCTGGATAGGTAGATAAACAGAGGGGTAAAAACATCAGTTGGATGATCAGGCCAAGAGAGCAGTGGTGAAGGGGTAATATCCTACTTGGCTAGCAGGAAGTAGTGGGGCATTGTCAGGCAGCAGAGGAGACTCTGCTGTGCCCTTTGTAGTTTAACACCTGTATCCATACCTGGAGGGGACAATTCTCACCACATTTGTCAATGACACTAAATTGGGAGGACCATACCTATCTATGAGGGATGCAATTCAGAGGAAACCTGTCTGGCAAGAGGATTATCGCGTCAGGAACTTCATGAGAGAGAAGGACAAATCCCAAGTCTTACACCTTGGATAGACTGACACCCTGCAGTGGTAGGGGAAGGGGACAGCCTAGCTGGGGATCAAATTAATAGAAAAGGCCTTGGTCATGCTGGGTGACAGGAAGCCATACATAATACACACAATCCAGTGTGACCTGGTACCAAAGGTGGACAGCAGTGTCCTGGAGTGTTCAAACAGGAGCCTTGCCAGAAGAACGACGGAAGTGATTTGCCCCCTAGTCATCACTTAGACAACCTGTGGACTATCGTGTCAATTTTGAGGCCCCCAGTTCAAGTGTGCTGGGTCGGGCTTAACTTTCATTGTGGCAGCCCTTATGATTTCTTGTTTTACGTTTGAGCCTAAGCCAGCATTGATAACACAGTGGTGTTTTGGTCATTGAGGAACAATGCCTGCATAGCATCAGGGGCTGTCTCCCTCTCTTCTTCCTTCCAGCAAGTATCTGGAGGTGGGCAAGAAGTTGGGGGGGATGGGGAACAGCCAGGAGAGCTGACCCAAACTGACCAAAGAGAATCATAGAATCAGAACAGCCCAGGTCAGAAGAGACCTCAAAAGACCATCTGGTCCAATACATTGTAGGAAAAGGAGCACCCTCTCCAATTGGTTCTTGAACACCTTCAGTAATGCTGACTCTACCTTGCCCCTTGGCTAGGTTTTTATAGTGAGTGTCTCTTCTTAGTACTTTGGACTATCTCCAGTCTGTCCTTGTCTTTCATTATTTGTGGGGACCAGAACTGGACACACAGGTGTAGCCTAAGAAATGTTATGTGGAGTGGGATGATCCTGTCTGCTCTTTGAATGCAGCTGAGGATCTAGTTTGCCATTGTTGCTGCAGCAGCATACTGCTGGGTCATATTCAGCTTGCTGCTCCCCAGGAACCCCCAAGGCTGCCCCCCAACAGCACAGATCCCAGTCTGTACTGAGCGCTTTGGTTATTCTGACCTAGGGCAAGATTTTGCACTTGTCTTTGTTAAACTTCATGGCGTTCTTGCTAGCCCATTAAACTACCGTGTCCAGGTCTCTCTGTAGGATGGCTTTCCCTTCTGATGTGTCCACCTCACCACCTGGATTTATGTTGTCAGCAAACTTTGTGAGGGTGATTTCAATCCCATCATCCAGATAATTAAAGAATAATTTGAACAGCATGGGACTCAGTGTCTATTCCTGGGGGAACAGCCCAAGTAAAAAACATTTGTCGCCACCCTCTGAGTGCAACCTCTTAGCCAATTACCTATCCACCTGGGAAACCACCCATCCTGTCTTTATCTTGCCAGTTTGTCCAGAAGAAAGCTGTAGTGTTGCATACTTTGTTGAAGTCCAGACAAAAACCCATCACCTGCTCTCCCCATGTTGACAGAAGATGTTGTTTTCTTGAAGGTGGTGATCAGGTTAGGTTGGCATGATTTGCCTTTGGTGAATCCCTGCTGGGTTTTCCAAATCACCTCCTTTATTTGGTTTGTGACAGTTTACAGGTTCCCTGGCTCAATCCGCATGACGGTCTTCATTGCCCTTTCTCCCGATGGCTGTCCTGCTTTGGAAGTTCCCCTAGACCCAGCTACATCCCATGCTGGTGTTTGCAGACAGCCTTGCTGCAGGGTCTGCTGGGCTCTGGGCCAGAAGAGAGGCCAGGGAGGGCTTGCTGTTGCCCCCATACAGGCCCTTGAATCAGCAGGAGGATGAAGATGGTCTCACAGAAAGTCTCACCCATAAATGTGGGGTGAGCATCCAGTGCTGGAAATTCTGAAGGATCTGCAGCCCTTCTTTGCCATCCCCTCTCCTCAGACCTGCACAAGAGCCCTGGAGGTCCTCAGGCAGCTTCTGCTACCACATTGACAGAAAGGCCTGCCGTGAGCTGGTGCAGCCAGAAAGGTGTTTTCATTCCCCATTCATTCCCATCCTGTTAAGGATGGATCTAAGACAAAGAGGTTGGGTGTTCATTTGTTTTGCTTAAATACACAGAGAGCCTGGCTTCTCCTTGAGACAAAGTCTCTGGGTCACACAAGGCTGCTGGAGATTGAAGTATAAGGAAATAATAATAGAAATTCTGTGTAGACCACATAATTCCACTCAGAACAGAAAAAAAAATATATATAGAAGGTAAGATGGGTTTTCCCTGTCCTGACCTATACTGGCAGCCAGTTGCAGAGAATGCTTAGCAGTCTGTGGCTGCTGAAAAATGCTCAATCAGTTTCCTCAGGGCATCCTTAAGATCCTGGTTCCTCATGCTGTAGATGAGAGGGTTCAATGCTGGAGGTACCACTGACTACAGAACAGCAACCACCAGATCCAGGAAAGGGTAAGAGATGGAGCGGGGCTTCAGGTAGGCAAACATGCCAGTGCTGACAAAGAGAGAGAGCACAGCCAGGTGAGGGAGGCAGGTGGAAAAGGCCTTGTGCCATCCCAGCTCAGAGGGGATCCTGAGCACGGCCCTGAAGATCTGCACATAAGAGACCACAATGAAAACAAAACAACCAAATGCCAAACAGCAACTAACCAGGAGAAGCTCAAGTTCCCTGAGGTAGGAGTCTGAGCAGGAGAGCTTGAGGATCTGGGGGATTTCACAGAAGAACTGGTCCACAGCATTGCCCTGGCAGAGGGGTAGTGAAAATGTACTGGCTGTGTGCAGCACAGCATACGGTAAACCCTGCCCCAGGCCACTGCTGCCATGTGGACACAAGCTCTGCTGCCCAGGAGGGTCCCATAGTGCAGGGGTTTGCAGATGGCAACGTAGCGGTCATAGGCCATGATGGTGAGAAGAGAAAACTCTACTGAAATAAAAAAGATAAACTGAAATACTTGGGCAGCTCATCCTGTGTAGGAAATGGCTCTTGTGTCCCACACGGAATTCACCATGGATTTGGGAACTGTGGTGGAGATGGAGCCCAGGTCAAGAACAGAGAGGTTGAGGAGGAAGAAGTACACAGGGGTGTGCAGGCGGTGATCACAGGTGACAGCAATAATGATGAGGCCGTTTCCCAAGAGGGCAGCCAGGTAGATGTCCAGGAAGAGCCAGAAGTGCAAGAGCTGCAGCTCCTGCTTGTCTGCAAATGTCAGGAGGAGGAACTCAGCAATGGAACTGCCTGGACATTTGCTGCCTCTCCTCATGGGGTGCTGTCGTAAAAGACAGTGAAAAGTTAGGGTAGATGTCTCTGAGCAACACCTATTCCTGTTGCCCTCTGGAGGGCAGCTGCAGACAGGCCAGCAGGACCACACTGGGAAAGAATCAAAAGCCCAAAGGATGAGGTTTCCTGGAGTGTGGGTCAGCTCTTTTCCAGTCCCACAAACTGCAGTGCCCAGCATCCCCAGGGAAGTTGGAGACAAAGGCAGCAGGGACAGAGTGGGAAACATGGAGCAATTCTCCAGTGCACCTGCCGAGGTAGGCAGAACACGCAAACTCGGACGAGCACTTGAGATTTTCTCCTCATTGGGATTCCAGCTGCAGAGAAAGTGAATCAGCCTGAAACTGTATGGCCTTGAGAGCAGATCAGAAAAGGTGGAAAAGGAGAGCAGAAAGGTTATTCTGGGGAAGGTTTCTGCCATCAGGGCATGGTGAGAAGATGTCCAAATCCCCTTCTCACAGCATTTCTGTAAGCAGCCTTCTCCCTCCCTGCCCATGGCCCTGCTGCCTGCTGCCTGGAGCTGCGCCTACAAGGAGCTGCACCTACCAGGAGCTGCTTCTCTGTCCCCATGGCTCCCCAGTTCAAGAGAGACTGTGAACTAATGGAGAGAGTCCAGCGTAGGGCAACAAAGATGATGGAGGGATTGGAGCATCTCCCTGATGAGGAAAGGCTGAGAGAGCTGGGACTCCTGAGCCTGGAGAAGAGAAGGCTGAGGGAAGACCTTATTCATGCTCACAAGTATCTGAAGGGTGGGTTGAAGGAGGATGGAGCCAGGCTCTTCTCAGTGGTTCCCAGTGACAGGATGAGGGGCAATGGGCACAACCTGGAACGGGGGATGTTTCATTCAAATATGAGGAAAAAACTCTTTATGGTGTGTTGAGAGCAGGCCCTTTAAGAGGGAGTTACTGAAAGGGCACATATGCAAATAAGTGGAAGTAAGCGAAACGAAGTATAGTGAAGGCAAAACAAAGTGTGGGAAACAGCAAATGACACAAATGTTGTAGCCAATCATGGGGCAACTTTAAGCCTGTGGAAAGTGTGTGGAAAGCTCGTGGACAATACCCCTCTCCCTATCCGAAATGTAGTGCTTAGCGAATGAGGACCTGTAACTGTAGAACGATTATGTGCTTCCTGCATGTGTGCTTCCTGGGAGTGCTCCCTGGTGCTTCCTGTGTGCTTCCTGATTTGGGTGCTTGCTGGAATGGCTTCCTGATTGATTGCGTCGGGCTCGACTGCTCCTGGCCGCGGCAATGGTGAGGGTGGCAGAGCCCTGGAACAGGCTGCCCAGGGAGGGTGTGGACTCCCCTTCTCTGGAGATCTTTAAGAGTCACCTGGATGCAGTCCTTAGTAACACGCTCTGGGCAATCCTGCTTTAGTAGGGAAATTGGACTAGATGATGTCTAGAGGTCCCTTACAACTCTGACAATTCCACAATTCTGTGATATAGATTATTTATTTAAGGCTTCAACCTGCTGTGCTGAGATACCTCTAGGATAACAAGTGAACAAAATTTTGTTTTGTGTTTTATGAGACTACAGATTCAAACGAAGGAATTTAATGTCAGAAGGACCACTGAGTGAGAAACTTTTGCAGAATAAGCATCCTNTTCAAGCAGTTGTAGAGAGTGATGAGGTCTCCCCTCAGCCTCCTCTTCCTCAAACTAAACAACCCCAACTCCCTCAATCCATCCTCATAAGCCTTGTTCTCCAGGCCTCTCACCAGCTTCGTGTCCCTCCTCTGCACTTGCTCCAGCACCTCCAGATCTCTCTTGTGTTGAGGTGCCCAGAACTGGACACCAGACTCAAGGTGCGGCCTCACCAGTGCTGAGTACAGGGGGACAATCCCCTCCCTACTTCTGCTCTATATATTGCCCTTTTACAATCCTTGTATTGTGGGTGTGCAATTGCAGATTTGTCTTGATGACTGAGTTTGCAGTCACTGATGAATGAGTTTGCAATCACCCTTGCCTTCATCTTTCTTCTTGGGAGAGCTGCTCGGCTATAGTGTGAGCCACCTACAAGTACACACCAGGACACATGAGTGTACGAGGGGTTTTTAATCTGTCCTGTGCTCACACATGGATCACAGGCTTCCAAAGCAGAAGGTGCTCCTGCAAAACAAGGCCTTTTCACACAATTATCTTCCCATCCACAAGACAGAATGCCTCTCCTGACCATTGCATCAGCAACTGTGAAACAGCCCCAAATATTGTGAGGAGAAAAAAAAAAACACAAAATTGGACATGAGTTGGCAATGTGCACTCACAGCCCAGAAAGGCAAGAATATTCTGGGCTATGTCAAAGGAATTGTGGGCAGCAGGGTGAGGGAGGGAATTCTGCCTCTCTGCTCTTCCCTTGTTAGAAGCCACCTGGAGTCCGTGAGGATCCCAGGGATCCTCAGCAGAAGAAAGACATGGACTTGGAGCAGGTCCAGAGGAGGTCACAGAAATGGTCGGAGAACTGGAGCACTTCTCCTATGAGGACATGCTGGAAGACTTGGGGTTGTTCAACCTGAGAGAACTCTCCACAGAGAACTTCTTGCAACCTTTTAGTATGTAAAGGGTGCTTATAAAAAAGGTGGAGAAAAACGTTTTACTGGCTTCTGTAGTGACAAGACCATGGACAAATTTTTTAAACTAAAATAGGGTAGGAAGAAATGTTTTATGATGAGAGTGGTGAGACACTGGAAGAGATTGCCCAGAGAAGTTTTTGATCCTACATCATTGGAAGTGTTCCAAATAAGGTTGAATGGGGCTTTGAGCAACCTGATCTAGTGGAAGATGTACCTGCCCATTGTACAGGGAGTTGAACTGGATGATCTTCAAAGGTCCATTCCATGATTCTATGATTCTATGGATTCAGTGATGGACAATAGGGAACTCACTCTAAAACAGTGAGAAGACTGATCCTCCTACTTAGCTGTCTCTGACACTTCCCCTGTGTCTTGGCCTCATCTTTTAGCTATCAAGAAGATCCAGACCCTATAATCAGGAGAGAAACAAGTAGGAGTTAGGAGACCCACAAGGTCCTGTGGCATATTTTCCACAAGGACATATGGAATGAAACATCAGGCGACCACAGGAACATGGGGTTGCACTAATATTGTCCTCCAGGAGTCAGGAGCCTCTTTTCCCTTGGCTTTCTCCAATGTTTCTTTCTTTGTCTTAGCAACTGTTGATCCCCTGGGAGAAATCTTCTGAGGAGAAAGCAGGTGGTGGGAAGAGACCAAGCAAGCAGGGAAGAGCCACAGTCGTGGCAG
The DNA here is from genome assembly GCA_013400555.1 of Jacana jacana. NCBI lineage: Eukaryota > Metazoa > Chordata > Aves > Charadriiformes > Jacanidae > Jacana > Jacana jacana. The sequence continues at coordinate 122,641 of VZTM01035044.1, read as the reverse complement.
CTCCAAAAGGATAGGTAGAGAGAGATGAGGGTAGGTCTCGTCTCTCATGGTATAAGTTCTCAGAGGCTTCACTGTGATTGCCTTAGCAACATTTTGTTCAAGATCTGGTATCACCATATCTCACCAAACCCTTACCTCATGAATAGTAACCTTCTGGAGAGCAAATTCCTCTTTGTGTACTCAATTTTGCAATCATGGTGCATTCAACTTGAACACATTATCACCATGCTGCTCACGAGGAAGTAAGAAAGAGAACTCAGACTTCCAAGCTGTAAAAGAGTCTCATGGTTTCACCTGGGATGGAGTTAACATTTTTGCTAGCAGTGGGTGTAGTGCTAAGGTTTGGATTTGGGATGAGAAATGGTGATGCTGGCAGACTAATATTTTTGGTTGTTACCAGGCAGTCAAGGCCTTTTCTGCTGCTCACACTGTCCTGCCAGCCAACAGGCTGGGAAGGCACAAGAAACTGGGAGTAGACACAGCCAGAACAACTGACCTCACCTGAACAAATAGTTATTCCATACCACGTGGCATCATGTTCACTATATAAAACTGGGGAAAGAAGGAGGAGGGGGTGATGTTAAGTGATGGCATTTGTCTTCCCAAGTAACCATGATGTGTGATGGAGCCTTGCTTTCCTCAGGAGGTCTGAACATCTACCTGCCCATGGGAAGCAGTGAATAAATGCCTTTATTTGCTTTGCTTGTGTGCACGGCTTTTGCTTTAGCTATTAAACTGTCTTTATCTGAGCCTATGAATTTTTCTCACTTTTACTCTTCCAATTCTCTCCCCCTTGGGAGAGAGGAACTTGGGGGAGTGAGCAAGCGGCTGCATGGTTCTAGCTGCCAGCTGGGGTTAAACCATGACAAAGGTTTCAGCACAGTCTGGCAATCATTGTACAGTTGTCCTCTCCAACACCCAGTCTCCCACAACCCAGGGTACAGTTTTTTATCGATAGTTCTGATGGACTCCCCTGAAGTTTTACTCTCTTCTGTTACAACCAAGCTCATACAATGGAAGAGTCATACTCTAAGGAGTCCCTGAGATCCTTTACAAAACTTAGTCCCTTGAGAGCGGCACAAAAGGTGCAGACTGCTATCTCAAGCATTTCATTGCAAACTGGATGCCAGCATCCACCAGCAATGAAAAAAAGTGAAAGGTACAGAAACCAGTAGCTTCATGACCTTTCCAGTTATTTCAGTCAGTTGTTGTGGCTTTCTTCTCTTCTTTGGGGACGAAGGTGCCCCAGTTTTGGAGAGAAATTTGTCAGCTGTTTTTTTCATGTGCTCTCAGAGCCTGGAGCCTGAAAAAAAAGGGAAGAAGACAGTAGAATACCGAAGCACAAAAAAGGGCAGAATATCCCCTTTGTGGCCTACATCAATGCTGGGGTCATTAAAATATTCAGCGTGAAAGCCCACAGCTTCCAAAAGGAGACACCACTACTGAACTGGGGCTCAGCAGATCATAGAATCATAGAATGGTTAGAGTTGGAAGGAACCTTAAAGATCACTGAGTTCCAACCCCCCTGCACCTCCCACTAGACCACATTCCTCTAAGCCCCATCCAGCCTGGCCTTGAACCCCTCCAGGGATGGGGCAGCCACAACTTCTCTGGGAAACCTGTTCCAGTGCCTCACCGCCCTCACCACAAAGACTTTCTTTCTAGTATCTCATCTAAATCCCCTCTTTCAATTTTAAACCGTTACCCCTTGTCCTTTTGCTACACTCCCTGAAAAAGACACCTTGAGCCTCTCCTGTAGCTGCCCTCAGATATTGGAAGGCTGTTATAAGGTCTCCCCAGAGTCTTCTCTTCTCCAGGCTGAAAAACATGAGCTCTCTGGGCCTGACTTCATAGGAGAGCTGCTTCATCCCTCTGATCATCTTGGTGGCCCTCTTCTGGACCTGTTCCAACAGTTCCATGTCCTTCCTGTGTTGAGGACTCCAGAGCTGGACAGACTCCAGGTGGGGTCTCACGAGTGCAGAGTAGAGGGGTAGAATCACCTCCCTCAACCTGCTGGCCATGCTTCTTTTGATGCAGCCCAGGATGGGGTTGGCTTTCTGGGCTGCCAGTATGCATTGCTGGCCTGTGTTGAGCTTCTTATCCACAAGCACTCCCAAGTCCTTCTCCTCACGGCTGTTCTCCAGCCATTCTCCACCCAACCTGTATTTGTGCATGCAATTTCCACATCCCAGCTGCAGGACCCTGCACTTGGTTTGATCAGAGAAAGGCTGCAGAAACAAATGCTGTCATTGTGGGAAGAGGTGGACACAGGGAGAGAGGATCAGAGGAAAATGTCCTTTATTTGGTGTGATAAATCCTTCATCTGTGGACACAAGACAGGCACATCTGATGTGATTCCAAGCAAATGGTATCAACATTCACAAATGGGCTTTCTATAGCTCCAAGGGTGGGCTGCTTTTCAGCAAAGCTTCAACCAAGTGCTCTCACCTTTCAGTTCAAATGAATCTGCCAGGGCAGGGATTATTGTCAGCCTTTTTGCAAGGACAAGAGCCAACAGCCTAGTCAGGAAATGGCTTCTGTGGGAAGGAAGAGTCAATGGAGGCAAGCATGATGCTAGTTTATAGCTGGAAACAGGGGACTGTTGCAAGGTGCACTCCCCCATAGTGTCCCTGAGGCCCTCCTGTAAATCATTCAGGGGGTTTAGCTCTCCCTTGATCACGCCACCTTTGCCAAGCACCTCTGGACCACCCAGTCTAGCTTTACTAGCTCAGCTCCACAGCCATTGGGAAGCCTGAGTGAGGGCTAGAGCCCACTGTATATATGGTGGATCAGCTCATGCTCAAATGTGTTCACAAGCTGTTTGTTGCAAGCATTACCATTTGCATTTTCCATGGAGCATTATTTCCTTTGGAGGAAGTCCCACAGCAAGCCTGCTGGTGCTGAAATGAGGGCAGTTTCCTCACCTGAAAAACTGTGTGGTTCAGAAGAAATTCAGCAACAGGCTGCAGGATCCCACCTGTGAGACAATTCCTCTGGGTCGGGGGAGTTTTCCACCCCCAGCTACAGGGAGCACCACCGTCCAGCCCAGAATTGCCACCCCAGGTCGAGCATCTGCAGGTTCCAATGCAGGAGTGGCAGCTAAAAGGAAAAGTCACTACATTTCTGAAGCTTAGCATTTGGTCTGCCTCCCAGCTGCTCATGTAGCCTCTCCTTTCTAGAGACTTCCCATCACCACAGAGGGGTGGGAGGACTGGACTACCTTTTTTCAGAGCCTGTCTACCCCGAGGAGGAGAAAAACTAGGATTTAAGGCTCAAGCAACAGATTCATGGGAAAACACAGTTAAAAAAAATGGCAAAACAACAGATAATTTTTATTAAGCTTCAACAGAAAGCTTCATGGACAAGCCGCCCATGAGGCAGCAATGTGGCCTTGTGGCCAAGAAACCAAGAAGACCAATGGTCTCCTGGGGTGCATTAAAAAGACTGTGGCCAGCAGTTCAAGGGAGGTGATTTTCCCCCTCTGCTCTGTCCTGGTGAGGTCACATCTGGAGTGCTTTGTCCAGTTCTGGGCTCCTCAGTTCAGGAAAGACAAGGAACAACTGGAGAGAGTCCAGGGGAGGCTATGAAGATGATCAAGGGATTGGAGTATCTTTCTTATGAAAAAAAAAGCTGAGAGACCTGGGGCTGTTCAGCTGAAGAAGGGAGGACTTAGAAAGTACCTTATCATTGTTTATAAATATCTAAAGGATGGGTGGCAAGAGGACAGAGCCAGACTTTTTAGTAGAGCCCAGCAACAGGACAAGAGGCAATGGGCAAAAACTGGAACAGAGCAAATTCAATCTCAACGTGAGGAAAAACTTCTTTACTTTGAGAGTGGCAGAGCCCTGGAACAGACTGTCTGGAGAAGGTGTGGAATCCCCATCTCTGGAGATATTAAAATCCTACCTGGATCTGATCCTGTCTGACCTGCTTTGGGTGACCCTGCTTTGGCGGGGGGCGGGGGATGGACTAGACATTCTCTGAAGATACCTTCCAACCCCTACCATTCTGTGATGCTGTGATCTCACTTAATTTTTCCCCTCCCCTTCCACTTTGCACTGAGGTTTGTTGCTGATGGTAGAACACAGCATCCCCCAGCCTGTTGGGTGTCCCTGGGGAGAGATGGGCATGAGCTCCCCAGGCAGAGTGTGGAGGGGGTGCAAGGTGAGGCTCCAGGAGTTCCGTGTCCCAAAAAAAGAGATGTAGGCTGCTTAAAAGGGGCGAAAGAGCCCCAGGACGGTGTTCCCAAGCAGGCAGGAGAAGCCCTGCTGTGCATGGGTGAGGCACCAAGATTAGGTGCCAACCTCTGTGGGATGCTGCTGCTCTCCTCCCTGCTGCCAGCAGCCCTGGTAGGAAAGCCAGCAGGGACCAGATGGTTGGTTGAGCCTGGGCAGGTGTTTGTCTAGCCTCCAAACCTTGAGCTCACCCCAGAAACTCCCTCTGGAGTCTGTCCAGTCTCTTCTGTGCTGAAGATGGAGAATATTTGCAGCTGTTGAAGCTGGTTTTCACGTATGTCCCCTCCTGCACATGCAGAGCCATCCCAGTTTGCTCTCTTCAGCCTTTTGCACTATCAGCCAACCCATATCCAGCCCTTAAGGGTGCTAATTACCCTCATACAGAGCCAGATCCCATGTTTGTTTGGTTTGAACTCAAATCCTAGAGATCCACCTGGCATTTCCTCCCAGCCCCATCACACTGCACATTCAGCTCCATGCCTTGAGGGCTTACACTTGTTTCACCAGCTCCTTAACCCCCCAGGAGGCTGCTTAGCATCTTCCCTAATGTAACAGCCTCCTCATCCCTATGGTGTAGGAGGAAGGACAAGGTCAGATGCATTTCTGGGTTCCTCTGCTGAGCAGTTTCACCATTTGCCTCTGCCAAGGTCTTGCGTTAGCCTTAACAGCTCTAATTTCTAACTAATTAATTGCTCTCCTCTTTTTTTCTCGCTAAAGTCTTGTGGGCTGCCTCTGTCCTGGGTTTCCCTTGTGCATCTCAGAGCCTTGCAATGGTTGTTTGCGAGGATTATCGTCACCACTGCCAAGTGACATCGATATGCAAGGTGCTGGGCATCCAGCTGCAGGGCATCCAGCTGCAGGCCTGAGGTTTCCAGGTGCTGCCCAAGTCATCACTTCTCCTTCCTGTGCTTGCAGCCCATGTCTAACCCCACAAGCCTCAGGCATCAGACAGGGAGCCCAGACCCCTGGGGAGTGCCCAGCATGATACTAGCTGCAGGATGAAAGGGAAGTGCTGGCTACTGGCATGAGGCCAGAGCGTTAGTGGTGGGCATGGGAACTTCATCCCCCCCCCCAGCAGCATCCCATCCCCCAGCACTCCCCAGGCTCTCCCCCATGCCACTTTTAGGGGCGGACTGGGAGCTGCTTGGTGCTGGCTCCCTGGTGCTGGTGGCCATCACCCAGGGCAGGGACAAGTATTTCTGCACCTCGATGGCTGGGCTCCGGCGGTCAGGGTCCAGCGTCAGCAAACGCCGGAGCATCTCCAGTGCCGCAGAGCCGAATCCTCTCCAGGACGCTGGTACCCCCCGCCCTGCTACACCACACTGCCAGGCACTGAAGTCCTCAAACTGGGGGTCAGAGCTGACGGCTACGGCCCAGGGGAAGCAGCCGGTGCAGAGGCAGTAGAGCAGGACAGCAAAGGCCCAGACGTCCAGGCTGGAGTCCAGCTCCAGCGTGTCAGAGCCCTGGAGCAGGCAGAGCTCTGGAGGTGTGTAGGGCAGAGTGCCAGACATGGCACCCACTGCCGAGCCCTGCACGCGAGTGAGCCCGAAGTCTCCAAGCTTCACCCGACGGCACTCACGGTCAAAGAGCAACACGTTGTCCAGCTTGACGTCCCGGTGCACCAGGGCACGGCTGTGCATGAAGTCCAGTGCCTCAGCCAGCTGGCATGCACAGCGCTTCACCAGCTCCTCTGCCAGGCCCTCCTGCGGGGGAGGTGGTACCCTCATCCACCGGACAGCCCCCTCTCCGAAGGGGGGCTGCAGCACCCAGACTCCTGCCCAGCACTGCCAACCTGTGCTTTGCCCCACAGCAGCCTGCTGCCCTGTGCCAGCACCGCTGCAAAGGCTCTCCCCATGCACAGCATGAGCATGCACCTCACTGCAGAGGGTCTTCCCACAAAAAAAGCAGAACCATGCAAAGGGTCTCCCCGCAGGGTGTGAGTGGGAGCTCACTGAAAAAGATCTCTCCACACACACAGTGTCACTGCACCCCACTGCAAAGGGTCTCCCTGCACACAGTGTCACTTCACCCGCTGCAGTCAGTCTCTCTCCATGCACCAGATGAGCATGCACCCCACTGCAAAGGGTCTCCCCATGCACAGCGTCACTGCACACACTGGAAATGGTCTTGCCACACACACAGTCCCACTGTGCCCCACTGCAAAGCATCTTCCCACACATGGTGTGGGCATGCACCCCACAACAAATAGTCTTTTCCCATGCACAGCATCACTGCACCCCACTACAAATCTGTCCTTGCACCATCTCCTCCATCCTCCCACCCCTCCTGGTCCCCAGTCCCCTCCCGCAGAGTCCCAGGGCAGCACGTACCCCCGGGTTGAGAAGAGCACACAGATCCCCAGCGGGAGCAAGCTCCTGCCCGAAGGCAAAGTGTGTGGTGCTCTCAAAGGCGATGGGCAGGGCGCGCAGGCAGGCAGCATGGCTGGAGAGGCACAGGGAGATGCAATACTCCCGCAGAAATGCCCGTCGTTCTGTCTGCTCCTTCAGCATCAACTTGAGGACCACTGGTGAGCCTGGGAAATGGCAGGAGGGGTGTCATAAATAGCTGGGGCATTGACAGGGCAGAGACTGGGTAGTATGGGCAGAGCTGGGATTTGGCTTGGATGGGTCAGGCACAGCGGTAGGCTGTGGACATCTGTGCACATCTGGGGAGCCAGAAGCAAGGTCTCCCTCCCCTCCCTCTCTCCAACACCCCTCACCACCATCCAGGGGCTCTGTCAGCACCACACGGCCATAGGTCCCGCTGCCCAGCTCCTCCAGCACAGCGTACTGCTCCTCCAGCTCCTGCTGCGGCACCTCCCGTCCTGTCTGCACCATCAGCCGCTCCAGGAACTCCTCGTTGTCCTCTCCGTCCTCGTCTGACTCCTCCATGGGCCCTGGGGAGAGCCATTCCCCCCATGCTGCTGCAAAACGCCATGGGCCCCAGCCCTTTCCATGGGGAGATGGTGGCAGTACGAGCCTCATGGCCCGAGGGTACCTGGTCAGGACATCCCAGTACAGTCCAGTCTACCCTAGCCCAGTCTACCTAAGCCCAGCTGTGGCTAGTGGATCCGAGACGAACCTGCTCTGAAGCATCCCAGTGTAGTCCAGCTCAATTTAGTCCAGTCCAACGTACCCAAACCCAACCCAGTCCATCCCTGCCCAGTCTAGTGAAGCCCAGACAAGCCTGGTCCAATCTTCTCCAGCCCAGCCCAGTCCAATCCAGTCCAGCTCAGTTTAGCCCAGTACAGTGCAGCCCAGCCCAACACATTCTGGGTCAGTCCAGCCCAATCCAGCACAGTCAAGCACAGCACAGCCTAGTTTAGCCCAGTGCTGTCCAGTCATACCCCAGGGGCTCTCCCCATAGTATCCCTGTCTGGGATCAAGCCATGCCCCTCTCCCACAGATGCTGTGTAGCCCTGGGGGTCCTGGCTGATGGGAAGGTACAGCCTCATGTCAGGAGGTGATGGAGACTCCAAAACTCCTGTTTCCTTTGGGGCCAAGTGTCTCTGATGGGAGCTGGGGTGGGGGGTATCAGGACGCTTGCTCCATTGAGCCCTCATGTCCCCATGTAGGAGACCCCCACATCAAACCCCAGAGGAGAGACAGTGAGCCCTATAACCTTCCAGAGAAAGGAAAGGAAGCTACATATCACATCCCTACATCACCTCAAAGCAGCAGTCAGGGCTCCTTCTCTCCAATCCACACCCCCCTACACCCCACCATTGCAAAAAGTCAGGTCTGGCTCTGGTTGTCCCCACATCACCCTCATTACAAGGGGGCAGGGCTGTCTCTTTCCCTCCCTACATCCCATCATTGCAGGAAGTCCGGGATGAGACTTTGCTCCTCCATCCCCAGCCCTGAAGCAGGACCCCAGACCCTTTTCCCATCCCACAATCTATAGCCACCTGCACCAGCACAGCAAGGTCACCACCACCACCAGCACCTCCAGGTGTGCAGGGCTGGGACAACTAGCCTGTCTCCCCCCGACCCCCAACCTTCCATTGCCGTGGGGCTGAGCCAAGAGGGCCATGCAAGCAAGCCAGAAGCAGAAGGCAGGGTGGAGTGTCCCTTGGGGTTGCATGGGGACAGCCGAGAGGCCAAGGAGCAGTGCGTGCCTCACCTGCGTCCCCCTCTGTGTGTCCCAGTAGGGTTGGGTGCTCCAGGGGCACTGCTGGGTGTCCCTGGCCCCACGGCCGCCCACCGGCACCGGGAGCTGTGACTCAGACTTTCCTGCCCGCTCCCATGCCACCGGCCCGCGCTAATCTCTGCCGCTCGCGCGCAGGGAACATGTGTCAGCCCCAATGCGTGCCGAGGGCCAAAGATAGGCAGGAGGCAGGACAGGCAGTGCATTGCATGGGGGGACAGACAGACAGACAGGATGGAGCTGGGGATGGGGACTGAGCCGTGCTATGGGCTCAGTGCACCCAATACAGGGTGGGGAAGCAGAGTGCAGGCTTCTTGGCTGTCCCTCAGCTCCGCACTGTTTGTCTGTCCTTGCTTGTCCAACCAGAGAGGGAGCCTGTACCCAGCACCATGCTCTGTCCATCTGTTCCTGCAAACTGTCATCCACATTGTCCGTCCATCCATCCATCCATCCATCCATCCATCCATCCATCCATCCATCCATCCATCCATCCCTCCCATACAGCACTTGGTCCATGTGTCCCCACAGGCCTTGCTTCTTACCTTTGCTGTCCCTGCCAGTGCTGTCTGTCCATCCCCCCACGCATCATTCTGTCTGTCTGTCTGTCCATGTTCAAGGTCCTCTGTGACAGCTGTTCCACCTCTGTTTGTCCCCCCATGCAATGCTCCAACCTGTCCATCTGTACTTCCTCACAGTGCTGTTACTCCATCTGACTAAGCTGCTCTGCTTCACCAAGCCGTGCTCCTTGATGTCTGACTGTCCCCCTGTGCCTATCCTGTCCCCCATCACAGTGTGATCCCACAATGCAGCACTAACCACATCATGACATGGCCCGTCAATGCCATGACACAACCAAGAAATGCCAAGACACAGTCCAGCCATGACACAACCACATGCCTCCTGCCCCCTCCGTGGCCCATTGCCACAGCCCCAGTCCCCTGACATGTCCCAGCACAGCCCCAGCCTGTCCATAACCCCTGGTGCCACTGCAGTGGCATCCTGGCAGGTCACAGCAAGTGCTCCACCTGCCTCAGTTTCCTCTCTCTGGTGCTACTTCCCTGAGAGGACTGGGGGGACCTGTTTTATCATGTGTCCTCCAGCCATGCAGCATCTCACAGCTCCAGCTTCACCCACCTATGTGCCAGTTGGTTCCCACAGGGGTATGGGACAGGGACCAGGAGCAAGCAGTGGGTGCCAGACCCCCAGACGTGAGGCAGGATGATTTGGGGACAGGGTGGGGACACTAGCCCCGGTTGCTTGCTGACAGCGATCCCCAGGACCCAGGCATTGTCCCATGGAACTGGCACCAACTCGGGAAACGTGGTCCCCACACCAAGCCCCTTCCACCACTGTCACCAGTGTCATCAGCCCTGGCCACATCACTTCTCCCCCGTGTCCCCACTGTGTCCTGTCCCCCCAGCTCTGACTCACATCTGGGCCCCCTCAGCCCCTCAGCAGGGTGCATTTCTGGGGGATTTATTTTGGGATGGGGCTGGCAGAGCCCAGCTGGCGGCACACGAACCCAGTGTCCTGCCAAGGAAGTACTGGCCGTGCTGGAAGGCAGCAGTCGGCCATGGCGGTGCTAGGGGGTCTCCCCAGGCTGGAGTGAGAGAAGCGCAGAACATGGGGGTCAAGGCACCCTGCTCATCCCTCTGCCTGCACTCCAGGGCTCTGCTTGCCCCAGCATCCTCCCTCTCCCCCAGTTCCCAGGCTCTCCCTCCCAGTTTTCAGAGCCATACCCTTCCCTCTCCCCACTTCCCACAACCATTTCCCTCCCTCTACTCTCTCTCCATTGCCCAGGACCATCTCCCTTTACTCACTTCCCCCAATAATAATCATACCTCTCCCCAGTTCCCACGAGCATTTTTCTCCCCTCCCCACTTCCCACAATAATACTCATCCCTCTCCCCAGTTTCCACAACTATATCCCTCCCCCTCCCCACTTCCCCAGCCACCTCCCTCTCCCTCTTCCCATGTCCATCTCCCCCTGTGCCTCCCTCACCATTTCCCATGGCCACTTCCCTCTCCCCAGCTCCCAGGGCTATATCCCTCCCTCTCCCCACCTGCTCCTTCCCCCCAGCCCATCTGCTCGCCAGGCCCTGACCCTAGCCCTGCTGGAAGGTAATTAATATTTGACAGCACATTAGCGGGACCCGCTTGGCAGGCAGCTGATGGGGAAAAGATCGTGCCCCTCCATTACCCCGCCGGGGCGTGGGGGCTGCTCCCAGGGGAGGTGCCCCCCAGCTCCCACCATAGGGCAGGAAGCAGGGGGCTGTGATACCCCCTGCCTCACTGGGGACCATCCCCAGGGTCTGGCCATCCAGCCCCACCGGCACGTCTCTGGCCTCGGTGGAATGCGGAGGATGCGGGCGCCTGTCCCTGTCCCTGTCTGTGTGTGCCTCCCCCTCCCCGGGGGGGCAGCCCTTCGCTGGCCAGAGTCCCGGGAGCGTGGGAGGGAGCGCGGTGGCAGGGCTGCGGGGGTGGAGGGACGGACAGCTGCGGGGGCACCAAAATAGCCAGCGGGTAGCCAGGCCAGGTGGCACCAGCTTGTCCCTGTCCTCGTCCCCAGGGCTGGGGGCGAGGGTGGGGGGCACAGAGCAGTGCTGAAGCCCCCAAGCCACCCCCCAACTGCCCCTGTCCTCGCTGCCCCTGACCAAGTCCCTGTGTTCCCCCTCTGTCATCCCTGGGGGTAAATGTGCCCCCTTGGTGTCCCTTTGTCCCACTGCCTTCCCCTCTGGACTCCTGGCCCTACTACACCACATCCTCTGCACTCTTAGGTCCCATTGCCCCATGGTCTGCCCCTCTACAGCCAATGGCCCCCAGTGCCCCACACCCTCCCCCCTACTGTGTGTTGCCCCACTTTCTGCCCCTTTGCACCCATTGGACCCATAGTCCCACTTCCTGTCCTCTGTAGCCCATGGGCTCCAGTGCCCCACACCCTGCCCTTCTGCAACCTGAGGACCCACTGCCCCACACCTCACCCCGCTGCTCTCCTCAGCCCCTATAGACCCATGCCTTGCCCCATTGCAACCCTGGTCCCCATTGCCCCATGGCCTGCCCCTCCGTCCCCACTGCATTCACCTCCTCTGCACTCATAGATCCCACTGCACCCATAGCCTGCCCCTCTGCAAGCCTTAGTCCCCAGTGCCCCATTGCACTGACTCGCTGTCCCCCTTACTCCATTGACCCACTCCCTACCCCTCTGCACTCCTAAGTCCCACTGCTCCGCACACGGTCCCCCTGCCCCCCAAGCCCCATTGCCCCACTTCTTGCCCCGCTGCCCCACCTTCCCCAGTCCCCTGCCTGCATCCCAGTGAGATCCAGCTTGGCCCTTGCCCCACATGCCACAGGGCAGAGCTGCGAGCGGGTCCCCTCCCCTGGCAGGCAGGGTGCTGGGAGCAGGACAGGTGGCTGCAGGATTAGCACTAACGAGCTGTTTCATAACAGGGTCAAGAGGCCATGGGGGAGCATGGGCACAGGGCCAGGCTCTGCTCAGCCCCACACCTGGGACAGCAGGGCCCCTGTGCTCACCCCACTGTGGCCCCACAGCACAGCCATGACTGTGCACAGGCACGCTGTGCCACTCTGTGGGGCTGGGTGCCACATCCCTGGGCACAGGCATGGTGCAGGCAGATGTTCAGTTCTCCACATTTAATGGTTGGACAGAGGGACAACTGGGGCAGGACACCCCACCCACCCCCTGTCACCTATTGGCCTCCTATGGGGGTGTTGTCCATGGGGTACTCCATGGGGCCAAGGGCTGCCTGGGGAAGGATGCAGAAGGGATGCTCCACAGGGGGACACGGTGGCTGGAGGCTGTCCAGAGGCAGAGCTGCTGTGCTGAGGCATCCTGCAGGGACAAAAGGATGGCCACTTCTTGTTCCTGCCCCTGCCAGGCCACCCCGGATGTCTCATGGTGGCAGAGGGAGGTCCCAGACCTCGCAGATCACGCCGACATCCTCCTGGTGGGAGCAGTCGTGGTGTCCCCAGGCACGGTGGGTGCAATCCTGCAGGGTCCCCTCCTGACTGCAGCAGCAGATGTCCTTTGGCCAGATGCGTCCAGTGCTGGGGCTGAAGCGGGGCTGTCCCCTGGGCAGGTCACCAACTGCCCCTGCCGCCCCGCAGCCCAGCTCCTGGCAAACCACTGCTGCATTGGCTCAGCTCCAGCCATCATCACAGACTGTGACCCACTGTCCAGCGTGGTTCAATTCCAACCACCCAGTGCAGCACCCGGGGCCACTCACCAACCCCAGCTGGAAGGTCTCTGTAGGGACACCAGGATGACACCAGCCCCAGGGGGCACCTCCATCACTCCACTCCGCTGGCACACTCACCCTTGCACTTGACAGTGACCACCTGATCTGTGGGGCAGGGTGATGGGTGCCCTGGCTGGAGGATGCAGTGCTCCAAGGCAGCTGGGGCAGCACCAGAGTGGCCGCCAGATCCCAGCCTGCAGTGCAGCAGAGCCCCAGATACCATCAAAGAGGAGCTCCAGGTGCCCGGCAAGCATGTATGACCACCCCACAGTGTAGCTGGCACTGCTGGGGGCGGTACAGCACCAGTATGACAAGTGCAGTCCCAATCTGCCCCACACAGCCCCGGTATACCCAATACAAACCCAGCACACCCAATTAATCCACAGTCTGCCCAGCACAACCCCAGTTTGCCCAACACATCCCTAGTTGGCCCAGGACAGCCCCAGTATGCCCAGCATAGCCCCAGTCTGCCCCACAGAACCCCAGTATGCTTCACAGTGCCCCCTTTCTGCCCAGCACAGCCCCAGTAGAAGCCTTCCTATGTGTGGTCCATGCTACGTCCCATGGCCGCTGACCCCATGGTCCCTGAATGTCACCAGGAGGACACACAGGGGGACACCAAGGGGACTGCCAACATACCAGATCCAACCACGACGCCACAGCACAGAGCTAAGGGGAGAGAGGGAACTGCTGGAAGTCCTTGCCCACACACTGACCCCTGACACACACCCCATGATCACCCCCACGCTCCACTGACTCCCCCAGCATACACTCCATGGACATCCCACACGCTGCACACCCCAGTAAAACCCCCCTCA
>VZTM01035044.1:91305-104992 GCA_013400555.1 Jacana jacana | reverse complement strand
TCTTCAAGACCTGGTTCTGCTGGAGGATGTGTGCTCATCATGGTGTCTTCAAGACCTGGTTCTGCTGGAGGATGTGGGCTCATCATGGTGTCTTCAAGACCTGGTTCTGCTGGAGGATGTGTGCTCATCATGGTGTCTTCAAGACCTGGTTCTGCTGGAGGATGTGGGCTCATCATGGTGTCTTCAAGACCTGGTTCTGCTGGAGGATGTGTGCTCATCATGGTGTCTTCAAGACCTGGTTCTGCTGGAGGATGTGGGCTCATCATGGTGTCTTCAAGACCTGGTTCTGCTGGAGGATGTGTGCTCATCATGGTGTCTTCAAGACCTGGTTCTGCTGGAGGATGTGGGCTCATCATGGTGTCTTCAAGACCTGGTTCTGCTGGAGGATGTGTGCTCATCATGGTGTCTTCAAGACCTGGTTCTGCTGGAGGATGTGGGCTCATCATGGTGTCTTCAAGACCTGGTTCTGCTGGAGGATGTGTGCTCATCATGGTGTCTTCAAGACCTGGTTCTGCTGGAGGATGTGGGCTCATCATGGTGTCTTCAAGACCTGGTTCTGCTGGAGGATGTGTGCTCATCATGGTGTCTTCAAGACCTGGTTCTGCTGGAGGATGTGGGCTCATCATGGTGTCTTCAAGACCTGGTTCTGCTGGAGGATGTGGGCTCATCATGGTGTCTTCAAGACCTGGTTCTGCTGGAGGATGTGTGGTCATCGCGGTATGTTCAGGACCCAGTTCTGCTGAAGGATGTGGGCTTATTGTGGTACATTCAGGACCTGGTTCCGCTGCAGGATGTGTGCTCCATGTGGTACCACTTGGGTCTAGTTCTACTGAATGATGTGTGCTCCTGATGGTACCTTCTGGATTTGGTTCTGCTGCAGGATGTGCAGTACTCATGGTATGTTCAGGACCTGGTTCTGCTGCAGGAGGTGTGCTCCACATGGTATCATCTGGATCCAGTTCCACTGGAGGACCTGTGCTCATCATGGTACCTTCTGGATTTGGTTCTGCTGCAGGAGGTGTGCTCCATGTGGTACCATCTGAATCCAGTTCCACTGGAGAACGTGTGCTCCATATGGTACCATCTGCATTCAGTTCTGCTGGAGGATGTGTGCTCCTCATGGTACCTTCAGGACCTGGTTCTGCTGCAGGAGGTGTTGTCCATGTGGTACCATCTGCACCCAGTTCTACTGAACGATATGTGCTTCTTATGGTGCCTTCAGGACCTGGTTCTGCTGCAGGAGGTGTTGTCCATGTGGTACCATCTGCACCCAGTTCTACTGAACGATATGTGCTTCTTATGGTGCCTTCAGGACCTGGTTCTGCTGCAGGAGGTGTTGTCCATGTGGTACCATCTGCACCCAGTTCTACTGAACGATATGTGCTTCTTATGGTGCCTTCAGGACCTGGTTCTGCTGCAGGAGGTGTTGTCCATTTGGTACCATCTGCACCCAGTTCTACTGAACGATATGTGCTTCTTATGGTGCCTTCAGGACCTGGTTCTGCTGCAGGAGGTGTTGTCCATTTGGTACCATCTGCATCCAGTTCTGCTGGAGGATGTGTGCTCCTCATGGTACCTTCAGGACCTGGTTCTTTCATGTTCTGCTTACTCCATATGGTGTCCCCTGCTGGGACCACCATGGTGGGGGCCAGCTCCTGCCTTGCTTTGGGCCTGGTGCCTTGTGTGGTGCTATCCAGATCCTGCCCCACTTTGGCTTGCGTGGCATCAGTGAGATCCTGTCCTGCTGGGGGTTGGGTGAGCTGAATGGCAACTGCCACATCTTGCCCTGTTTTGGATTGGGTGGCAACAAGTGGATCCTTCCCTGCCTTGGGCTTGGTACCTTGCATGATCCTAGCCAAACCCCATTCTGGTGCTTTCCTGGTGGTCTGTTTGGCACCTGACAAAATCTGTCCAGCTTTGGGTCGGGTGATCCGTATTGTGCTGGTTGGATCCTGCCCTGCTTTGGAGCGGGTAATGTGGATGGCACTGACTGGATCTCGTCCTGCCTTGGACCTGTTGGTGCCAGCTGGATCCCGTGCTGCCTTGGACCTATTGGTGCCAGCGGGATCCCATCCTGCCTTGGGCCTGGTGGGACCAGCTGGATCCCGTCCTGCCTTGGACCTGGTGGGACCAGCTGGAACCCGTCCCACTTTAGACCTGGTGGCACCAGCTGGAACCCGTCCAGCCTTGGGCTTGGTGCTCTGGACGACGCCAGCTGGATCCCGTTCTGCTTTGAGTCGGGTGATCCTGATGATATGAATTGGATCTCGTCCTGCTTTGGCTTGGGTGGCACCAATTTGACTTTGTCCTGTGGGGCGCTGAGTGCCACGGGTGTCACCGGTTGCATCCCATCCTGTGGGACGCTGGGTGCCAGGGGTGGCGTTGGCCAGACTCTGTCTTGCAGGATGCTGGGTGCTGCTGGCCAGTGGAGAGGTCCCTGTTGGTGACAGCAGGTCACCTTGCCCTACAGCAATGAAAGAGTCGCTCAGCTCTGGCAGGGAGGATCCAGGGCCAATGGTGGGGACACCCCCTAGGGACAGGCTCTCTGGGACACGGGGAGGGACCCTAGCAGGCAGGGGAGGTGTAAGGAGGATGTTGGCGCCTCCCAAACCTGCTCCAGCCCCCAGTCCCGAAAAAAACTGCGGTCCCACATTGCAGTCAACCACCCACTGGCTCCCATAGGCCTTCCATGGGGGGACAGGGACCCCACAAGGAGGGATGAGGACCTCTTACCCCCAAGGGCTGTCCGTGTGACTGTGCTGCTCCAGGGAGAGCCAGGGACACGGGGCTGTGTGGAGGGGATCACCCAGGCCGGCTTTGGTGGTGGCTGGTGGCGAGTGGGCTCTGCAGGGTGGACTTCCAGGGTGGCCAGCTCATCTGTGGGGAGGGGAGACCAGCATGAGCCCTGCAGTGCATGCACTGCACACATGCTGCATCCCGCCTACACATGCACTGCTCTTCACCCATGCATTCACTGCGCAGACTTGGTGTCCCTGTGCACTGCTCACACACACTCCACCCTGCCCACACTTGCACTGCACACACTGTCCCCCCAGTCACTGCATCCATGCACTGCTCCCTGCCCACGCTTGCACTGCACCCTGCCGACCACACACACCACTCAGCCGAGGTGTCCCTGCACCCTCCCACTGCCCCAGGACCACGGCACAGGTGGTCTGCACACCCACTGCATCACCCCTATGGGGGCACGGTCCCCAGCCCCCTCCTCCCCTGGCCCCATGGCAGGTACCTGCACATACAACGGCGGCATCCTCCCGGTGCTGGCAGTTGGTGACACCCCAGGGAGAAGCTAGGCACCCCAATAGGGATGACTCGTTCCCTTGGCACTGCACATCGTCCAGCCAAATGGGCCCAGTGCCCTCGCCGAAAAAAGCTGCCCGGGGTGCATCAAGGGCAGCCCCACAGCCCAGCTGCCGGCAGACCACCGCCGCATCTGGCAGCCCCCACAGGTCGTCACAGACAGTGCCCCAGTGCCCAGCGTGGAAGATCTCCAGCCGGCCGGCGCAGCGCCCTGCAGCCCCCACCAGCCGCACAGTGGGAGTCCCTGGGAGAGAGGCTGGGGTCAGTGTCAGCACAGCCCGGGGCACCTGTGCACCCCGTGACCATGCACACTGTACCTGTGCACACCCTGGCCATGCACACCGTGACTGTGCACACCCTACTTGTGCACACCGTGACCATGCACACCCTACTTGTGCACACCCTGACCATGCACACCCTACCTGTGCACATTGTACCTGTGCACACCTTGACCATGCACACCATACCTGTGCACACTGTACCTGTGCACACCCTGACCGTGTACACTCTACCTGTGCACACTGTACCTGTGCACACCCTGGCTGTGCACACCGTGACCATGTACACTGTACCTGTGCACCCTGTGACCATGCACACCCTACCTGTGCACGCCCTGGCTGTGCACCCCATGACCGTGCACACTGTACCTGTGCACAACGTGACCATGCACACCGTACTTGTGCACACTGTGCCCACACACACCATGCCTGTGCACTGCATGCCTATGCACACTCTACTTGTGCAACCTGTGCACAGTGCACACCATAGATGTGCACATTGTACCTTTATACACCGCACACCTGTGCACACTGTACCTGTGCACACCATGCCTGTGCACACTGTTCCACTGAAAGCATCACACCCCACTGTATCCCTGCACGCTCTATCTGTGTACACTGTACCTGTGTACGCTGTACCTGCACACACCGCACCCGTGCAGGCTGTAGCGGGTGGCTGGGTGACAGTGGGCAGTGGTGTGGGGCTCTGGGGAGGCTCAGCAGTGCCAAGGGGCTGGAAGCGGTGAGCTGTGGGGAGTGGTGGTCAGGGAGGGAGTATCCAGCTCACACCCACCACCCTCTGCCGTTGCCTCACCCACCCGCCTGCTGCAGCCCACCTGAGCAGACGGCGCTGGCATCCTCTTCATGGGAACAGACGTGGGGACGCCAGCCCCGGTGCCGGCACAGGACCAGGCGCTCCTCAGTGCCCCGGCACCGCAACCCGTTGAGCCAGATGGGACCCGATCCCTCTCCAAACCAAGCTCCCGGAGGGGCAGCCAGGGCAGTCCCGCAGCCCAGTTCCCGGCAGACCACTGCTGCGTCCGGCAGCCCCCAGTCGTCATCGCAGACGGTGCCCCAGTGCCCATTGCGCTGCACCTCTACTCGCCCAGCACAGCGCCCGGGGCCCCCAGCCAGTCGCACTGGGAACGGCCCTGGGGACAGCCTGGGCTCAGCCATCGGGGCCAATGGCACCTGCCAGCCACCACTGAGACCTGTTGGGAGCCCTGTATACACTGGGACCCACTAGGATCCTCTGTACACACTGGGATTCTTTACAGAAACTGGGAGTCACTGGGATCCTAGAACCGCCTGGGACCTACTGGGATCCTCTGCACAAACTGGAATCCACTGGGGTCCTTTGCGCATACTGGCACCTGCTGAGACTCCTGCACTCACTGGGGCCCACTGAGATCCTCTGTACACACTGGGATGCACTGGGTCTTGCTGGGACCTAGTGGTAGCCCTACATGAGCAACCTGCTGGGTCCTGCTGGGAGTCCTGCATGCACTGGGACCTGTTGGAGTCCTTTGCACATACTGGGAGCTGCTACAGCCCAGTGGGACCTCTGCACACACTGGGACTTGCTGGGAGCTTCTGCACCCACTGGGAATCACAGGGATCTTTTGCAAATACTGGGACCTTCTGGGACCGCTGCATCCAGTGAGACCTGCTGGGCTCATCTGCACATAGTGGGATTTGCTGGGAGTCACCCAGGACTCACTGGAACCCTCTGGGAACCTTGCCCACATTGTGAATCACTGGGACCATTTGCACATACAGGGACCCACTGGGACCCCTGCACCCACGTGGACCCACTGGAGTCCTTTGCACAAACTGGGACCTTCAGGGAGCCCCCCAGCACCCACCAGAACCTGTTGGGAGCTCTGCACAGAGACCTGCAGGGAGCTTGAGCACCCACTGGGACTCACTGGGATCCTGGGATCTGCTGGGACCCATTGGGATCCTTTACCCAGACTGGGATCCTCTGGGCTATTTCGCATACCCTGAGACCCCTGCACATATTGGGATCCACCGGAATCCTTTGCACAAACTGGGAGTCCCTGGAAGCTCAACCTCATTGGGACTCACTGGGAGCCATTGGGCCAGGACCCTCTCCCCCCGACTGCCCCACCTCCCCTCCCCCTTTCTCCCCCCCAGTACCTGTGCTGCGGGGTCCCAGCAGCCCCACTGGAGACCGAGTGGAGAGGATGAATGGGGGAACCCAGGCATCTGAGTAACTCTCCCCATACCAGGCCCCCCAGGGAGTTGGGCGTCCATGGGGCACCCCAACATGGGGACCAGTTCCCCATTTCCAGTGCCCAGTGCCCCATGGCCAGTGCCCCATGCTGTGTGCCCTTCCCAGTGCCCAATGCCCCTCCCAGCCCCTGGTGCCCTGTAACCAGTCCCTGGTGCCCTTTGCAGTGCCCAGTGCCCCATGCCGAGTGCCCTTCCCAGTGCCCAATGCCCCTCCCAGTGCCCAGTGCCCTTCCCAGAGCCCAGTTCCCCATGCTGTGTGCCCTTTGCAGTGCTCAATGCCCTTCCCAGTGTCTGGTGCCCCATAACCAGTGCCAAGAGACCAGTGCCCCATGTCCAGTGCCCTCCCCAGCTCCCCATTTCCAGTGCCCAGTGCCCCGCCCAGTGCTCCATGGCCAGTGCCCTCCCCACCCCCCCATTTCCACTCCCCAGCGCCCCCNCATTTCCAGTGCCCAGTGCCCTCCCCAGCTCCCCATGTCCAGTGCCCAGTGCCCCATGGCCAGTGCCCTCCCCAGCTCCCCATTTCCAGTGCCCAATGCCCCTCCCAGTGACTGGTGCCCTATGACCAATCCCCAGTGCCCCCCATGCCCACTGCCCAGTGCTCTTCCCACTATCCCTCACAGCCCACCCTACCCAGTTCCCTTCCCAGTACCCAGTGCCCAGGACAGCCCAGAGATCCAGTGCCCTGTCCAGTGCCTCACAGCCTCCCCAGGGTCCCACACAGCCCAGTGCCCAGTTGCCAGCACAGTCCACCGTGCCCCACACCCAGTTCCCAGTATGGCCCATGACGCCCAGTGCAATTCCCAGTGCCCCATGCCCTGCCCAGTGCCCAGCACAGCCCACAGTGCCCAGTGCCTCTCCCCTCCTGCAGTGTCCCACAGCCCTATGCAGTGGCCAGTACCCACTGCTGCACCCAGTGCTGCAGCACCCAGCCTTTTCACAGTGCCCCTACAGTGCCCAGCCCCCTTTGCAGGACCCAGCTCAGTTTCCCTCCCCAGCAGCGCTCTTCCCTCCCAGTGTCCAGTGCAGCAGCCAGGGCAGTGTCCACTGCAGTGCCAGGGCAGTGCCCAGTGCCGGTATTCAACTTCATCTCCCAGCACCCATACCATACCCATGCCCTATCTGTTCCACACACACCCCAGCCCTGTGCAGTGCCCATGCAGTGCCAGTGCTCGTGCAGTGGCCGGTGCTAGATTCACCCCACCCACCCCAGCATCCACCCCATGCCCATGCCACACGCATCCCCACCCTGTGCAGTGCAGTGCTGGTGCAGCGCGATGTGGTGCTGGTGCGGTGATGGTGCGGTGCGGTGCAGTGCCAGTGCCAGTGCGGTGCAGCGCTGGTGCAGTGCAGTGAATTGCAATGCTGGTGCAGTGTGGTGATGGTGCCAGCGCAGTGCAGGCGGGGCTGCCCGGGCTCACCCAGCAGCAGGAGGGTGAAGACCATGGCGGACGCTGGTGGCGCTGGGGCCGGCGGCAGGCGGTGAGGCCGAGCCAGGGCTGCTGAGCCAAGAATGACTCAGTCCGTCCGTCTGTCTGTCCCGGGGCAGGGGGGGCTGGGCTGGGGCAGGGAGGGGGGGGAGCTGGGACCCCCTGGGCTGGGGACCAGGGGGGAAACGGGGGAGGCAGAGAGTCTCCCTGGTGGCATGTCACACACACACACACACAAACCCCCCCCGCAGGGCTGGTGGTGGGTAATGCTGGAGCCACACAGCGCCCTGGGGACATACATGTAGCGCCCACGCATGTGCACGTGGCTTCCCGCCGCCTGGACACACGTGTGCACGGGGCCTCCCACTGCCCTGCCACGCACGCGCACGGGGCCTCCCACCACCCTGACACGTGTGGGCACGGGGCCTTCCACTGACATGTGTGTGCACAGGTCTTCCCACCAACACATGTGTGGAGGGGGCTTCCCACGAACATGCATGTGCACGGGGCCTCCCGCTGGCCTGACACCAGTGCGTGCAGGGACCCTGCAGCGGCAGCACACGGACAGAGGGCACTCACGGCCGCTGCACGTGACTAGCACTCAGAGGACACTTGTGAGCACATCTGTGCACACTCACTGGCACACACACACGTGCACGCACATGTGCAGACACACGCACTTGCACACTTGTGTACATGCTTGCACACACATGCATTAATACAGGTATAAACATGTACAAATCCACATACATGCGCACCCAAGTGCAAAACCATGCACACGTGTGCATGCACGCACACACATGTACACACTCGTGTGTACGAGCACGCACACAGGCACACAGGAGCACACCCACACACACGCACACGTACACTTACGTGTACAAATGAACACATGTGCTCACACACGCACGCAGGCACACACTTACTGGGCGTCAGTGGGGCCATACTGGGGAATTCCCACCCCCAGGCTGGAGAGAAAACTAGGGCCACAGCGGGGGTCGGTGGGACTGTACTGGGGGTAGGTCACGAGTCCCAGCAGTGCTGGTAGAGGGGTGGGGGAACTGGGACCATGGGGGCGGCAATGGGACAGGGTTGGGAGTACCTTTGTGTTCCTAAATGTCCCGCCCCGCGACCTCTCTGTTCCCCAGAGCCTGTGCCCAACCCCCCACTTCCCACTGCCACCCCCCTCCTCCCCTCCCCAGTGNCCCCCCGGGACTCCAGGGCTGAGACACCTTCCCAGCTCCGCAGGGGTGGCGAAGGTGGGGGTCTTGGGTGCCTTTGGGAGGGGTCCTGGGTGTCCCGGGGCTCATGGGGGAACCCCCCCCCAGCTCTCCCCCAGAGGATGTGCATAAGTGGGGCCCCGAGGAGCCCCCTCCCCTCCCCAGCTCTGGCTCCGCAGGAGGATCAAGGGGGGTGTCATGAGGGGATCCATGGTGGTCCACCCCACGGTGGTCTGTCCTCCCCTCCCCCGGCTTCCTTCCTCAGAAGGTGTGAACCAGTGGGACGCTGGGCAGCTCTGGGGTCGGGGGTCCTGTCCCTCTTCCACTACTGCCACCCCCAGCCTCCCCCCGGACCGGGGTGGGGGGCTGCCCTCTGTCATTGTCCCCGGGTACCGGCTCACTCCGGACCAGGAGGATCCTGGGGGGGGTGGAAGGGGGCAGCTGGGCTAGTGCCTGCAGGCAGAGGCGGGCCGGCCCCCCGTCAGTCCCCTGCAGCAGCACCATGGGGTGCAGCCCCCCGGCCGTCCCCACCATTGCCAGCCGTGAGGATAAGGAGGACGATGGGCTCCCCGCTGCCGTGAGCACCTCGTTGGGCTGTGGCTGGGTACCGGGGTCCTCCGTGGCCTGGAGATGGACATTTGCCACCTCCGTGGGCTTGAGGTGGACACTGGGCACCTCCATTGTCTTGAGTTGGACACTGGGCACCTCAACGGTCTTGAATTGGATGTTGGGTACCTCCATGGTCTTGAGTTGGATACTGGGCAGTTCCATAGCCTTCAGTTGGATGTTGGGCACCTTCATGGTCTTGGGATGGATGTTGGGCACCTTCTCCATGGCCTTCAATTGGACACTGGGCACCTCCATGGTCTTCAGTTGGATGTTGGGCACCTTCATGGCCTTGGGATGGATGTTGGGCACCTTCTCCATGGTCTCAATTTGGACATTGGGCACCTCCATGGTCTTCAGTTGGATGCTGGGCACCTTCATGGTCTTGGGATGGATGCTGGGCACCTTCTCTATGGTCTCAAGTTGGACATTGGGCACCTCCATGGTCTTCAGTTGGATGTTGCGGACCTCCTCGGTGGTCTTGAGCTGGATATTGGGCACTGCCGTGGTCTTGAAATGCATGTTAGGCACCTCCATGGTTCTGAGTTGGACGCTGGGCACCTCCATCATTTGGTGACAGGCACTGGACACCTCTGTGGCCTGGAGATGCACATCTGCCACCTGCATTGTCTTCAGTTGGATGTTGGGAACCTCGGTAATCTTGAGATGGATGTTGGGCACCTCCATTATTTGGTGATGGACACTGGACACTTCAGTGTCTTGGAGATGGACACTGGTCATCTCCATGGTCTGGAGATGGAGGCTGGGCACCTCTGTGACTTGGAGGTGGACACTGGGCACTTCAGTGGAGGAGGAGATGGTATGGAGATGTATGTTGGGCACCTCTGTGGCCTGGAGATGGATGCTGGGCCCCTCTATGGTTTGGTGATGGATGTTGGGCACATCAGTGGCCTGCAGGTTAACACTGGTCATCTTCGTGGTCTGGAGATGGATGTTGGGCACCTCGGAGGTTTCAAGATGGACATTGGGCACCTCTGTGGCCTGCAGCTGGACATCAGGAACCTCTGTGGCCTGCAGCTGGACATCAGGCACCTCTGTGGTCTGCAGCTGGACATCAGGCACCTCTGTGGCCTGGAGCTGGACATCAGGCACCTCCATGGCCTGGAGCTGGACATCTGGAACCTCTGTGGCCTGGAGCTGGACATCAGGAACCTCTGTGGCCTGGAGCTGAACATCGGGCACCTCCATGGCCTGGAGCTGGACATCAGGAACCTCTGTGGCCTGGAGCTGAACATCGGGCACCTCCATGGCCTGGAGCTGGACATCAGGAACCTCTGTGGCCTGGAGCTGAACATCGGGCACCTCTGTGGTCTGCAGCTCAACGTTGGGCACCTGCATGGCCTGAAGCTGGACACTGGGCACCTCTGTGGTTTGGAGATGAATGTTGGACACCTCTGTGGCTTGGAGATGGATGTCAGGTACATCTGTAGACTGGAGATGGACATCTGTCACCTCCGTGGCCTGCAGCTGCACATCAGGTACCTCTGTAGCCTGGAGATGGACATCTGTCACCTCCGTGGCCTGCAGCTGCACATCAGGTACCTCTGTAGCCTGGAGATGGACATCTGTATCCTCAAGATGGATGCTGGGCACCTCTGAGGGCTGTGGCAGGGCTTGGAGCTGGATATTAGTGATGTCTGAGGATTGTGGCAGGGCTTGGAGCTGGACATTTGTCACCTCTGTGGCCTGCAGCTGGATGTTGGTGACATCCAAGGGTTCTGGGAGGGTTTGGAGCTGGATGTTGGTCACCTTGGAGGGTTGTGGCAGGGCTTGGAGCTGAACATTTGTCACCTCCGCGGCCTGCAGCTGGAGGTTGGTGACATTTGAGGGTTGTGGCAGAGCTTGGAGCTGGATATTGGCTACCTTGGAGGGCTGTGGCAGGGCTTGCAGCTGGACATTTGTCACCTCACTGGCTTGGAGCTGGATGTTGGTGACATCCAAGGGCTGTGGCAAAGCTTGCACCTGGACATTTGTTACCTCAGCAGCTTGGAGGTGGATGTTAGTGATGTCCAAGGGCTGTGGCAGAGCTTGAAGCTGGACACTGGTCACCTTGGAGGGCTGTGGTAGGGCTTGGAGCTGGACGTTCGTCACCTCAGCAGCTTGAAGCTGGATGTTGGCGACATCCAAGGGCTGTGGCAGGGCTTGGAGCTGGACACTTGCCACCTCTGTGGCTTGGAGCTGGATGTTCGTCACCTCAGCAGCTTGGAGCTGGATATTGGTGACCTCCAAAGGTGGTGGCAGGGCTTGCAGCTGAACATTGGTCACCTCGGCTGCCTGAAGCTGGACGCTGCTCACCTCGGGGGGCTGCGGCCCCTGCAGGGGGAGGACACTGCTGCTGATGCCACCCCTCAGGACGATGACATTGGCCCCCACCGGAGTCCCTGTCATGGCCTGGAGCTGAATGCCAGGCAGTGTCTGCCCTGTGCCCGATACCAAGAGGATGCTCTGCCCAGCAGCAGGGGGTCCCGATGCCTGGGGACCCTTGCCCGCCTGGGGTGAGGGACCCTCAGCAGGCAGTAGGGTGAAGGCAGGGGGCTCAGCTGGCGCACTGGGCAGCAGCAGGAGCTTCCGTGGGGGTGCTGGGGTCCTAGGGATGAGCTGCAGGCCCTGGGGGGTCTGCACCAGCAGGAAGGTCTGGGGCTCAGGGGGAGGCAGAGGGGGACGGCGGGGGTTCCCGCGAGGACCAGGGGCATGGGTGCGAAGGTGACGCTGGAGGTAGGAAGCCATGACGAAGGCCTTGGGGCAGAGGGGGCAGCGGTAGGGGCGGGCGGCGGAGTGGGTGCGTCGGTGGAGCTGGAGGTTGGAGGAGTGGGTGAAGGTCTTGCCGCACTGGGTGCAAGCGTAGGGACGCTCTCCTGTGTGGACACGCTGGTGCTGCCGGAGGTTGGAGGTTTGGGCGAAGGCTTTGCCGCAGATGGGGCAGGCGTGGGGCCGCTCGCCAGTGTGGAGCTGGCGATGGCGGCGCAGGCAGGAGGTGTTCTTGAAGGCCTTGGGGCAGTCGGGGCAGCGGTAGGGTCGCTCGCCGGTGTGCTGCCGGAGGTGGTACTGGTAGTGGGACGCCCACTTGAAGGTGAGACCGCACTGGGCGCACTCGAAGGCCCGCAGCCCCGTGTGCACCCGCTGGTGGGTCTGGAGGAGGGAGGACCGCTTGAAGGCCTTGCCACACTCGTGGCAGGCGTAGGGCCGCTCACCCGTGTGGTCCCGCATGTGGTACCGCAGCCCCGAGGAGCCCTTGAAGGCTTTGCCGCACTCAGTGCATTGGTAAGGGCGCTCTGGGGTGGGCTGGGACACTGATGGGGGGTGAGGAGCCTCAGGGAGGGGTCGCGATGGGACAGCGGCCGGGTGGCTGCGTTGGTGGCCCAACAGCCCGGTCAAATGGGTGAAGGTCTTGGGGCAGACGGTGCATTTGAAAGGCCGCTCAGCAGCATGGCCGTGCCGGTGCCGGGCCAGCCCCGAGCTGTTCTTGAAGGTCTTGCCGCAGGTAGGACAACGGTGAGGCGTGGCTGGTGGGGTCACCGTTGTCACCGAATGGCTGCTTTGATGGCCCAGCAGTTCCTCCTCACTCGTGAAGCTCAGCAGGCAGGTGGAGCAACTCCAGAGGGACTCTGGTGGGACAGCAGGGGCCGGGAGGAGAGGTGGCATGGTGGTGTGGCTCTGCAGGTGTTTCTGCAGGCAGGTGTCGGAGACAAAGGCCTTAGTGCAGGTCGGGCACTCGTAGGACCGGGTGGCGGCATGGGTGCGCCGGTGGAGGAGGAGGTTGGAGGAGTGGGTGAAGGTCTTGCCACACTGGGTGCAAGCGTAGGGCCGCTCACCCGTGTGGACGCGCTGGTGCTGCCGGAGGTTGGTGGCTTGGGCGAAGGCTTTGCCACAGACAGGGCAGGCGTGGGGCCGCTCGCCAGTGTGGGTGTGCCGGTGCCGGCGGAGGCTGGAAGAGTTTTTGAAGGCCTTGGGGCAAGCAGGGCAGCGGTAGGGTCGCTCGCCGGTGTGCTGCCGGAGGTGGTACTGGTAGTGGGACGCCCACTTGAAGGTGAGACCGCACTGGGCGCACTCGAAGGCCCGCAGCCCCGTGTGCACCCGCTGGTGGGTCTGGAGGAGGGAGGACCGCTTGAAGGCCTTGCCACACTGGAGGCAGGCGTAGGGCCGCTCGCCCGTGTGGCCCCGCTGGTGGTAGAGGAGGGCAGAGGAGCCCTTGAAGGCTTTGGGACACTCGGGGCACTTGTAGGGCCGCTCGCCCGTGTGGCTGCGTTGGTGGTGGGCCAGACGGGAGGACCACCTGAAGGCCTTCCCGCACTCCCGGCAAGTGTAGGGCTGGTCAGGCGTCCCTGGAGCCCCGGCCCGGGATCCGGCTGGCCCCGCTGGTGGGGTGGCTCCCGTCATGGTGACACCCCTGCGGGTTGGGGACACATGGAGGGATGCGTACTGTGCAACACTCTCCCCCCCCACCCCATCAGAGGGACTCGTGTACAGAGAGGGGGCGTGGCCTCGCCGGGTAGGGCGGAGTCGGCCCCGGTTGGCTGGCACCGCTGCAGGGGGAGGGACCTCCCTGCATAAGCTCCGC
>VZTM01035044.1:47902-90786 GCA_013400555.1 Jacana jacana | reverse complement strand
CAGGGGGAGTGTGGAGGTTGGGGCCTGGTAGGGATTTTGGGGCTCTTGTGTAGATTTGGGGGGCTCAGGGGGCTGAAGGGCTCAGGGAAGGTTTGGCTGTCTTAGAGGTGTTGGGAGAACTTGGGGGCAAGAAGTTGGGGGGCTGATGGGAATTTGGGGGACTCGGAGATTTTTGAGCTGGGGCTTTGGAGGGTTTGGCAGGGTAGGGGAGTTGGTGGGGCAGGAGTTTGGGAGGCTGGTGGAATTTGGGGAGCACAGATGGGGTTGGTGGAATGGGGAGCAGGGGCTTAGGGGGCTTGGAAAAGGTTGGGGATCTGGGAGAAAGGGGGTGGATGAATTTGGGGGCACCTCAGAGGTTATTGGGGCAACTGGAGCACTGGGGGGGACGACACACAAACCCCAGGCGTTGGTTTGGGGGAAATGGGGTGCTAGAATTGATTTGGTGGTCCCCCTCAGGACACTCCAGGGACTTCCCAGGGGATCTGGTACCAATGGTATGTGGGGACAAGAACAGGAGAGATCCCAGGACCCTTGTCACCCTGTCTCTTGTGTCCCCAGTCCTGCACAGCCCCCCTGCAGGCTGATCCATCCCCAGGCTGTGACACTGAGGACACAGATGGGCACGGGACAGGACCCTCCCCAACTCAAGGAGCCCCCCAAGGGGGACAGGGGCCACTGATGAGGCTGGCTGGGGTATCCCCACTGACTCCCCCATGCCATGTCCTTTGCAGCAGGCATGTCATTTAGGCAGAGTTGCCATAAGAAAGAGAGTGGAGGTCCCCTTATTGTTGCCCAGGTTATGCTCACTGCCCCCCCCTCCCCCCCCTTCTCCCTTTTCTTCCCCTGTTTTTGCCCCATTTTGCTCACAGCCCTCAGTCCTGGGACTAAGGACATCTCCACCCCAGAGCCACTGGTGTGTTGTGTCTGCCTCAGGGGCAGGTGGGTGACAAGGGTACAGCAGAGGTGGGGACAGCATGCCTCTGGTGTCCCTGTGTGTGGGCTGCTCCTTTAGCCCCCCAGGGGGCTGGAGCTGGACATGGGGTAGGGGACCCTCCTGCTGCCCTGGGCCACCAGCACAGGGGAGCAGCCCCACGCCTGCCTGCCCTACATCCTCTCCTTGGCTCCTGCACCCCTTCCCTGCCCCACATCTCCTCTGGCTGCAGGGCTGCATGCACTTTCTCTGTCCTAATATAGACCTTATAGTCATATTCCCTTTACACCCCTGAAAAGCCCCCCAGCCCTGCCCTATCGACTGTGGTGTCCCCAGCTGTGCCCTGTAGATCCCTGAAAGGCCCCAGCAGCCTGGATCTCCTCCTGCTTCTTCCCAGCAGCTTGATCTCCTGGATCTTCCCTGGCAGCCTGGATCTCCTCCCAGTGGAGGAGGAACCCAGATAGAGAGCAAGATCCTTCACCTGGCCATACCTCAGGATCAGAACGTGCTTCTGTTCGCCCTCCTTATGCAGGTAGAGCACACCAGGTGTCCCTGTCCTCCAGCCATCTGCATCTGTACCCTCTGTGCCCTTTGCCCTTTTGTGTAGGATACAAAGTACCTGCCCTACCTGTGATGCTGGAGATGGTGCTGGAGTTGGTGCTGGAGATGCCCCACCACAAGTTGCCCTTTTCGTGTGCATACGGCATTGGTTGCACCAGCTGAGTTCAGAGGGCCCTCTGAAATGCTTGCTTTTAACTGTGTGCTCCTCCATGACTCCTGTTCCACCTTCCACGGAACAGGAGGCTGCTCCAAGTACCCAAGGCAGGAGATGAGACCTTTCCCACAAGGTGTTTCCCGTCTCTGATGGTGGCTGCTGCTCTCGGTGCCAGGTTTGCAAGAGGATGCTCAGGTAAAATCAGTGGAGGGTCAGCACAGGACCCAAAGAATGCAGCACTTTGGTTTGACAGCCAGAGTGACTCCAGCAAGTTGCAGCTTCATTTCTTCATGCCTCGGTGGCCATTTCTACCTTATTCAACCTTATTTTAAAAACCAGTTCTTTTTGACTGGTTGCCCCTTGCTGTTGCATGGGTATCCTCTGATTGTACAATTCACCCAGCTCACAGAGAGACAGGAACCTATGGCCACTGGTAGGACTTTAATTTTGACCTTGTTTTGTTTTTTGGGTTTTTTTTTTAGAGAGAGGGGTAGAAAAAAGACCAGGAGACCTTTGTAGCAGTCCTGGCTATAGATGTCTGCATTGCATCTCTGATGGGTAGGTGGGAAGGAAGAAGGAACTTCAGGGGGGACATCCATGCAGGTGCCACGGGGCAGGGAGGGTAGTGAGCGCCTGCTTGCCTCATTTTCAGTGGTCAACCTCCCCGCCCTCCAGCCCTGAGGAGCTGGGATGACAGAAGGACGGGAAGCACCAGCCTCCTCGCCCGTCCTGGCACATGCAGATGCTTTTGATGTTTGTCTCTTTTTAAGAAGCGACTCGAGTCTGGCTGGTGAAGGGCTCCCACAGCTGCTCAGGGCGAGTGGAAGCACACCACAGCCAGCAGTGGAGGACAGTGTGTGACGATGGCTGGGACCCGAGAGATGCCGAGGTGGCGTGCCGGCAGCTGGGGTGCAAAGTGGCCCTCTCAGCCCCTGGCTCGGCTCAGTTTGGGCAAGGAGATAGAATCATAGAATCATTTAGGTTGGAAGAGACCCCTGGGATCATGGAGTCCAACCATCAGCCCTACTCTACAAGTTCTCCCCTACACCAGATCCCTCAACACCACATCCAATCTGCTCTGAAACACAGTCAGGGATGGGGACTCCACCATCTCCCTGGGCAGCTGATTCCACTGACTGACCACTCTCTCTGGGAAAAACTTTTTCCCAATGTCCAGCCTACCCCTACCCTGCTGCAGCTTGCAGCCATTCCCTCTTGTCCTGTCGCTCATTGCCCGTGAGAAGAGACCAGCACCAACCTCTCTGCAGTGCCCTTTCAAGCAGTTGTAGAGAGGGATGAGGTCTCCCCTCAGCCTCCTCTTCCTCAAACTAAACAACCCCAACTCCCTCAATCCATCCTCATAAGCCTTGTTCTCCAGGCCTCTCACCAGGATGGTCCCATCTGGCTGGATGCCATCAGTGAGTGCAGCTTCAAGCACTGGGGAGCCCGTAACAGCATCCATGGTGAAGATGTGGGTGTCGTGTGCTCAGGTAAGCCTGGTCCAGGTGACGGGAATCCCTGTTTGGTGAAGGTGTCACATCAGGGAGCTGAGAGTAGAGGGGGGTAGAGTTCTGCATGAGGTCCTATGCACGGTCCTTCTCCACCAGCCCTTCCTGAAGGGTCGTTGGTGTCCTCCTCTGTTCCAGAGACCATGGAGCTTCAGTTGGTGGCTGGCACATGCCG
Organism: Jacana jacana; assembly: GCA_013400555.1. Lineage (NCBI taxonomy): Eukaryota > Metazoa > Chordata > Aves > Charadriiformes > Jacanidae > Jacana > Jacana jacana. Next base: position 87,457 of record VZTM01035044.1, on the reverse strand, counting down.
CTGTGCTGGGAGGGTTGAGGTGCTTCATCAGGAGCAGTGGGTGACAGTGTGTGACGACGGCTGGGACCTGAGCAACACCGAGGTGGTTGCCCAGCCGGCAGCTGGGCTGCAGGGTTGCAGTGGCAGCCCTGGGCTCAGCTCACTTTGGCCAGGGACGTCATCCCGTCTGGCTGGATGAGGTGAACTTCACCGGGACCCAGTTCGGCCTCTCTGAATTTGGGTACAAGCCGAAAGGAGTCCACAAGTGCCACCACAGAGAAGATGCTGGTGTGGTGTGCTCAGGTAGTCGTTCCTCTGCTGGTGTAGTGTGCTCAGGTAGTCGTTCCTCTGCTGGTGTGGTGTGCTCAGGTTCCTCTGCTGCTGAGCCCCTGGGTACCAGGGTTGCAGGAGCTCTGCGTCCCGTTTTCCTTGCTTGTCTCCGACAGTGTTCTATCCCCACGGGCACCCTCAAACCTCTGTGCCAAGAGAAGGGCTGACTGTGGTGGGGGAGTCTCACATCCAGCCCCTGCTCTCTCCATCGCTAGGTCCAGCGCCGCAAGGTGACCACTCTCTCTACCTTTGCATTTCAGGCCCTACCAAGGTGCGGCTGGTGAACGGCTCCAGTTGCTGCTCTGGGAGAGTGGAGGTGCTGCACAACCAGCGATGGGGAAGTGTGTGTGACGACAGCTGGGACCTGGATGACGTCCAAGTGGTTGGATATTAGACCAGGGATGTGCGGTGGGATGTCTCCAGAGGGCTGGGTGGTGAGACAGGAGATCCAGCCACCAATGTGGTGGGACAGGCAGTCCACCTACCACCCAACATATTGTTGGGCACTAACTTTGATTCGACAACCTGCCCATCCTTCAGAACGTGTTTAAAGCCCATGGAGGTAACACAGAAGGGTTAGGAGTGGGGTAAAACTCTCTGTAAGAGTAGGAATGGGATCTGGGTACCTGAGCACATGTGTCTGATGGCACTGAGGGACATAAGAGCACTTTGCAGAAAGGAATTGACACTCAGACACAGGTCTCTGAAACATCCAAGGTTGGGGTGTGCTGATCCTTCATGCATTTTCCAGCCTGTCCCCACAGTCCCTTTCAGTGCCCTGGAGGTAACACCGGGTCCATGCCCTGCTACCCCAGGGTGCTGACATTTCTGACCCGTCAGTCATGCTGTCTTCTCCGTGGGGTGATGAATGAGGCAGTGGCCCTTGATAACAGAGATACTTCTCTATGGGATATGCATTTTTGTACCTCCTGAACATCACTGCAGTGATAATCTCCTGGGAGGGAGCTCCTTCAGGAGGCCCTTGGGGGAGGTTCAATATGGAGGACACCAAAGGATGGGCAGATGAAGGGGTGGGGGAGTCAATGTCTGGGCATGCAGCAATTTGCTTTGTACCCTCCTCTTATACTCCTTGGTCATGACTGTGGCACTGAGGTCTCTCTCCGGTACCATCTCCACCCACCTCCCCCAGAGGCTGGATTTGGCCCCTGTAGGATCCAGGAGAGCAGCTGGGACTGTTTGGCTGCCTGTGCAAGAATGCTTAGGGACTCTGGGGTGGATCCAAAGTCCCTGCAGCCCAAATGTCCAGGGATGGTGCTGAGGAGTCCCACAGCCTGGCTGTGGGAAGATGTGCTGGAGAAAATCATGGAATTGCCAGCATTGGATGAGATTCTTCCTCTTATGGCTAATGGATTTTCCCCAGCTCAAGTTAGTTCCTAGGTTCTCTTGATCTAGGCCAAGTTTTTAACAGCTTAATTCATTGCTGAAGGGGAGGACGAGAGATTTTAAATGCTTTAGATCAGCAAAAGATGCTGAGAGGTGGCACAGGATAAGTCATGTCAGCCATGGTGGGCTGGACCATGGGGATGCTGGCGTGGGTAGATGTCACTCATTTGCAAAGACACCCAGTCCTAAAGTGCAGATATGTGTGTTGGGCTGCCATTACGGTCACCGGGAGCTGTCAGCAGAGAAAAACAAGCCACACAAGAAGACCCTGATGGCTTCTCCCATCTTGCATCCCTGCCTTGAAGAGAACAGTTCACGATGCTCAGCTCTTAGCACATACGTGACCTCTTTGCTTTCCCTAGAAGGTGCTAGCAAGTGTAAAGACTGCAAGGCATCACATGGTAGCATTTCGAGCTGCTTATCCTTGAATAATGTGATTTTTTTTCTGCCATCTAGCTACACATCCGTGCAATGCAATGCAATGAAGTTCATGATGCACCATGTCAGCCTGAGAGAGTTAAGGGTGCTCAGCCTGGAGGAGAGAAGGCTCCGGGGAGACCTCAGAGCCCTTCCCCAGCCCCTAAAGGGTCTCCAGAAAAGCTGGGGAGGGATTCTTGATTCTTGATCGGGGAGGGAAAAGCCGTAGGACATGGGGGAATGGTTTTAAACTGAAAGAGGGGAGATTTAGATTAGATGTTAGGAAGAAATTCTTTACAGTGAGGGGCGTGAGACACTGGTCGGGGTTGCCCAGAGAAGCTGGGGCTGCCCCACCTGTGGAGAGGGGTTCAAGGCCAGGCTGGATGAGACTTTGAACGACCTGGTCTGGTGGGAGGTGTCCCTGCCCAGGGCAGGGAGGTTGGAACTGGATGGTCTTTAAGGTCCCTACCAACCAAACCATTCTGTGATCCTGTGAAGAGCACTGAGGATAAGACAAGGGTATAATTTGGCTGCAATATACAAATCCTCTTTGTTCCACATCTTTTGTAGAGTGTGTGTAGTGGTGGTCGCCATGTCTCAGGGGAAGGTGCACCGCAAACAGAGCGGGTCAAGGGCTGGGAGCTTCTGGAAGCTGCTGCCCCTGCCCCAGGGAGTGTTGTGGTGCTGATGCTGTCAGCTTCTTCAAAGAGAAACTAGGCAAAAATGTGAACCATGTGTCTAAAAGCAGATGCTACGGGGAACACGCTTATGCAGGAAGTCTATAGGTGATGCGAGGCTGGAGGCCATCAGAAGCGGCCTGGTTTGCATGCTGACTCTGTCTCTGGTGCCACTTATGGGTTAGGCTGGATCAAACGCTTCTCAGAGCCAGCAGGAAAGTCTGTATAACTTGCCTTTAGCTCTTACTTAGGAGTTAGGAGTTAAAGGTAAGTTATGCAATGATTTCTCGGTGAAATACTTGATGAAAGTGCTCATCCCCTAACCACAAACTTGCTTCCCTGTCTCTGCTTCACAGAACCCTTAAAAATAGGTCCACGAGGGATGTCAGCAGGGCTTCCTCTCCAGATCTCTCTGAGGCCTTTGGGACTCTTCTTGGCATGAGCCTTCCAGGGTGGCAGCTGTGAATTGAAAAGGTGGGCAAGCTACCTTTAGGAATGGCTTAAACTTTGCAACCACAAAAGGCTGAAAGTTAATGATCATCTTCCACCCCAAGGCAGTAAGGATTCTGTGCAGGAGCTGAGCAACGTAGGGGCTGAGACTGCCCTCTGCCCGAGCTCAGCTCAGCCCTGGGGTGCAGACTCCTGCCCCAGCAGGGAAGATGCGGGTGCTGTGTGCTCAGGCAACCCTTCCCCAGGCAGCGTTCACCACTGGGAGCAGCATGGAGCATCCTTTCAGAACTGCAGGTTTTGCTGAGAACCTTTACGTTGGGTTCAGCTTACCTTGCACAGCCATGGGAGCCCGTGGCCCTGGGGAGCCAGCAGCCCAGCATGGGATGAATGGGACATGGTGGTTTCCCATCTCAAGGTCATGAAGAGGGGTAGTGTGTTCCGTGGGGTTGTCTCAGAAAGGCAGATGCCTGTTGTCTGTCATGCTTGGTCTTGCGTGGGCTGTGGGCTGGATGTGAATGGAGGCAGCCCAGAAGAGGACTCGTCTCTGGAGAATGTGTGACCTTCCTCCCTGGCCAGGAGCTGGGAAGGGAAAGGGGTTGCAGGGTCCTTTGCTGTGGTGATGGGAGGTGCTGAGCTCCCCAGTCAGAAGCCCACCCCATCCCAGTGTCCTCGTCCCATGGCCAGGTGATGTTCTTGCACCAGCCCAAGGGACTGGCCAAGCTCCTTGCCCCACAGCCATTCCCCCAGCTGCAACCTTCGGGTGCAAAAGCCCACAGATCCTCCCAGGGGGTCTCATCACACTCCATCCCACTTCTTGCAGGTGACCAGACTGTTCACTGGAAACCTGAATTACAGTATGAGCATGGGTTGTGCCAAACCATCACCTGCCTCCGAGACTGGACTGTAAATTCCCTGAATTCCCTTAACCTCAGGATGAGAAACAATGCATTGGGATGCCCAAGACGTGAGTATGTTTGCAGCTTAGTCTCAGGGGCTACAGCAGTTTCTGGGCCAACAATCCCCCCCTCATTTATTATATTATATGATACTCACAGAATACAGGTATTTTATACGTGCAATGGCTGCAGCGACGTGACTTCAGGACAGATTCCAGTCAGACCCTGCTATTCAATGTATACAACCCCTCAAAACTCCATATTTTGGCAGGGGAAAGAAGGCTTCTTGCCCTCTACAAGCACCCTGGGGGTATCTCTGGACAGAGGGGATCCACCTTTAGATACCCGCAAGGTGAGGCTTGGCTTTTCCCAAGGGTGCAGACCTCCAGAAGTGAGCATTGCAAACCTTCCTGCTGCTGGATCTGCGGCCTGGGGCTGGCTGGGGACCAGGGAGGTGGGGGTTAAATGGGGCATCTGGAGCTGGAAAAGGTGGGGAGCTCCTGAGCAGATGTGGTTGTGGTGGTGAGGGGCCACTTAAAACCAGAGGGCAAAAACCTAGGGACAGCAGGGAGGAGGGGTCAGTGCAGGAGGAGGGATGAATGCCAGGAAAACACTAGGCACGTCGCTGCAGAGGAGGGGATAAATGTGCTCTCGCCACCCATAGCACCCAGCTCAGCTTCCAGCTCACCCTGGAACGGTCGCCTGTCCTAAGGCATCTGTGACGGGCATGGGGCTGTTGGGACGTTGCCTCCTGTACCTCCACAGCAGCCTGGCTGGTTTTGCTGGAGCAAAACTCCTTATCTACCTGGTGTGCCTCTGCGGTGAGTGGCTCTTGCACGGGGAGAGGAGCATCCTAAGAGAAAGACAGGGTGGGAAATCGGCAGGAATAGGGAGGATGGGGCTTGCCGGTGGATGGGCAAAGCCTCCTTTGACCCACCAGCCTTTAAAAGGAGGAAAAGGCAGCAGATGGGGAAGGAGACCTCGTTAGCCAGGTAATTATCCTAGCCTCCCTGCTGCTGCCATTGCACGGAGCAGTTGGGAAATGCTTGGAGCCTTCCCAGCCAATGACGGTCAAGACCAGAAATTGCTTATTTGTGTTGGCCACCTCTTCAGGGTCGCCCGGTTTGTTTACAAAGGGCACAAAGTCCTCTTCACCCCAGTGCAAAACAGGACCATTTGTTCTGCTTTGCACCCTGCAGACACAAAGGCTTTCCAGGAGGTGACCAATTGTGCTGCAAGGGGGATGCCAAGTGGCTTTTCTTCTTTTCATTCTGCCCCTGCCTGCCTCGCTTTGCATCCAGGAGATGCTGCAGCGTCTACCCACACCCTAACCCAGGTGTCGCACAGCAGTTCCCAGGGTGATTAAACGACACATATTTATCTGTCTGGCTGTCATTTCAGCCCACGTGATGCTCTTCTTTAAGATGCACCTCCACTTGGCCAGGCCCAGGGGCCAATTTGCTCTGCAGGTTCTGTGTCACTTCGTGCGAATCGCTAATTAAAGCGTGAGGTTGCTCGCAGGCAGTACCCACCTTTCCATCGGATGCCTGGCAGCTACTCTCTACTTACAGCTGCACAGTTTTCAATCCAGGCAGCAGTGTTTTCCTTTATGTTGATTGGGAATACCAAGAAAAAAAAATACCTGGAGCCCCTCTCTCCTGGTCTTGGGGTTTTTTAATTCTTTTTTCTCTGAGCCAAAGGGTATGCACATCCCTAGTGCACATAAGCCACTGCCGTTGGCAGCAGCTCCATGAAGCTTGTGCTGCTTGTGCAGCCTTTTCCAACGCTGCTCTTCCACACTGGACCCTCTGTATATCCCTCTTGCAGACCCAGTTGCTTCCCAGCAGGCTGCCCTCAGTTTCTCAGATGGCCCACACCGCTGTGCTGGCAGGGTTGAGGTCTTCTACGAGAACCAGTGGGGAACAGTGTGCGATGACCACTGAGACCTGGAGAATGCCAGTGTGGTATGCTGGCAGCTGGGCTGTGGCACAGCACTGTCAGCCCCCGTAGCTGGGCATTTCAGGGTAGGGTCGGGTCCCATCAGGCTGGATGACGTCAACTGCATGGGGATGGAGGTCGCCCTGTCTTACTGCAGGTCGAAGGGCTGGGGAAGCAACAGCTGCCACCACGGTGAAGGTGCTGGCGTGGTGTGTTCAGGTAACACCCTGCAGAAATTATGGGGCAGGGGGTGATGACAACACATAGTCTGTAAAGCAAGTCTTTTGCAAGGAGTGTTGTCCCCCACTTTGCCAAAAGCGCCCTGTGGCCCAAGGAGGGGATGAATTTGTGGTTTGGCCCGTAACAAGGGAGTGCAGGCTGGAGAGCAATTTGGGAAGCAGGCTTGGAAACACTCTCTCTGCTATCTCCGCCTTCCTGAGATGATGAACCAATTCTGGGGGGTATGTAGGGACCCCATATGCATCACACACCTTCACAGTGAGTGGGACACTGCATGCCTTGCTCTGGCTGTGTGTTTTAGGTGCGCAGGCGCTAGAGCCCAGCTGTGTTTTGCAGGCAGGCAGTGTGAGACAGAGCTGTAGGCAAGGGAGAGGACAGCCAGGAGGAGACACCAGATTCCTCCTTCTCACCCCCAACACGAGAGACGGGGTTTCCATTGTTTCTGGCAAGCTGCAGTCAGCTAGAGAACACTTTTTATGGACAAAAACTGGGGCTCCAAAAGCTTGGAGCTTTGGTGGCTGATTGAGGTGCAGACACTCATGGCAATTGGTAGATGCTGGAGCCACCTCTAGCAGAATTGTCCTGACAGACATCAGCACCCAGGTGTGTTGAGCCCTCTTTCTTGTCACCTGCACCTGCAAAGAGGAGATAGTGCTCCATGAATACCAAGACAAAATGCTCCCCTGTCTTAGCATCCTCAGGATCTTAAGCTGCAGCTTGAAAGACCATGGGTTGCTGGGACGTGACATCACCCCTGTCCCAGACCTGAGGTGGCTGCACATTGGTGGTGCCTGGGGGCAGCCAAGAATTATGGTTGGAGTGCAGAATGGCCCTGCAGAAATGGAGGGCAGAGAGGTTTTCATGGTCCACCTCTTGTTCCCTCTGTAGACTCATCCAGCCCCGCTATGGACACCCCAGCGAGTCCTGCAGAGCTCCGCCTGGTGGGTGGCCCGAACCACTGCTCTGGAAGAGTAGAGGTGATGCATGACCACCAGTGGGGAACCGTGTGTGACGATGACTGGAGCTTCCCGGATGCCAGTGTGGTGTGCCGGCAGCTGGGCTGCGGCGCGGCTGTCTCAGCCTACGGTGCAGCTCACTTTGGCCGGGGATCGGGCCCCATTTGGCTGGACAACGTTCAGTGCAGGGGGACTGAAGCCACTCTGTCTGAATGCCAGGCCAGACCTTGGGGCGTCAACAACTGTGACCATGGAGAAGACGCCAGTGCTGTGTGTGCAGGTAACGTGCTTTTTGGACTAGGAAGAAATTTGGTGGAGGCTGCTCTGCTCCAGGGATTTGTTGTGATTTCACAGCTGCAGACAAGGCCTGGGCAGCAAACACCTGGGTGGGTGACCTCGTCCCCCTGGTCCCATCTCCCACGTGCCATGCTGTCACACAATGACAAGGAGCAGCAAGGATACTAGGAAGGGCAGCACCAAAAATTATGCTCGTGTGGGCATCAAGGAGAGAGAGGAAGCACTGGACGGGGTGCTAGATGCTCCAGACAAGATCCCAACCCATCACATTACAGGGACCAATAGCCAACCCGCTACGCAAAGATGGTTGCAGGGGGCCTGAAGTCTTTTTGGAGAAGGGGCACCGGCAATGGGGGTCTGCAGAAAGTCTCTGCCTTTGAGGGCTGCTGCAGCCACGTGAAGGGTTCATGCACAGACACCCAGGAGGATTATAAAAAGGGGTTGTAGCCATTATTGGTTTTCTTGTGCTTATATCGAACATGCGCAGGCTCTGAGGTTCCACTCCTGGTTATGCCCATAACTGAGCTGTTTACTCCAGATGTTAGATGTTCCTCAGTGTTTCTGTGGACACAGAGACCATGCTGTGCAAAACACAGGGGAGCATCCACCAGGACAGGTCTCACCCGGGTGGCAAGAAGGGGCAACCTGGGGAGACCTGGTCTGACGCTGCCCTTGTATCTTGTGGTACAGGTACAGCCACCAATACACCAGCTCGTCTGCGCCTGGAGAACGGCCCTGGCCGCTGTGCGGGGCGTGTGGAGGTGTTCTACAACCATCAGTGGGGGACAGTGTGTGACAGGGGCTGGAGCTTGGCCGAGGCAGTGGTGGTCTGCCGGCAGCTGGGCTGTGGGACGGCCGTCTCAGCTCCTGGCTCAGCTCACTTTGGGCAAGCATCTGGCCGCATCTGGTTGGATAATGTGAACTGCACGGGGACGGAAGCCACCCTCTCTGAATGCCAGGCCAGACCGTGGGGATCCAACAGCTGTGACCACCGGGAAGACGCTGGCGTGGTGTGCTCAGGAGATCCACGTTAGTTGGGATGAATACCCTGCGGGCTGTGGTGCAGGATCAGCTTAATCATGTCCCAGGGAGCCAGGGAATCTATGGTCACTACTGACCCCAGGGCCCTCCCACAGGCACTGCTGACCTCAAGATACTCCCAAAGTCACTGTTGGCACCCAGACCCTCCCGTAGCCACTACTGTCCCCAGGACCCTCCCATAGTCACTGTTGACCTCAGTACCCTTTCTGAGGTTCCAAGCCCCAAGCTCTGGAGATGCAACCTCTCCTTTATCCATGCTAATGAGAAGCAAATCCCAAGCCAGCCCTGTCAATGCAACACCTTTTCCAGGCAGCCAGAGCCTGCACATACAGAAGGATGCCCTGATTTTCCTGGTGGCTTAGCAGATTGCAAAGCCCGACTGGGGCAGCGGCTGATGGTGAGGCATTAATGTGCCCCTTTCTCCCTTCGCAGATGTGGACACTTCGGGGCAGCGCCTGCTGCGGCTGATGAATGGCTCAAACAGCTGCCTGGGCAGAGTCGAAGTCTTTCACGACCAGAAGTGGGGCACAGTGTGTGATGACACCTGGGACCTCCAGGATGCCGCTGTTGTGTGCAGGCAGCTGGGCTGTGGGATAGCACTGTCAGCACCAGGCTCGGCTCATTTCGGACAAGGCTCAGATCCCATCTGGCTGGATGACGTTCACTGCAGGGGAACCGAGTCTGCCTTCACTGAGTGTGAGCTGAGCAACTGGGGAGAGCATAACTGCGGCCACACCGAGGATGCTGGTGTGGTGTGCTCAGGTAACACTAGGCTCCAGGAACCAGGGCAGGGGAGCCAGGATGGTTGGTGTCCATCCAAGGGAGGGGATTTATGGGTGCTAGAGCTACTGTTCTACCCCAAGGCTGTGCCAGGATCTCTCCTCTCTGCTCACTCTTCCTCAGCCCCAGCTCCAGAGCAGAAGTCAGCTTTCACCCAGCCACTTGGCTTGGAGCTGAGAAAAAACGCCACCCTGTCTTAAAAAGGAGTTAATGCACCTGACTCCTAAAACTGATTTAATCTGGAGTCTCTCAGGCTCATCAATGACAGCATCTTGGGATAGACAAAGCCTTGCTTAAAAAAATAATCTAGGCAGACCTTTACTAGACACAGGAGTCCAGTGCCACTGGGGAGGTGGATGTGGGTCTCCTGTGAGCCCCATCTCACAGATAACTAGGGACGTTGCTTATTAAGTCATCTTGTACAATGAGGTGGAGTATGGCAATACATGTCGTGTAGCTGGTTGCAGGTGTTGATGGTTTGCCTTCAGCAGAGCACCAGAAAAAAAGATGCCCAGGAGCAAGTCAGAAGTTCTTTCTATGGCTCTCTCTATTGCTCCCCCTTGCAGGCACAAACCCCTTGCAGGTGCGGGTGCAGGACGGCCCCGGTCCCTGCGCGGGGCGGGTGGAGGTGCTCTACAACGCTACCTGGCACGGGGTGTGCAGCAGCGGCTGGAGCTTGCTGGAAGCCGGGGTGGTCTGCAGGCAGCTGGGCTGTGGGCCAGCCCAGTCGGTGCCCGTCGGAGCCCAGTTTGGCCAGGGAGGCGGCCGTGCCTTGCTGGAGGGGCTGAGCTGCCGGGGGAGCGAGTCGCTGCTCCTGGAGTGCCAGCAGAGAGCGATGGGGCCAGGGCTGTGCCAGCAGGGCACGGCGGCCGGCGTGGTCTGCACAGAGCAGAAAGGTGAGTGCTGGGATCCCCTGTCCATCCTCTCTGTCGGCGTCGGGGCCAACCAAGTGCAGACACAGGGTGGGGTAAAGTCTCCTGTCTCTCGCCCATCTTGGCCTACTCCCAGGCAGGCAGAAGCATTGCCATAAACCTTTTTTGCTGGGAGACACCTGAAGGCAAGAGCTATAAGGCAGCGGAGTGGGATCAACTGGGGGTCAAGACTGGGATCAACACTGAGGGCATCTCAGTGGACGTGGAGAACCAAGCAGCCTCAGTGGACAAACTCTGTTTGCATTAGCCTAACTGGGGGGTTGTCCATGCACCCATCCTGCCCGAGCAGAGGGTGAGCTGTCAGTCCTGCAGTGAGGGAGGATGTGGCAAATAAGGGAAGGGTGAGAGGGGCAAAGAGGGTCCAGCCATCCAAACAACCCCCTTTGGGCTTCACTCTTCCTGCAGACCTTAAACAATCCTGCTCAGTGCTGGCAGGCCTGCTCGGCGTGGGGGCAATGCTCTGTGGGACCCTCTTGGTCCTGTACCTTTGGACGAGGTGTAGAAGACGGGCTGGGCACTCCCCAGGTAAGAGCAGGAGCACAGCAGGCAGTACACCTGCCCTCCCCATGGCTGCACTTCTGGCTGGCATGGATGCACACCAGTCTGTGTCTGAGGAGGAGTGCACTCTCCATGCCTCAACCTGCTCCTTCATTTTGCAGACAAACCACTTATAACGAAGACAGAGGATGCTGGGATGTCATCTGAGGCTTGACCTCATCTAGAGGTCACACTCCTGGTGTCCAAGGCAAGGCTCCCTCAGGACCCCAGAAGACCCCATTCTCTGGAGCCAGAAGAGCAGAGCCATTGCTGCAATAGTCAGCAGAGAGAACCCCCCCCTCTGGCAGAGTGGAGACCTCTGGTCTATGTGCCCCATACCCCCCAGCTCACCGTGCTGAGCCTCTGTGGGTCCCAGTTCCTCCGTGCAGTGCTGCGAAGTCCCTCGGTCTCCAACCAAGGCCTTCTCAGAATAACCCCTACCTGGTCCTCTGGGTTGATTCCAGCATCCTAACTCCAGGCTTCTCTTATTCCCAGCCCTAAAGCCCCTGATAATTCCTATAACCTCTTGCAGTGGCACCCAGTGCCATCACCCTTGCTGCATTCCCAACAGGTTCCTATCTTTTCCCCTAATCTCCCCCTGGAAGTGAGGATTACTGCCTGACCCAGGAGCAAAGGGGTAGGGTGCTCTCCTGCACTGCACACAAAAGCCTTTGAAAAACCAGGAGTGCACTTAAGGGCCTGTCCAGAATGGGGTGAAACGTCCCTCGCTCCTTGTATTTATTCAACGCCCTTTCAAATACCAGTAAAGCCCTTAAACCTGAAAGATGTAGAGTGCAGCATTATAAAGATTCAGGAGTGACTTGGTGAGGAGGAAGAAGAAAAGATCCCTTGTCATCTCTATAATTGCAGATGGTCAGGTCAGATACAGGAGACTCAGAATTACTAATGCTGAGTGAGAGATTGTCCTGGCCACTGGCAAGGAAGGGTCACTAAGTTTCCTAATGAAGCCACCCAGGTCTGAGCCCCAAAACATCCACCGCTTCGGTGAAGCCAGGAGGGGCCGTGGTCCGAGGAATGTCCCAGTGCCATGAGAGGGAATGAAGGGACCACCAGGTTGTAGTGAAGGTGAGCCTTGCAAGCTAAGCTGGTCCCCACACAAGGACACGGAAAGGAAAAGATGCATGTTATGAAAGAGAGACATCATGTAACAGCCCCGAGAAGAAGGACTTGGGGGTGTTGGTGGATGAGAAGCTCAACATGAGCTGGTAACGCCTACTGGCAGCCCAGAAGGCCAACCATGTCCTGGGCTGAAGCAAAAGAAACATGGCCAGCAGGGCAAGGGAGGTGATTCTCCTCTACTACTTGACTCTGGTGAGACCCCACCTGGAGTCTTGCATGCAGCTCTGGAGTCGTCAGCACAAGAAGGACAGGGACCTGTTGGAGCAAGTCCAGACGAGAGCCACAAAGATGATCAGAGGGCTGGATCACCTCTGTTGTGAGAACAGGCTGAGTTGGGGTTGTTCAGCCTCAAGAAGAAGCTCCAGGGATAGTTTATAGCTCCTTCCAGTACTTAAAGGGGGCCTACAAGAAGGTTGGAGAGGGACATTATAAAAGGGCTTGTAGTGATAGGACAAGGGGTGATGACTTTAAACTGGAAGAGACTTAGATGGAATCTCAGGAAGAAATTCTTTCCTGTGGGGGTGGTGAGAGCCTGGCCCAGGTTGCCCAGAGAATCTGTGGCTGCCCCATCCCTGGGGGGGGTTCAAGGCCAGGTTGGATGGGACTTTGAGCAGCCTGGTCTGCCCATTGCAATGGGCTGTCCCTGCCCATTGCAGGGCATTGGAACTCGATGATCTTTTAAGGTCTCTTCCAAACCAAAGCCATTCAATGATTCTATGCATTTCAGTGCCCTTCAGATATACGTCCCCACCTCTCCTTCCCTCCTAGCCAGCGGCTTGTGGCTGTGACCCATTCTCATCTTACTGCTTGTCTTAAGCCCCAGCTGGAGACCTTCCCTAGCTGGGTAACTCCTGTTAACATGCGTCTGCAAGGCCAGCTTCTGTGCCTCCACAGACACCCATCACTCCTGAGAGTACAAGGTTCCTCAGCTTCCTGCTGGCACTCAAGTCTTCTCATTGTCCTGCTGGCTGCCACAGCAGACCTGGTCCTGCTGCCTTACCTGTCCCAAAGCTTACATCAAAGGCCCAGGGCTTTACCTACCTCTGCACAAAGTGTCCTCAGAATAGGAAAAAACAGGACTTTGGACCCAGTTTGTGGAATAAAATATGTGCACCATTTGGAGAAGTTTTTTTTTAATCAAGATGGCATGAATTTATGCTCTTCAGGATCCAACATGCAGGATCAGCACCTGCTAGATGCCAGCTCAGGCCATGGGTTAATTCTGCAGAGATGCTCTGCAGAGGCTGCAGTGTCTCAAGGAGGGGTTTCAGATTTCCTGAGGGGACACAACACCAAAATGAGCAGAAGGGACAGAGGACACGACTCACTTCCAGAGCTGCTGTNACGAAGCTGGTGAGAGGCCTGGAGAACAAGGCTTATGAGGATCGATTGAGGGAGTTGGGATTGTTTAGTTTGAGGAAGAGGAGGCTGAGGGGAGACCTCATCCCTCTCTACAACTGCTTGGAAGGGCACTGTAGAGAGGTTGGTGCTGGTCTCTTCTCAAGGGCAATGAGCGACAGGACAAGAGGGAATGGCTGCAAGCTGCAGCAGGGTAGGGTTAGGCTGGACATGAGGAAACAGCTTTTCCCAGAGAGAGTGGTCAGTCAGTGGAATCAGCTGCCCAGGGAGGGGGTGGAGTCCCCATCCCTGACTGTGTTTCAGAGCAGATTGGATGTGGTGTTGAGGGATCTGGTGTAGGGGAGAACTTGTAGAGTAGGGCTGATGATTGGACTCCATGATCCCAGGGGTCTCTTCCAACCTAAATGATTCTATGATTCTACTCTCCACTCCACTACCCCCTCAGGTTTTGCCAGGCTGAAGAGGTCAAACTCAGCCCGAGACCTTCCTGGCCATACTGTCTTCTTCCCAGAAAATGCTCCAGTTTTCCTTCTTATTTTTGCACAGACAGGGGCAGAACCATCCACCCTGTTTCTGGCAGGGGTCACATCCTTGCCCAATGCAAACCCCATCTTCAAGGCCCACCAGCACAACACCCACCTCCCTCTGAACCCTCCCATTTTGCAGCAGTGAGTGATGTTATTTTGATGACCCTTTCTGCAAAATTCATTCTTTCCAGTGGCACCCTGCTCTGCCTTCAGGCCCCTTCCTTGCACATCAGCATGCCACCACACACTGAATGGATGGGAGGACAGCAAACTCTTTCATCCTCTCAGCACATCAGGACGTGCCAGGGGCAGTGATTTGCAAGGGACAGGCCTGGAGCATCATCTGCATAACAGCAATGGGGAAGCAAACTGCTAATCCAAAAGGGACCCTTGGGGTCTTGCAGGTGCAGCCACAGCAGGATAAGCAGGATAAGCGGTTCCCCATGTTTTCCAAACCTGGCTGAGGCATCCAATGCATGGCGTGGTGGGTGCGAGACTCTTTCTCATCACAGATGGTGTCCAGGCTTGCCTGATGGCAAGCAGCTACAGTGCAGGTGCTGACCCCAGCCTCCAACAGCAAAGCCATTTTCAGCCCGTAGTAACCTATTTTCTTGAGTGTTCCCTCACCTCTGAAACCCAACCAGACATTTTCTAATGAAGCTAACAGCTACATTTCCCAAGTTCTGTGTATAAATGCTCGATTCAACTTGTCAATCGCAGAATTGTCATGGTAGGAAAAACCCTCTGAGATCACTGAGTCCAACCATGCACAAAACCACAACCCACACCCTACAGTCCCAGCCACTATAGCGTGCCCTGAAGTGCCTCATCTACTCATTTCTTAAATACCTCCAAGGATGGTGATTCAACCACATCCCTGGGCAGGCTGTTCCAGTGCCTGACCACTCTGTCAGTCAAGTAATTCTTCCTAATATCCAGTGTGCACCTCCCCTGCCGCAACTTAATACCATTTCCTCTGGTCCTGTCGTTATTCCCTTGGGACAAGAGGCCAGAACCTACCTCTCTACAAAGCTGTAGACGGCAATGAGGTCTTCCCTCAGCCTCCTTTTCTCCAAACTAAACATGCTCAGTTCCCTCAGCCTCTCCTCGTAAGACTTGTTCTCTAGATCCCTCACCAGCTTGGTAGCTCTCCTCTGGACACGCTCCAGCACTTCAACGTCTCGAAAGCAGATTCTTGTACCAGGGCAGCCAAGATACCAACAGGGGTTGGCATGCATGAGACAGGACCTTAGTGTCAAGCAGGATTTGTTTGCTCCATGTTTTCCTGGAACAGCTTTCTGTTTCGCAAGCTGATGACAAGACTGACCGCTGCATGGGGCAGCAGGTCACCTCCTGGCAGAGCTTCACAGGAGGTGAAGCTCCCAGAGGGGGAGCAGGGGAGAGGAGGAGGAGAGCTCTTTGGAGAAATCCCATTTTGCCCTCCCAGTTTGCCAGTGGGACAGTAGGCTCACCTGGTCTCTCTCACAAGGACAATCCACTCAAGCCTCCAGCCTGTGGCCAGGCTGTGAACATGGGGATGCTAAGTGGTCTCCATCCCTCGTCCAGACACCCTGGGGGCAGAAAACCCACCTGTGGAGGGGCCAAGAGTGCAGGGACCCTTCTCTTGATGGCGTGCCTTTGGGGTGAGTGGTGTTTGCCTTCACTGCTGACCACAGGGAGCCCATCTCCCATGCTGGCTCCTTCAGCCTGTTCAGTTAACACTTTGTGGGGAACAGCAGAAGCTGATTGGGGTCCTGGGGTTCACTTGGGGGTCTTCAGCAACAGCAAATGGCTTATGATAGCTTTGGAGGTGGGCGAAAGGTCTTTTTATGCTGAGTTAGGAGGTCATCTCTCCTGCACTCCGAGAGCCATGCACTGCAGGTCTGCTTTTGCATAGATGGTTTTGTCCCATAATCAAAGGCTTGTGCTGCACAATTAAACGCTTGAGAGCATTATGAGAGCGGAGGGAAGATTGCCTGATGCCGAAGCTGTCTCACAGCTGGTCACAGCGTTCTCCGCTGCTTAAATCTTGGCTTATCCTGGACCATACGTGGCAAACTCACTGAAGCATGGAGGGAGCTTGGTCAAACCCAACAGCACTCTGCAGTTAGAGGGGAGGCTCTCCGCATGATAGAGAGGTGAGCAAGTAGGGACCCACACTGCCAGGACAAGGCTGGGTGGCTGATGGCTGTGCAGCACAAGGAACCAGTGTTTGTGGGGCTGACAGGCAGACAGAAAGTCTCAGCTGCTGGTCTGATTTACAGCTAATACAGGGTAGCCTCGTTGCTCCTAGTAGTCAGTCAGGAGCAGAGCAAAAAGCATGTGTGGAAAGTGGGGAAAGGATGAAACAGCAGAGCCAGCCACCATCAGGGCTGTGCTCTTTGCCTGGGGACCCAGTGCCTGGAATGCATCTGGTTCAGCCTCCTTGTAGAAGTGAATTTTCAGGGGTGGCTTTGCAAAGATGCTTTCTTGCAAAGATGCTTTATTGCAAAGATGCTTTACTGCAAGGACTTTTATTGAAAGATGTTTTCCTGCTCCCCGCTGTGCAGCCCGAATGAAAGGATCGAGCTACACACTCTTGCACCCAGCATGCCACAGCTGCCCAGATGCTGTTCGTATTTCAGTGACTCAGGGATTTGATTTTTAACCTGTCTCATACTCTTTCTGGCCCCTGTGATTTCCCAAGTGCTGCGTCTGGCCCCTTGCTTTGCTGATAGTCAGACCCGTGCATAGATCATTGCCTGAGCAGTTCAGAAATCATTATCTATGGGCAAAAAGCTTATTTACACAACGCAATCGTATCTCTCTTGAGCTCTTTTTTTTCCCTGCTGACCCAGTTGTACTCCCCATGTGACTCATGTCCAGTTACTCTTCCTTTCCACACGGTCTCCCTTCAGTTAGTGCTCTTGCCTATGGGACCTGTGGCAATCTCATGCCATGGGTCTTCATACTACCTGAGTTCAAGCACCTTTCTTCTTGTCCTCACAAGCTCACCATGCAGCTGGATCCCAAGGCATTACTCACTCTTGGTGGTAAAGTTCCATCTTTGTTGCTGGCTGCTGATACAAAAACACACATAAGCTCAAATGCCCGTTTTTTTTCTGCCTATTAGAAAAAGAAGAAAGGGGCTCCTGGGGTGTGGGATCCACAGTGTGGTTAATTCAGGCATTTATATGCAGAGATGGGGCTCAGTTGCCTACAAACAGATGCCTGGGGATATCTGAGATGTCCAGGACCAGTGTGGGATTGTCAACCTTACTTCTCTGAAATCCTTTTGGGGTGCAAGAGCCATCTCAAATGAGTGAGTAGTCAAGCCCCATCCACCCCCAGGATTTCACCTCTTCTCTTTCCCTTCTTGACTTTGCAGGCACAGCCGCTGAGAACCCAGGGGGGTTTCTTCGCCTGGTGGGTGGCCCTGACCGCTGTGCTGGGCGGGTGGAGGTGCTCCACAATGGGACATGGGGGACGGTGTGTGATGATGGCTGGGGTTCCCCTGAGGGCCAAGTCGTGTGCCGGCAGCTGGGCTGTGGGACAGTGCTATCGGTGGCACCAGGAGTTCGGTACGGAGAAGGAACAGGACAGATCTGGTTAGACGAGGTCAATTGCACCGGGGAGGAAAGGGACCTCACTGAATGCCGAGCCAGGCCATGGGGGAAACACAACTGTCACCACGTGGAGGATGCCAGCGTGGAGTGCTCAGGTAGCCTGAGACAGCAGCCTTCAGCTGTGCACCACCTCCACCCCTCCATCCCTTCCTAATGTACTGGTGGTGATGCACAACTGTTCTCTGACTTGGGGCAGACTCCAGCATCACTGCCATGGGCACCCTCCAGCTGCTCAATGGCCCCAACCGCTGCGCTGGGAGAGTGGAGGTGCTCCACAACCACAGGTGGGGGACGGTCTGCGATGATGGCTGGGACCTGGTGGACGCGGAAGTCGTGTGCCGGCAGCTGGGCTGTGGGATGGCACTGTCGGCCACCAGCGGGGCTCGCTTTGGAAGAGGCCACGATCCCATCTGGTTGGACGAAGTGAACTGCACTGGCACCGAGGCCACTCTCTTCCACTGCCGGGCCAGCAAGTGGGGGGACAACAACTGCTTCCACGGGGAAGATGCTGGAGTGATATGTTCAGGTAACTCGCCTCGAGGCACGAGAGGAGTCAACACCAGACTTTCAGGGTTCCCGAAGGGATCATGGGATGGCTCCTGCCTTCCCCCCAAGGGTGTTTGCCCACGGTGGGCAAGTCACCCTGCAAAGCCCTACGCCCATCTCCTGCTGGTGTGGATCCAGTGCTGGATCCACAAGCTGCTCAGAGAGGTTTTGGAGTCTCTGTCTCTGGAGATATTAAAGATGCGCCTGGAATGATATTCTGTGCAACCTGCTCTGGGTCACCTTGCTCTGGCAGAGGGGTTGGACTGGATGATCTCCAGAGGTCCTTTCCAGCCTCAACTATTCTGTGATTCTAAGCTGCAGGAACAGCTTTTTGTTTGTTTGTTTGTTTGCAGTCATGTGCATGAATTACAGAGAACCTACCTCAAAGTCTGGTTTGCTTTTGGGGGCAACTAGGCTTTACCATGCAAAGCTTTCTTCAGGTATAACTCACCCTCCCCAGTTCCTGCCTGCCCAAGCAGGTCAGGTCTGTTTTCCCCATCGCCTGTACTTCAGGGCTGTTGAAGAAGTTTTTGGTGCATACGTAGCTCACCTCTTTTATTTGGGCTGTGCAGCAGGGAGTAAGGAAGTGCCTTTGCATTGAAGTGATTTTGCAACAATGCACCTTTGCAATAAAGCCTCTTTTGTTTTGCAAGATTCACTTTTAGGAGGATGAGGACTGAGTCCATTGGGAGCACTCAGGCTCCAGTTTGGCCACCTACTTACTATACATAGAGGATGCATCACAGGCAGCCATAGTTCTCCTGGTGCACTTACCCGTGCATGTCGTTGGCAGCATCAGGGATGTCTGTGGCCACTGAACTCCGCTTGGCCAACGGTTCAAGACACTGTGAAGGCAGAGTGGAGGTCACCCACAATGGCACCTGGGCAGCCCTGTGCGACGAGGGATGGGGTCTGGCTGAGGCACGAGTGGTGTGCAGGCAGCTGGGCTGCGGGAGAGCACTGTCAGCACCCGGCGGGTCACATTTTGGACAAGGACCTGGGCAAACATGGCCTGACAGTGTGAGCTGCGTGGGCACAGAGACTGCCTTCTCTGCATGCAAGGCGAAGCCCCGGGGCAACAGCACTTGTCACCGTGGGAGAGAAGCTGGCGTGGTGTGCGCAGGTAACCCCCTTGGGAATGACATGGCACAAGAAGTAGTAGGTCTTGGCCCATCACCTTGATTTTTCATCCTCACTAGCAGCCCCAGACAACATGTTTTCATCACAGGATGCCTGGGTGGGGCTGGAGAAATTTTGGGCGTCCTCCTGGAGGACACAGTGATGATGCTAGTGGATGGGATGCTGCCGCGGTGCAGCTTGCAGCCTCTTGCCCTTTAGCTAGCTGGGGAACACCCAGCTCCTTTCTGAGGTGATTAGATGAGCCTGCAGCACTTGGTGCAACACTGAGCAACCTGAGAAGGTTCCAGGGCGGGTTCCAGAGTTTGCAACATGCTGGCCCTTCCCCTTATTGCTCTATTTTAGGTAACTCAGAGGGTGACCAGGTCCGGCTGGTGAACTACGGCAGCCGCTGTGCAGGCAGGGTTGAAATCTTCCATAACAAGCAGTGGGGAACTGTGTGCGATGACAACTGGGACCTGCTGGACGCCAAGGTCGTCTGTCAGCAGCTGGACTGCGGGAAAGCGCTGTCAGCCCCCGGCGGGGGTCAGTTCGGGCGTGGGGTCGGCATCATCTGGATGGATGAGACGAACTGCACTGGGATGGAGAGCACCCTGTCTGCCTGCCAGGCCCGGCCCTGGGGCATCAATAATTGCTACCATGGGGAAGACGCTGGCGTGGTTTGCTCAGGTTACCAAGGGTCTTTTGGCATCGCTCCATGCAAAGCGGTGGGAGGGAGAGGGTGTGTCACGATGACAGGTCTGCAACCCCAGGTAAGACTGGGGGTCAGCATCAGCAGCCTGCAGGGATTTCCTGTACCCTCCTTGCACCTGATGGTTCCATCTGATGATGGTGCTCCTGGGTTGCTGTTTCGGGGGGTGGTGGTGAGTCCTGTTATTCCATCCTCTGCTTTTTGACAGCTTGAAGAGGGGCTGGGAGTTCAAGTGCAATATCATAAGGATGGAGGGAAACTGGCTGCCATCTGAAGGTATTAATGAGCCTCTTGGATGTTTGCAGACTCAATCATCCCCGAGCCAGCTCAGCTCCGGCTGGCAAATGGTTCACACCGCTGTGCTGGCAGAGTTGAGGTGTTTCACCAGGAGGAGTGGGGAGCCATCTGCGACCACGGTTGGGATAAGAAGGATGCTGAGGTTGTGTGCCAGCAGCTGGGCTGTGGGACGGCACTGCCAGCATTGGACGGGGTGGACTTTGGCACTGGACCCCTGCGTGTCCTGCTGGACAACGTGAACTGTGAGGGGACAGAGTCGACTCTTACAAAATGCCAGGCGAGCCCCTGGGGAGAGAGCAGCTGCAGCCATGGAAAGTATGCCAGCGTGGTGTGCTCAGGTGAGTTTCATTCCAGCTCCAGCAGTGCATCAGGATGCACCAGTAATTTCCCCCATTCATGCTGGGAGGAAAGTGCCAGCTTCACCCCTCTTGCTGCTGGGTCAAGTACTCCCCAAGCCATTTGAAATGCATCTCCACGGGGTGGGGATGAGATGCTGTGCGTTCAGAGGCAATGGGACCATGCAGCCCTGGCGATGTGCCCCAAACACAGGGTCCTGTAGAAGGGCTGGACGCTCTAAGCATCTCCCTACCTGTTTGTAGGCTCGGCTGTTTCCAGCTTTGCCCCGATCCGGCTGGTGGATGGTCCAGGTCACTGCGCCGGGAGGGTTGAGGTGTTTCACAAGGAGAAATGGGGGACGGTGTGCGACGACAGCTGGGACTTTGCGGACGCCAAAGTCGTGTGCCGGCAACTGGATTGCGGGGTGGTGATATCCGCTCCACGGCGGGCTTACTTCGGGGAGGGACAGGGACCCATCTGGCTGGATGACGTGCACTGCATGGGGACGGAGGCTGCCCTCTCTGAATGCAGAGCCAAGACCTGGGGCATCCACGGATGTGAGCACGGAGAAGACGCCAGCGTGGTGTGCTCAGGTAACCACCGCCTGTCATGGCACTGGGAGCACTGGGGCAAACCTTCCCATGGTCCTTCACTCTGCAAGGGCTTGCCATGAAGGAACAGTTTGCAGCCAGCCTGGAGAGCCTTCTCTTTGAAATCAGTCCCTTGTGATCCATCCTGGTGGAAGAGGGCAGCACATAGACATAGACAGTAACGTTGGAGGAAAACAAATGCCTTGCCAATTCGCACTACTATCGCTAAAAATATGGTCTCTGGCTTTTGACTGATGTTATTTATCACAACTCCTGGCATTTAGCATAGGCCACAGGCAGACTACAACATGGCCACCTACAGAGGGGCAGACTGCAGTATGAATGGATCTTCTCCCATTATAGTCAGGGATGACCCTTCAACATCTTTGGTTGATCCATGGTAGATGTACCCTATGATGCTCAGAACTTCATGGGCCCATGAAAGCCCATCTTCCAGCCTGCTATCTCCTCTCCAGCTCTGACCTTCTGTCAAAGGAACCCCAAAACCCACTTTAGTGGCTTTAAAGAAGCTAGGGTTGCTTGAAATCAAAATGAACTTCGCTAAATATCTGTTTGTCAGTGACCAAGAGAGCCAGCATTGACTTCTATCACTCCCAGCGTAGGAAGGTAGCATCTCACCTTAGCTGGGCTAAGGAAAGGCACAAGGAAAACTCGTGCCTTTCAGGAGCAGCAGCTGGAGGGTAGACAAGGTATCCCAAGAGTCCCAAATGGCACAAAGATGCTCATGTCTTGGCAAACTATATAAGGTTCACTGACTATAGTCTGATCGAGGCCATGCTAATCAAGCCTTGAGCACCACTTGGGCTGGTTTACATCACACTTCAAAGGTCATCTCTGTTGTCGAAAGAGAATTCTTGAACCCTCAAGGCTTCTTAGTCTCTGATGTAAACCCATTGGTTGAAGCTGGAGGTTTCACAGAGCAGAAAATATCTCCTTAACATGTGTACATACACTCTGGTGTTGTAGGATCAGGCATTTCCGACCTTGGAAGCCTCCGCCTGGTGAACGGCTCAGACTCATGTTCCGGGAGAGTTGAAGTCTTTCATGACCAGCGCTGGGGGGGCGTCTGCACTGATGGCTGGGACCTGGCCGAAGCCCACGTAGTGTGTCGGCAGCTGGGCTGTGGGGTGGCACACTCGGCTGCAGGGTCTACCCGGTTTGGGACAGGAGATGGCCTGATCTGGGTGGATGCCGTAGAGTGCACCGGGACGGAGGGGGCTCTCTTTGAATGCAAGGTCAAGTTCTGGGGTGCCAAAAGCTGCAAGTCGAAGGGGCACGCAGGCGTCTCATGCTCTGCGGCTGCAGGTCAGTGGTGGTGAGTCCAGGATCAGTCCTCCCTTGGGGACTGACTAAATTCACCCACCCACCTCCTCCTTGTCCTGGCTCAACCACCCTTTGTTTCTGCAGTCTCACAAGGGACCACAAGGTGTTTTCTGTTCTAAGGTCTCTCAGTCCCTGGCTTCCCTGAGGCAAAGGGCTTGGAAGTCCCACAAATCCAAGGGAATTCCCACAAATCCCAAGCCTGCAAGGTGTAGGCTTTCCTTCACACCCAAAGAGCCCTGGTACATTACCAGGATTGCAGCTGCCCCTGTGGGTTTTTTTGATCTGTGCTACTGCACAGCCTCTAGTCCTCCAGCAGGCCTTTCTCCTCACCAGGCTCAGGTGCAGGATGCACTCTGCCTGCTTGTTCCCATGAGAACATCCACATCATGGGAGCACCTCGGTAATTTGGACAGGTTGACACTCTCCTGGGCATAGTGGACAGGTTGACACTCTCCTGGGCATAGCCCTAGCAGGCTGGCCCCAAAGGTGTTCATGCACGCACACCCAGGGTGCAGCAGTGGCAGTGGTGCTCTGTGCTGGTGGACATCTTGCAAGACCCCTTGCAAGAGGAGGTCCACCACATTGCCAGGCACTGGACAGACAACTGTTTCTGGCTAGGATTTATTATCTTCCCATTCTGTTTTTAGACCTGGACCTAGGGAGCTCAGAAGTCCTCCGGCTGGTGAACAGCCCACACCGCTGCGCTGGGAGGGTGGAGGTCTTTCACAACCAGCAGTGGGGGACCATCTGTGACGACGGCTGGGACCTGAAGGATGCAGCTGTGGTGTGCCGGCAGCTGGGCTGTGGGACAGCCGTGTCAGCACCAGGTTCATCCGGTTTTGGGCAAGGGTCTGGCCCCATCTGGCTAGATGGGGTGAGTTGCCTCGGGACAGAAGCCACTCTCGCTGAATGCTCATTCAAGCCCTGGGGACACCATGCATGTAACCACGTAGAAGATGCCAGCGTTGTGTGCTCAGGTAATCATTAGCACTTGTTTCGACTGTAAGAGAAACCAAGCCCTCTCGTTCTGCAGGCTAAGAGTATTTCAAGAAGAAACTGGCCAGAAGTTGCCCAGAGTGGTAGAAAACGAAATACAGTGTTCAGAGACAAGGAGAAATACGATGAGCTGGGGAAAAAGCAGCACGGCTTAAGGCCTGCCTCAGTGTCTAGTATCATTGGAGGTGTTGAAGAGGTTTTGATGGGGTGAAGCACCCGCACCCTTGGGGATTGGTAGCTGGAGTGTGCAAGGGTGCTGCTTGAGTGGCAGCAGATGTGACTGCACCTTGCCCCAGCTCAAGAGCAGGTAGAGCTTCTCTGTGAAATGCCATAAGGTGCAGATAAATGCAGAAAGATGCACAGGAACCAGCTGCTCTCACGTGACACACCACTTCTGAGCCAGCTGCTGCCAGTCTAGCCTTGTCCTTAGAAGGTCAACCTCCATGGACAGGTCAGTGTGGCAGTTAGAAGCAGTTAGGACAGGGACAATTGGAAAGAGATCCTTTGCCATTTCTTCTAGGGTGAGAAGTGGGTTGGTGTCAGGTGAACCTGGGTGATGCAGCTTCCGAACGAGGGGGAAGGAAAGCAGGGAGAAAAACTGGGAAGGACCCTTGTGATCCCTTCTTCCTAGCACAGTGTCCCTTAGGTGAAGACACGTGCACTTCCTCCTGTCCTGATCTCTGAACCAGGGTGCAACCACCCCCAGGGTGCGGCTGGTAGAAGGGACCTTCTGCAGCTCCCTCCACCCTGCACAAACCCCTCTGGTCTCTTGGCTGCGAGTCTCTACGAAAGGGCAAGGGATGTACAAGCTCACTGCAGAAACACCCTCCAGAACCACCACAAGGATGTCCTGTCTTCTCCAACCCAGCGGGTGTTAAGATGAACAAGTTTCCCTAATAATGCCCATTTTGGGGTATTTTTCAGGCTCGGGGATCGCCAGCAGCCCCAGACTTCGCCTGGCAGGTGGTTTGAGCAAGTGTGCTGGCAGAGTCGAGGTGTTTTATAACAATGAGTGGGGAACAATCTGCGATGATGGCTGGGACCCAAAGGACGCGACAGTGGTCTGCCGGCAGCTGGGCTGTGGGGTGGCCCTCTCAGCCCCTGGCTTGGCTCGGTTTGGGTGGGGAGCTGGCCCCATCTGGCTGGACGATGTGAGCTGCACAGGGGAGGAAACCGACTTCTTTCAGTGCCAAGCTAAGACATGGGGCATCCACAACTGCCACCACGGGGAGGATGCTGGTGTGGTGTGTGCAGGTGAGAGCTGGGCTGATGCTGGTGAGTACCCAGGGGCAGGCAGGTGGCCTCCTCTGGAGGAGATACTGAGCACGGGGCTGGTGCAGGGGTGAAGATCTTAAACTGAAAGACAGTGAAGTTAGATTGGACATAAAGAAGAAATTCTTTCCTCTGAGGGTGGTGAGACACTGGCTCAGGTTGCTCAGAGTAGCTGTAGATGCCCTATCATTGGAGGTGTTCAAGGTCAGGTTGGATGGGGCTTTGACCAACCTGGTCTAGTGGGAGATGTCCGAGCTCATTACAGGGGGGGTGGGAACTAGGTGACCTTTAGAGGCCCCTTCCAACTCAAACTATCCTCCTATGAGTCTATATTGAAAGTGTTCAGGGTCAGGTTGGACAGGGCATTGAGCAACCTGATCTAGTAGATGCCCCTGCCCATAGACTTGGACTAGATTTGTCTTTAAAGGTTCCTTCCAACCCAGCCAGGAAACACCCCCAGGGCTTTGTCTTCCCTGGTGAAACAGCAGCACCTGGCCACCATTGTATTCAGTGCTATCTATGCCCCAGTGCTGGCCCTGCCCTGCTCCTCCCTGGGTGGGATGCTGCAGGGGGGGTTGGTCCGGCAATGCAGGTGAGAGGGATGATCCAGGGAGGTGGGGGTGCCCTGCAACCACACGCCCACCTATTTCCCTCTTCACAAAATCAGGCAACTCCAGCTCTGCCAATCTGCGGCTGGTGAACGGTCCAGACCGCTGTGCTGGAAGGGTGGAGGTGCTCCATGACAGGCAGTGGGGGACCATCTGTGACGATGGCTGGGACCTGAATGACGCAGCGGTGGTGTGTCAGCAGCTGGGCTGTGGCAGGGCCACCGCAGCCCCTGGCAGGGCTCGCTTTGGGCAGGGGACGGGGCACATCTGGCTGGATGATGTGGGCTGTTCCGGGAGCGAGGAGACCCTTGCCCAGTGCCGAGCACGTCCTTGGGGACAGAGTAACTGCAACCATGGAGAGGACGCCAGCGTCATATGCTCAGGTATGTCCCACTCCTGCATGACAAGATGTTCCAGAAGGGTCGGGGGTGGGGTTGGGGAGTCCATTCTGCATCTTGCTACCTTCAAGATGATGGTCAAGCCCTTCCAGGAGATAGGGGGCATTGCCACCAGCACCATGCATGTGTACCCAACCCATTGTGATGGTGCTTCCAGACATCAGTGCAACCAACACATCGACTGTCCGGCTCGTGGATGGCCCTCATCGCTGCGCTGGGAGGGTGGAGGTCTTTCACAGCCAGCAATGGGGGACGGTCTGTGATGACGGCTGGGACCTGAAGGATGCTGCTGTGGTGTGCCGTCAGCTGGGCTGTGGTGAGGCCATTGCAGCCCCAGCAGGGGCTTCCTTTGGGAGGGGGGTAGATCCGATCTGGCTGGACAGGGTCGCCTGCATCGGGGAGGAGAACGCCCTCACAGAGTGCCGGACCAGGCCCTGGGGAATCAATGGCTGCAGCCATGAAGAGGATGCCAGCGTGGTCTGCTCAGGTGATGCTCATTCTTGCATAGTCTGAGGCTCTCCCCAACCCCAAAACAAGCTTTTTCCTCTCCAGCCTGACCTCAGGAGTATTGGCTGCAGAAAGGAGTTTTGCAGGGCATGGGGGCTCTCCCATTGGCAGATGGCATTGGTTCCCCATTCACACACCCCAGTAACTGCCCCGATCCATCTGCCCTTCGCACAGCTAGAAAAAGGAAGGGGACAGAGAAAACACTGACACCTGGTTTGGGATGTGGGCTGCACCGAGACTCTGCTGGGTCCTAGAGAGACTCAAGAAAGGGGCTTTGTTTCTCCCCTTTCTCCGTCAGGGACTGAGTCTGGAGGCCAGACATAGGTTCCTTGTGGTGCTTATGAAGCCCAAGGGCCATGCCTGCCTGCATGTCTCTGCAGTCAGGCCTCTCCTCCTGACTCACCATAGCTGGGCATCTGCCCTAGGTTTGCAACCTCGCCACTGCCACCAGAAAGCATGATCCTTGGACATGCGGTCCTCTTGTCTTCAGCCCCACATCTCCTGCTTCTCTGCCCATAGACTTGGCCAGGTCAGAGGTCCGCCTGGCAGAAGGACCAAACCACTGTGCCGGGAGGGTGGAGGTGCTCCACGATGGGCAGTGGGGGACGGTCTGCGATGATGGCTGGGATCTGAACGAGGCGAGGGTGGTGTGCCGGCAGCTGGGCTGTGGCAGGGCCATGGAAGCCCCTGGCCGGGCTCGCTTCGGGCAGGGGACGAGGCGCATCTGGCTGGATGACGTGACCTGCACTGGGACTGAGGACAACCTTGCTCAGTGCCGAGCTCGTCCCTGGGGAGAGAGTAACTGCAACCACGGAGAAGATGCTGGCGTGGTGTGTTCAGGTACATCCTGCGATACAGGGCGTCAGTGGTGTGCACAGGAGGGTCTATCTGGCTGCTTCTGGGGTGATGCTGGCTCTGAAAAGGCGTGATTTTGGGGAAAGGGGGCTGGCAACAGGTCATTAGTCTCTTGGCCAGGCTTTTCCCCAAACCAGCAACAGGTTCCCACTCCATTCAGAACCGACATCTCACCAAAACCTTCACATACACCCTCCCTGTTGCACTAAGCAAGCCAAGCTCTGTCTTGAGGGGACCACTTGATCCCAAATCCCCCCTCCATTGCCTGGTCCACACACCTGCATGGAGGAAACACCAGGATTTTATGGTATAAAAGTGCAACTGAAGTTCATCCCTCCAGCCATGCTCCTCTGGAGGGACTTGGGGGGGCGGGAGTGCATCCCTCGCTGGGAGGGGACTATAACAACTCTGTATTTGCCCTCTGGCTACTGGTTTGGGGATTATTTTCTGGGGAGAGATGATGGGTGTCCTGTTCTCCTTTCCTAACTGTCTTTCTCCTGCAGGTGCCAACATCACGGGGGAGGTGCAGGTCCGTCTGGCTGATGGCCCAAACCGTTGTGCTGGGAGAGTGGAGGTGCTTCACCAAGGGCGGTGGGGGACCATCTGCGACGACGGCTGGGATCTGAACGATGCCAAGGTGGTCTGCCGGCAGCTGGGCTGCGGGACGGCCGTGTCAGCCCCAAGCTCAGCTCACTACGGACAAGGCTTGGACCCCATCTGGCTGGATGACGCAGAGTGCACCGGCATGGAGGCCACCTTCATGCAGTGCAGCCTTAGCAGCTGGGGAGTCCATAACTGCAACCACGAGGAAGATGCGGCCGTCGTGTGCTCAGGTGGTCCCCAGGGAGAACACTCAGATTCCCCAAAAAATGATTTTATCCAGGACTGGGAGGCTGGTGGGACATCAGTGATAGAAACTGAGGTTTCAAGTCTGGGCTAGATGGGGCTTTGAGCAACCTGGTTGAGTGGGAGGTTGACAGGGAACGAGAACAAGATGATCTTTAAGGTCCCTTCCAACACAAACCATTTTCTGATTATATGATTCCATGACTGACCCTGCAATAGAGCTGGGGTGGGGGGTGTGGTGAATCATGCAGCAGGTACAGGTGGCAAATGGCATGCATGTCCCTCTCCATCTGTCTGGTGGGCCTCGGGGGACATCTCAGCCTCTTTGCTATCCCTTGCAGGCACAAACCCCTTGCAGGTGCGGGTGCAGGACGGCCCCGGTCCCTGCGCGGGGCGGGTGGAGGTGCTCTACAACGCTACCTGGCACGGGGTGTGCAGCAGCGGCTGGAGCTTGCTGGAAGCCGGGGTGGTCTGCAGGCAGCTGGGCTGTGGGCCAGCCCAGTCGGTGCCCGTCGGAGCCCAGTTTGGCCAGGGAGGCGGCCGTGCCTTGCTGGAGGGGCTGAGCTGCCGGGGGAGCGAGTCGCTGCTCCTGGAGTGCCAGCAGAAACACTCGGGGCTGGGGCTGTGCCAGCAGGGTGCGGCGGCCGGTGTGGTCTGCACCAAGCCAAAGGGTGAGAGCTGCAATCCTCTGTGATGTCCACACTGGGTGGGAGGGTTGGGGAAGGTCCCAAGGCGAGGAGAGAGCGGAAAGGTGGTACGTGTTCACTCCAACCAGTTCTTGAGGCCTTTTCTGGGGGACACACCTTGTTTTCTAGCACCCTTTGCAGCATCAGAGATGCTTTTCCCTGCTCATACTTGTCCCTTTCAGTTCTTTTTGTAGCCCAAATTTCCTTCCCTCCCTCCCACCCCCCCAAACCCTCTGGGCTCCTTCCAGGACCAGCCCTCATTTCTCTAATGGCTTGTGGTAGAGCTGGTACAACTCTGAATGAGAGAGAAGGGACAGAAATAGTCTTGTGTGAGTGGGAGAAGGCATCAGGGAGCTGGTGGAGCTGTAACAGCAGCAACGTGGAAGGTCACTCCAACCGGGGCAGGGCGGGGAGTGACCTTCCCTCCCACCATCATCCACACATGGGAATGGTGAATTAAGGAAAGCCTACCTCCAGCACCAGCTGAGCTGCTGGGGGTGAAGGCAGTCTGTGCTAGGTGTTAGGTTTTCTCGCGTGCTGTTACTGGTCTCGGCTGGAAATAGGACCCCGAGTCTGGTCTTCCCCCCAAACCAGGCGCTTCGCCCTCCTGCGCGGTGCTGATCGTGCTGCTGACCCTGGTGATGCTGCTGAGTGGGGTCCTGCTGTGGCTCAACCTGAAGAGGAGGTGCATGGTAACAGCCCACGCTAGAGGTGACAGTCACATCCCTCCATGTCTTGTTGTGTTGTCGTCCCTCACCTGCCAACTTCCAGTCCCCGCTCTGGTCACCCCAAAACCCAGGGGGACACAGAGATGGGGATCGGCTCAGTGGCTGCCAGAGCCTGGTGACAGCCCAGTGTCCCTTCTACCTCACAGCCCGTCGGCATCCCGGCATCCAGAGCCCTGCAGCGACATCCTTCCAGCCCATGGGGGCCATCTACCTCCCCACCAAGGCCGAAAGCCCCGAGGGCGCTGACACCGAGACGATGCAGCTCATGAAGGAAGATGCTGCCCCGTGATGGCAGCTCATGCCCCAGGGGTTACATCAGCCTCACGCTGCCCCCCTTCTTCTTCTGTCCGCTTTCCTGAAGACACCAAAGCAGGAGCTGACGGACAGCACACTTCAAAGCTAGCTGGTACCAGTGACTTACATGAGGAACCCCAGAACAGCCAGGCAAGAGGAGTCCCTCAGTCTGGCAGCCCTGTGGCTCAGGAGGAGCCCAATGGACCTGGCATGAAGCACAAGGCTGAGCTAAAGGAGCAAAGGAGCAGAAGGAGGGGTGCAAACAAATTAAAAGAGGATCCTCAACCCTCCTGGCAGGACGGGTGTGAGTGCTGGGTGGGACATGACACAAACTGCTTTTGTGCTTCTCTGCCACAGCCTCTCCCAGACCTTGGATGGAATCAAGACCCCTAGTTCTTGACCATCCCAGGTGCCAGAACCACAAAGAGCTTTACCCCACGACCCCCAACACTCACCCATCCCACCCAGGCTCAGTTTGTGGTGGCCAGAGACCCATTTTCTGTGCCCTCAACCTGTCAACATCTCTCAGGGATCCCTCAACCGTGGAGAATCTCCCTGCTGAGGTTGATGGGACACAAGACGTGCTTGGGAGCTCACAGTTCTCCACTGGTACTCCGTGCCCCAGGGCATCCTGGTGCAGAAGGACCCTGCTCTCAGGTTCACCTCACGGTCCATCAGGCTCACAAACTGACAGCTGAGTCCCCAAAGCACCTGAGATGATGGGAGGGGGGGGTCTGGAGGGTCAACAAGCAGAGGTCCCAGCAGCAAGAGACAGTGTTTGCCAAGGGAACCAATGCCTTCCCTGACAAAGACTGAAGGAAACATCGGTACATTGTGCCCGGTGGTCCTCTCTCCAGCTTCCCTGGGGATGACTGACATCCCCAAAACAGGAAAGGCACAGAATCAGAAGCTTTTCCACATTCCTCCTTGTGATGCTTCGGTGGTGCTGGAGAGCACTGTCCCCAAATTAGGAGCAAAATCAGAAGCAGAGCTTCTGATCTGGATTTCATCCAGGAATAAAGTGGAAGCCCTCCACGTGGGGCCCCCTTGCTCCTCACCCCAGGTGAAGCTGTCCCCTAGATCCTGCATGAGAAACTCCAGGAGCTCACCACATGCTGGAGCAAACATCTCAAGATGGATTGGAAAAGCTGGGCAGTGCCATTGTAAGATCAGCCCCTATGGCCAAGAGGGGGGCAGGGAGGCTGCAGGGCATCCAAGCAGCACAAAACCTGAAATAATATCCGCCAGTAGCAAGCCCATCCCTTTCCTTGCCAACTACCATGCTGGTGTTAGCCCCAAGGCCATCACTTGATGACCTTACCCATTGCTTGGTGATGATACGATGTATGATCTCAGCACATGAGAAAAGCCTTAATTTGGAGATGGGCATCTCTGAGAGCAGCCATCCCGGAGCTCGAGCCACCAGAGATGGTCCTCTCTCCTGCTCTGAAATGTGGATCAGGAAGGTAAACCTTTGGTCTCTAAGATGCCAAAGGCTGGAGATCCACAAGGCAGGATGCCCATCAAAGGTTGGGGCTTGTCCAATCATGACAGCACACAGTCTAGCTGCCAACCACCTAGTGCCACCTGACAAGCCCTCAAAAACCCCAGACACTCCCAGCTCCCAGGGGGGCTGTCAGAGGGTACATAGCGGCTTATAAGAGAAGCAAGATCTTCTGGAAGAGAAACTGCAAGGCCAACTGGGCACCCCAGATCATCTCTGATGGTTTCAGCAGTTGAATGCACCCCCAAATCTCCAACAGTTATTTGGAGAGCTTGACTGGGCCGCTCCTACACAGGTGACATACACCTTTGGAGGTGCCTACAGGTGGGCGAGACACACAGAGAGGCAAAAGCAGGATGTGGAAGAGACCTGGAGTGACCTAAAGGACACTAGGCAGGCAGCCACTTTCTGCTACCAGCACGATTAGGTGTCCCCCAAATCCCATGTCTCCAAGTTTGTCCCTTTTTATGAGAATCCCCCTTGTGCTCAGGCCCCTGAGTGAAAGGAGTGGGTGAATTTGGGGGGGATACAGCCCAAGGGGAGTAGCCTCTGCTCTGGGTTGGGGTGAAAGAGGATACCCCGCTACAACATGTATCATGTAGGTGCTTAATGTCCAAAATGACACCTTGGGAGTCTCATCAAGCCTTAAAAGGTGAAGGACCATCATCACTCTCTGGCAGTCTGTTCCCAGGGCTGCAAGTGCAACTTCCCTTCTCAAGAGACATAGCAGATCCCAGGACGTGGCTGAGATGTGTCCACCACCAGCCGGGCTACAAAGGATGCTCAGGGACAGGCTCCATCCTGAAATCAAACCACACCCTCATGATTCACAGCTAGGAACAGCATTTGGAAGAGGCCAGAGTTGCCCCAGTACTGTCTCAACTGCTGAAATGGGAGGAAGTTAAGAAGCTGTGGGGCAGGGGAGAAGACCAACATGACCAGGAGGCCCAACAACCATCTTTGCAGGGGGATTCACCAGCTCAATCCCAAATGCACCTTGCTGGCCCATCTTTCAACCAACCTCTGCAGGGCACAGGCTCCGTGGTGCTGTGTGAGATCCACCTAACACCCAGGACCCAGTGGGTCTCTCCTAACATGTCTGCCAGCAACATGCACCAGGAGATCTCCTGCCTGTGTCTAAAGGATGCTGGCAGAAAGTATGGGGTGGAAAGAAGGCAAGACCACCAAGGACTGTTCCAGCAGCAAAAGCCCATGTCAAGACCCAGAGAGGGGCTGGAGAAGGCAATGAGACAGAGCCATCCTTAAATAAACATCCTGTAATTAGTGTGCAGAACGCCGAGGGGCGCATACATCCCACCCCGCACTGTTCCCATCACTACAGGGACCATATGAAAAGTGGGGATGAGGTGGGACTCGGGATCTCCAGGAGCATGAGGGATGGCACAAGGGCACCAGTGTGGGCAAGGACAAGGCCCCGTCTCACCCTTGCCAGCAAAGGTCCACATGTCACCCTCTGCTCAGCAGCCATCAGCACAGGGGTAGCTCTGGGAAGCAAGAGAGGAAGAAGATGCAGAGGACCAGTTCTGTCTTGCTTGCCCATACCCCATCCAGGTTCCTGCCTGGAAAGTCCCAGGAGCGGCTGGAGGACTTGCAGTGCCGGGCATCGCTGGCTGAGGCTCCCGAAGTGGACGGCAACAGTGTGTCCTCCCCTTTCTTCTGCTCCCTACCAGCCCTGCTAGTGCCCTGGGGCAGAAAGAAAGGGGGGGGATTAATCGGGTCATTAGCAGCAGCATGAGATATGGACAGGACACTTGAACCCCAAAAAGCTTCACGGGGAAAGGGAGGTGTGCACTCTTTCCTGTGATCCTTTCCACTGCCTGCACCACTGTCACATCTCTCTCCCCAAAACCAGGCAGGTCTGTCCTTTCCTGCAGGTGACAGTGTCCCCCTGATTTCCTGGGAGCCCCCAGCCCAGGCAGAGCCATGCTCACTGGGATGGCTGGGGAGGGGGTCTTGGGATGACCTAAAGGGTGTCAAAACCCTCCTCCCCACACGAGGACAAAGAAGAGGGCCTCCGCCTGCCCACCACCAGCAGTGTGCCACGAGCCACAGCACGCCTGCTGGGACCCCCACGGCTTGGGGAGGGTTCTGCTGGTCCAGGGGCTAAGGAGAAGTGCCACAGCCTTTCAGGGTCCGTGCTGATCCTCAGGCGTACCTATGGGGTCACCCAGCCTGGGGCTCGTCTGCTGTCAGCAGTGACCCTTCAGCAGTGTGCTGACGGGCACCGCGGCTTGGCATCACCGGAGCTGCACCAGCCGCGCCAGGGCTCAGCCATCGCGGTGCACGCGCTGGTGCTGCAGCAGGTTGGAGGGGTGAGCAAAGCCCTTGTCGCAGACACTGCACTTGTAGGGGGTCTCCCCTGTGTGCACCTTCTCATGCACGGCCAGGTAGGCCAGGTCCTTGAAGAACTTGTGGCAGAAGCTGCACTTGTAGGGCCGCTCCTGGCTGTGGACGCGGTGGTGCTGGAGCAGCAGGGAGGGCCGGGCAAAGGCTTTTCCACACACCTCGCACTTGTAGGGGCGCTCCCCGGTGTGTGCCCGCTCGTGGATCACCAGGTAGGAGGACTGCTTGAAGGCCTTCCCGCACGTTTTGCAGACGAAGGGGCGCTCGCCAGTGTGGACCCGCTCGTGGGAAGAGAGGGCATTGGACTGCTTGAAGCCCTTGCCGCAGAGCGGGCAGACGAAGGGGCGGTCGCCCGTGTGCACCCGCTCGTGCACCTTGAGGCTGTGCCCGTAGGTGAACTTCTTCCCGCAGACCCCACAGACGTGGGGTTTGTCGTCGCAGTGTTGGCGCTGGTGGAGGAGGAGGGCATTGGAGGTGGGGAAGTCTTTCCCGCAGTCGGCACACTTGAAGGGCTTCTCGGCGCAGTGGGTGAGTGCGTGGCGCTGGAGCTCGTAAGGGGTCTTGAAGCTCTTGGCACAGCGGGGGCAGCGGAAGGGACGCTCCCCGCTGTGGATGCGCCGGTGCTCCTGGAGGTTGGAGGAACGCTTGAAGCGCTTGCCGCAGAGCTCACAGCGGAAGGGTCGCTCCTCCGTGTGGACCAGCCGGTGGCTTTTGAAGTCCGAGTGGCGCTTGAAGGAGGCCTGGCAGAGGTCGCAGCGGAAGGGACGCTCCTCGTTGTGTACCACCTCGTGGCTGAAGAGCTCCCAGGCCCGCTTGAAGGCTTTCTCACAGACGCCGCACTGGAAGGGCTTCTCATCTACGATCACCTCACGGATCTCCAGCTCGCTGACGCCACTCCCTCCCCGCTTTGGGTGGACCGGCAGCCCCACTGCCACCTCCTCCAGCTCCCCCACTGCACTCCCCAGCACCAGCTTGGCTGTGGAGTAGATGCCACGCTCATCGATCAGCTGTACGAAGTCCGGCTTGGGGGGGGCACCATCAGAAAGGGGCAGCTCAGGAGAGCAGGAACGGGACTGTCTCTCTTCCTCTGCCTCCTCCAGCCCGTTCTCCACCTCCCTCTGTCTGAAGTCACCTGCCCGACGCCAGATCAACCGCAGCCTCTTGCCCCGTGATGGTCCTGGCTCTTCAGCACTCTCCCCCTGCCCCAGGGACACAGGGACCTGGCTTGTCTCAGGCTTCAGGCACAGCCGGTGCTTCCGCTCGCATGGCCACAGCTCCTCTGGTGCCTGCTGGCACAGGGAAGCCTCCTCATCCTCACCAGTCTTCTGGCAGGGCCTGCCTGCACCTCGAGGAGCGAGAGAGCTCTGCCTGTGGCAGCATCGTCCCAAGCGGCGTGGAGAAGCTCGCCCCAGCTGCTCTGGGAAGCCTACCCCCTGCTCTTCTCTTGGTTCCACCCTGCCTGTGTCCTCCTCCTGCTCTTCTTCACCTTCAGGCCCATCTCCTTCAGAAAGGGGGGAGATCCTCTGTGAAAAGGGGGGCTCGCAAGCTGCAGGACCCAGCTGCCCTTCCATGGCAGCCCCTGCAAAAAACAAGGAGAGAGAGTGAGAGGGAGGACAGGCTAAGGGCAGGACCATGAGGGAGGGGGCATGAAGATGAAGACATGCATGGCAGCAGCACAGAGGGAGGCCAGAGATATTGAGGGAGAGAGACATGGATGGTGAAAGAGATGGGGGAAGAGACAGGGACACAGACACTACAGTGTATAGTCACCAATACCTTTCCCCTATGGGGGGACGGAGGTGATGGGCAGACCTAGTGCCACAGAAACAGCCCAGATTGGCACTTAAAAGCCTTTTTACCTGTGAGCCAGTTACTAGCACTCAAAAGTAGCTGCTGTACATAGGAAGGAGCAACTCACTGCCTTGCAGGACCTGCTCATAGTTACCTGGTTGGAGCAATAGCTGAGGAACTGGCTTAAACCGTGTCTCCAGCCATAAAGGGCCACACTGGTTGGCTGGCAGCTTTCAGGCAGGGCTTTGAGAAGCTCCTTGGAGGGTGTTCGATCTCCCTGGGTGCCTATGTGGCCCCTCGACTGCGAGAAGGAGGTGTCAGCCCTGCCTCGGGCACAGAGTAGATGCACAAAGGGGTTCAGCCCCTGCTCCTGGGGGTTCGACAGCATGATTCGGCTCTCAAGTGTGTCAGGGGTGGTTTTTCAGATCTCCTTCTCAGCAAATGCTCCTCTCACAGGCCGGTGCTTTTTCAGGCTCCATCCAAGCCCGCTGGTACCTCCACAGCCTGTTCAGTGCTTGACGCAGCTCAACAAGAGACGCTGGGCTCCGATATCCACCTGGGAGATCCCCTGGGTGGATTCGCTGTTCCCATTTGGGAAATTGCACATGGATCAGTTTAGCCAAGAAGGGGAAGAAGGTTAAAGTATGATCTCTCTCAAAAACCCCAAGTGAAATCACTTCCTGCAAGGGCCTGACAAGCAGCCAAGAGCAACCAGCTGAAACAAGGAGCTGAATTCAGGTGGTTTGATCCAGCCTCTCGTGTCTGGAGACATAGGGGTGAGAGGCAGGGGGGTGGAGGGGACATCAGGAGCTGCAGATGCTTTAAGAGCCTCCAAGCACCACCTTGCACAGAGAAAAGCAAGACCAGTGACCTGACACGGTGAGAGAGCTGCCGTAAAACCAGATGTCAAACTGCCCTGAAGGCGCCCGAGAAGAGAATCCCACAGGCGTGAGCAGGGAAAGGGCTGCCAGAAAACAAAGGGCAGAAGCAAGGAACGACAGGGGTTGGAAAGGCAGCATGCCAAAGCCTCCCAGGGGCTGAGAAGTGTTAGAGGCTGGCAGGTGGACCCACAAGAACTGACAAACCCTGAGGACCAAGACATCATCGAGTCTGCCCAAGAGCACTGGCCCACACTGGCGTCTGCAACGGGGGCTGGAACCTGGTAACGGTCAGTGGCCGCTACGAACAGACACGAGTTCATGGGGTTCATGGGGTTCCAGACACGGGACATGGCAGAGTCTGAGGGATTTTCCCTCCAGCACCCCGATACCGGTGAGAATCCACCAGAGCTGGGGCCGGAGCTTCAACCAGGCAACTGCAAGTGAAGGCAAATGGGTGAGCTAGGAGTGAATGAGCTTAATGCTATTAATAACCGCTTTGATCCCACTAAAGCCTGGCAAGTGAAAGGTGCTCCAACAAAATGCTGCTCCTCCCCCGCACCTCCCCACTCCTGGCCAGGTCTCAGGCTGCAGAGAAGGGAATTTATAGCCAAAGGAGAGGGTTTCCAGGCGTGATTTCATCTCACAGAGCGAGTATCGTCAACCCAAAGGGCTGCAGGAGCACGGGGACGGGACGCACTGGAAAAGCAAAGCTGAGGAATCCCACGTTAGAAAGGGAGATGAAGGCAACCATCGGACATACAATGAACAGGAAAGGGTGAAGAGGACAGCAAGTTGAGTAAATGAGAGGGTTAGAATTAACAAAAGTCAATATAAAAAAAACCCCAAACCACCACAGAAATCATTACTGAGCCGAGCTGAGATCAATGCTTTTGCCACCTGCTGAGGCAGGTACTGACAAGATGTTCCCAATGTTGTTCAAATGGCTCAGCCCCGAGTCTACTGCATGAGGGAGACTGGAAGCAGAGAAGAGGGCTCAGGATTATCCTTTCCAGGGTACATTCCCCTTTCTGGGACAGATTTGGACTATTTCTTGGACAGAACTTCCCCAGGAGCTCCAAAG
The DNA here is from genome assembly GCA_013400555.1 of Jacana jacana. Classification (NCBI taxonomy): domain Eukaryota; kingdom Metazoa; phylum Chordata; class Aves; order Charadriiformes; family Jacanidae; genus Jacana; species Jacana jacana. The sequence goes on along the minus strand of VZTM01035044.1, from coordinate 50,200 downwards.
CCCTTCCCTTTGGGTTGAGATATCAGGGTGACCCTGGGCAGAGGGACAAGAAAGCCCACCAAAGCAGAGGGGAGAACGAACCTGCCACCTTAGGTCCCCTTGTTCCCAAATCCAGGCATTAAAAGGGAACCACGGGCGGAAAGGGATGGCGCAGAAAGGGTTGGGAGTAGGTTACAGACACATTGGGGCACAGCTCGGGGGACACAAAGGAGGATACTCAGGCAGGCAGGGGGTGAAGAGCCCTGTGCTAGGCTTTGCATTGGAAACACACTTCCCCAGCTTTGAAAAAAATAAGTATCATGCCATCCAGACATCCTCATGGTAAACTGACACGGGACTGATAAATTCCGTGCTTTCTAGTGCTGTGTGAGAGCCAGAGCGAAGCCACCAGAGGGTTTCAGAGTCCCCCCTACCTGCTGCAGCACTGGGCATGGCTACGTGGAAGCCCCTCAAGGGCGGTATGGTGTTAAACAGGAGAGGAGTGAAAGCAGACGTTGGACTTCTTGGGTGTCAAGAGGGATCCACCAGCACTGGTTGGTCTACACCAAGGGGTTTCAGAGGGGTCTCTCTTAGGGAAGGGAATACAGCGAAGAGGCAGCATGCACAGACCCCCTGAGCCAGAGGCACAGAAAGGGGCAAAGCAAGAAAAGCACAAGGGTGACAAGGCAGCTTATCTGCAGGGAAAAACACGTATCTGCCGGAGCAGAGCTTTTATGTGCCAAAGCAGAGAAGATCTTGGGGAGGATCAGCCCAAGACAGGCGACTAGGAGTGTCCCACAAAACGCTTACGTGCTTCTAAAGTGCTGCAGGAGAGGTGCTCCCTGGGTGGGCAGCGCCACGGCAGAGCCAAACCCTGGTGACAAGGGCTTTGGCGAAGACAGGGCGACAGCGAGCTGCCATTTCGGAGAGGGTCATGGGGTGCCTCATCCTACCCGCAGAGCAAGAGCTGGGGGTACTGAGGACAGCCACCGAGGAATTGCTGGCCACAGGCTCTAAAGGAAAGCAAGAAGATACACGGGGAAGGGAAAAGGCCCAGCAGAGGTTCAGCATCCTGAGCCAGGATGGGAGCGACGAAGCAGATGGAGGAACTTGCAGCAGCGGAAAAGGCCCCAGCTGCTGGCCCAAACCCACCCAATTTCTCTCGTCCCCAGTAGTGTCAGTGATGCTCCCAACACCCCCAGTGCCTGTGGGATGACAGGACCACCCCCAGCCTGGCCCCTCATCCCTTTTCCACCCCCCAGAACACCCCAGATATTCCTAGCATTGCCCAGTTCTCCCTCAGTATCAGCAAGGATCTTCCATGAATACCCTGATACACTTCCCTCTCCACCCCCCAGCATGTCCCAGTCTCCCCTGGTATCACCCAAACACTCCCACTGTATCCCACATTTTGCCTGTGATCCAACACCATGAGTAAAACCACACCCTTCCCAACAGAACCCAGTCCCCCCCAATATCAACCAGATCCCCATACCTCATCGCCCTCCCCATCTCCATTCCACCCAGCCCCCTCCTACCATGCCCCAGTCTTCCCAGTATCGACCACTCTCCCATCTCATCCCCCACTCCTGTTACAACCAGAGCTACCAGAACGCCCCAGGCCCTCCCAGAAGGCCCCAGATTCCTTTGTTTCTCTGTGCTCCACCACCTCCATTACAAGCCAAATCTCCCAGTGTGTTCCAGTCTCCTCACCCAGACCTTCTCATCTCACTGCTCTCCCCCATCCCCACTACAAGCCACCCTTTCAGCACCTCCCAGTCTTCCCAGTTATCAACCAGAGCCTCTCATCTCGGTGACCTCCCCTTTCTCCATTTCAATCAGACCACCCCAATTACCCCCAGTATCAACCAGACTTTCTCATCTCACTAGCCTCCCCCTTCCATTACAGTCAGACACTCCCAGTGTGCCCCAGTGTCCTGCAGCTGGAACCAAACCCTCTGATTTCACCCCCTCTTCTCCATCCCCATTACAAACAGACACCACCAATACGCTCCAGTCCCTCCCAATACCAACCACAGCCTCCCACCTCATTACTCTCGCCCCTGCCATTACACGGAGGCGCCCCCAGTACGTCCCAATGCCCTCCCAGTATCAACAAGTATCAATCAAACTCCCTTCTCATCTTCTCCCCCACCCCGTTACAAGCAGCTCCCTCCCGTAACACCCCGGTCCCCCTCAGCACCAACCAGACCCTCCTCACCTACCACCCCTCCACCCCACCTCGGTACTGCAACCCCCTCCGCCCCCAGCCCAGCATGGCGGTGGATCCTCCCCGACCGCTCTCGGCGGGGGATGCCG
>VZTM01035044.1:0-43269 GCA_013400555.1 Jacana jacana | reverse complement strand
AAGGCTTATGAGGATGGATTGAGGGAGTTGGGGTTGTTTAGTTTGAGGAAGAGGAGGCTGAGGGGAGACCTCATCCCTCTACAACTGCTTGAAAGGGCACTGCAGAGAGGTTGGTGCTGGTCTCTTCTCACGGGCAATGAGCGACAGGACAAGAGGGAATGGCTGCAAGCTGCAGCAGGGTAGGGTTAGGCTGGACATGAGGAAACAGTTTTTCCCAGAGAGAGTGGTCAGTCAGTGGAATGGGCTGCCCAGGGAGGGGGTGGAGTCCCCATCCCTGACTGTGTTTCAGAGCAGATTGGATGTGGTGTTGAGGGATCTGGTGTAGGGGAGAACTTGTAGAGTAGGGCTGATGGTTGGACTCCATGATCTCAGGGGTCTCTTCCAACCTAAATGATTCTATGATTCTATGCTCCAGCATGTGTGTGTGTGCACGTGTGCGTGTGTGTTTAGTCCAGTTCAGCCTCTGGTTGAGTTGGGGGTTGCAATCTCCCACTGCCACCTTTACCTTCCCCCGGTTACCAGGAGTTTGTCTGGACTCTCTGCCTCACCCAGCAGCTCACCGCTTCCCAGCCTCTTTAGGCACCTCCTGCTGCGGAATGTTCCTTGTTAGCATCCTCCTGTTCTCCAAGGGCACCTTCATTAGCGAGACATTAATTGTTTACACCTGGTGTCTGGTTCATTTGCGAGACACCATTAACTGTTTACACCCGTGGCTGGTTTCACAGGGCCTGGTGGCCCTTTTACAGCCCTTTATTCTTACCCAAAGACATTTAACCCTTTTGGAAGTACCTCTGCCTTCCTCAAGTACATCATTAGGAGCATGGGTGTGGGCATGGGGACACACGTGTGGGCGTGGGGACATGTGTGTGCAAGGCAAGGATGTGCGTGGAGCATCCAGGTCATGGCTGCATGTGGCCATAGGACACACACTGTGCATGGCGGGGACATGCCTGGAGCATGTGCACGTAGAGATGCAATATATGCACGCTAGGACATGTATGTGCAATGCAGGGATGTTCCTGGGACACGTGTGCACGTGGTAGCATGTATGTACATGTGGGGACATGCGGGTGAAATGCAAGGACATACCTGGAGCATGACAGGCACTTGTCTAGATTAAGTGTGTGTACACACAAACACACACGTGCATGTGTGGATGTGTGTGTGCAATGCAGAGATGTTCCTGGGACACGTGTGCACGTGGTAGCATGTATGTACATGTGGGGACATGCGAGTGAAATGCAAGGACATACCTGGAGCATGACAGGCACTTGTCTAGATTAAGTGTGTGTACACACAAACACACACATGCATGTGTGGATGTGTGTGTGCAATGCAGAGATGTTCCTGGGACATGTGTGCACATCGTAACGTGTATGTACATGTGGAGACACACATGTGCAATGCAGGGATGTGCCTGGAGCATGTGTGTGGGCATAGAGACAGGTTCGGGGACTGCATGTGCAATGCAGAGACATGCCTGGAGCACTTGTATGTGCCTAGGGACACACATATGCATGTGAGGACACGTGTGTGCAATGCAGGGATGTACCTGGAATATGTGTGTGGGAGTGCAGACACACATGTGTATGTGAGGACACGTGTGTGCAATGCAGGGATGTACCTGGAATATGTGTGTGGGAGTGCAGACACACACGTGTACGTGAGGCCACATGTATGGAATGCAGGGACGTGTCTGGAGCATGCATGTTGGTGTGTGTACACACATGTGCATGCAAGGACATGTGTGCAATGCAGGGACGTGGCATCTCTGTGGCCTCCTCTGGCCCTGCTCCAATAGGTCCATGGCCTTCTGATGCCAGTGGTCCCAGAGCTGGAGGCAGCACTGGGTGGGTGGGTGTGTCTCCAAAGAGCGGAGCAGGGGGACAGAAGGCCACACTGCTGGAGATGCAGCCCAGGGTGCGGGGGGGGTTCTGGGCTGCCAGCACACGCTGCCAGCTCATGTTGAGCTTCCCATCCACCAACACCCCCTTCTCCTCGGGGCTGCTCTCCAGCCATTCTCCGCCAGCCTGTATTTGTGCCTGGGGTTGCCCTGACCCAGGTGCAGGACCTTGCACTTGGCCTGGTTGGACTTGAATTTCTCATAGGCCCACCTCTCCAGCCTAGCTAGGTCTCTCTGGATGGCATCCCTTCTCTCCAGCATGTCACTGTGCCACACAGGTTGGTGTCACTGGCAAACTGGCTGAGGGTGCCCTCGGCCCCAGCATCCATGTCTCTGATAAAGACGTTGAACAGCACCGGTCCCAGTACTGACCCCTGAGGAACACCAGTGGTCACTGATCCTCAAACCAACGACCCTTTGCCATCTCTGTCTTTGGTTAAGCCTTCCATTCTTGCCTGCAACGTCTAAGCAGCGTGTCCCATCCATGCGAAGTCTGAAAAAAAAACACCATTTCAAAACAGATATTGATATTTTTGCTCCTGAAGGTATTTATTTGCAATTTTCCTGAGCAGGGACCATGTCCTGTAGGAGCTGCAGCGGTGGGGGAGCTGCTCGGGCTCCTGGAGAGCACTGGCTGTTTCATTTCTGCTCCACTTTAGCACAGATGTATTGTTGTTAATTAGAATTCATTCCTCTATTACTGCTTTAATTAATTTTAAAGCGATAACTTTAATTAACTAACAATTTTAATTGATTCTAAATTGCTCTGTATTCAGGTTTGGGTAAGTTTGAGATTTCTTTTTAAAACCTTGGAGCTGAAGAAATGAATTATTCTGCTCACGCATCATCACTGTGTTATAAAAGACTAGCATGCATTCGTTCCTTCTTGGCTTTTAAATATTAAAAGCCAAGAAGTTCAATCCAGCTGGTGACCGGTCACATGTGGTTCCTCAGTGCTCAGTACTGGGGCCTTTCCTGTTTAATATCTTCATTGATGATATAGATAAGGACATAGAAAACACTATCAGTAAGTTTGCAGATGACACTAAGTTGGGTGGGAGTGTTGATCTGCTTGAGGGCAGGGATGCTCTACAGAGGGACTTGGATAGACTGGATAGATGGGCCAATGTTAATGGCATGGCCTTCAATGAGGCCAAGTGCCAGGTCCTGCACTTGGGCCACAACAACCCCATGCATCGCTACAGGCTTGGGGCAGTGTGGCTGGAGCTGCCTGGCAGAAAAGGACCTGGGGGTGCTGGTCGACAGGAGGCTGAACATGAGCCAGCAGTGTGCCCAGGTGGCCAAGAAGGCCAAGGGCATCCTGGCTTGCATAAAGAATAGTGTGACCAGCAGAAGTAGGGAGGTGATTGTCCCCCTGTACTCAGCACTGGTGAGGCCACACCTTGAGTCTTGTGTCCAGTTCTGGGCACCTCAGCACAAGAGAGATATCGAGGTGCTGGAGCGAGTGCAGAGGAGGGACACGAAGCTGGTGAGAGGCCTGGAGAATAAGGCTTATGAGGATGGATTGAGGGAGTTGGGGTTGTTTAGTTTGAGGAAGAGGAGGCTGAGGGGAGACCTCATCCCTCTCTACAACTGCTTGAAAGGGCACTGCAGAGAGGTTGGTGCTGGTCTCTTCTCACGGGCAATGAGCGACAGGACAAGAGGGAATGGCTGCAAGCTGCAGCAGGGTAGGGTTAGGCTGGACATGAGGAAACAGTTTTTCCCAGAGAGAGTGGTCAGTCAGTGGAATGGGCTGCCCAGGGAGGTGGTGGAGTCACCCTCCCTGACTGTGTTTCAGAGCAGATTGGATGTGGTGTTGAGGGATCTGGTGTAGGGGAGAACTTGTAGAGTAGGGCTGATGGTTGGACTCCATGATCCCAGGGATCTCTTTCAACCTAAATGATTCTATGATTCTATGATTCTATTGATTGGTTGCTATTAATCCTGACATAACCAGTTTGCTTTGGAGTTGTTGCATGTTACTGGTTTTGATACTTGACAATCTTTATAATTACAGACTATCCCGTAAAGTTTAGCTTTAATGCCCTGCCTGCCATTTAAAATCTTTTCTTTTTTTTCCTTTTCCCCCCCCTAGTATGGATATTGCTCTAAATAAGAAATGTGAAAAATATATGAAACAGTACAGTTCTTTTCTGTTTTTTCCAAGCCAAACACTGCTTATGATCTTTTAATGCCTTTTAATATGATGAAATACAAATCTCCAAAATACAGATAACGCCATTTTTAACTAACAGTCCATCCATGTCCAGGGCTCCTAAAGCATATTTGATATCTGACTTTTAGTAATTATTTAAGGCAGTATGCTTACTTTTTGGAGGCAGACAAGCCTACACTTATCTATTAAGTGTTGATGATAAAACACCAGATAGATTTCTTTCAGGTTCGTTCTGAAAATTACAGCTACCCACTCGGATTGCAAACTAAAAAAAAACCAACTTAATTTGGTAAAAATTTGAGGTTTTCCCTGTAGTTTTTCATTTTGCTTAAGTGCTTTCCTAACTGGAAGGTGATGGGTTAATTACTTTCCCACTTCCACTGTTGACCTGCTGCCCGGGGGGGGGTGGGGGGGTGGGTTAACATTCCTCTTTGAAGTGCTTAAACATTTCTTAATCCCATTTTGTCTCCTGTTTGCTTGAAAAACAAAGCAGGACTGAGAGGGAAATCGCTGCTTTAACTGGTTGTTTTAAAGAAACCAACTGTTCTGATCAAAGCCAATATTTACTAACTCAAACACTCCGTGGCATCCCACGGGTTGATTTTTCTGGTTTTTCCATCTTTTTATCAGCGTGTTACATAAAATTTCCAACACGGCCGTCCTTTGGCAAGAGAAGTGAATACTTGCTGCATTCCTCAGAGAAGGCATAGGCAGTACTTGGAATTTCGCAGAGGACTGCCTGGCTGCCCTGATTTACCGGAGGCGTTGGCGCTGGTTGCTTCTAATTAATGGCATTAAAGGGTCTCTGTCCTTGGATCTACAGCAGCCCCACAGAGAGCTGCAGAGGAGGAAGGACTTCTCCTCTCCCTGTGGTGCAATCATGAAAGTTTTTACTGAAAAAGGTCTGCCCTGTCCCTTCTTGCTGTAGCAGCATCTCTGCCTTTCCTGCAGAGGCTTTTAAAAAAGTATCTATTTTTATCGAGTCATTTTAATAATCCATTTTTAATGGATTTGTGAAATTTACTGGGAGAGAGTCCAGGGCAGGGCTACCAAGATGATGAAGGGAGTGGAGCATCTCCCATACGAGGAAAGACTGAGGGAGTTGGGTCTCTTCAGCTTGGAGAAGAGGAGACTGAGGGGTGACCTCATTAATGTTTATAACTATGGAAAGGGTGAGTGTCAGGAGGATGGAGCCAGGCTCTTCTCAGTGACATCCAATGACAGGACAAGGGGCAATGGGTGCAAGCTGGAACATAGGAGATTCCAGTTAAATATGAGGAAAAATTTCTTCACAGGGAGAGTGACTGAACACTGGCAGGGGCTGCCCAGGGAGGGTGTGGAGTCTCCTTCTCTGGAGACATTCCAAACTCGCCTGGACGTGTTCCTGAGTGACCTGATCTAGGTGTTCCTGCTCCGGCAGGGGATTGGACTAGATGATCTTTCAAGGTCCCTTCCAATCCCTGAGATTCTGTGATTCAGTGAAATTTACTGGGAAAGGATCTTCAGCTCAGGGAAATCATTAGTAGTGTATTTGGAGGAAAAGGGGGAGAGTTAGGGGGGTTCACAGGGGTATGGGAGAAAAGTGGTGTTCTTGGGCTTCAGGGCAGAGGATGCCAGGCACCACCTTCCCACCCTACTGTGCTCCCCAAAGGACCTTCACTGATGTGCTCCCCCCACCCCAGCCCACCCAACCATGAGGGGAATGTCCTCTGAATCCTCTGGATGTTGCGCCTTGTTAATCATTGCTCCAGAATGGTGGTAACAAGGACAGAAAACACTTCCCTCCCCTTTTTATTCTCCCTTCACTTCCTGGCACCTCTGAGGACCTGTAGCTGCTGGAGCAGAGCAAGGCTGGGTTTGGGTTACCAGACAGGGAAGTTCCACCTCTCGTCCTTCTGACTGGCCAGACATCCTGCAACAATGACTGCCTGCCACCCCTCCAAGCTGTGAGGGCAGGTAAACACATGAGGCAGAGATGGGATGATACTTTCCCAGGAGGAACTTAGAATCATAGAATGGTTTGGGTTGGAAAGGACCTTAAAGACCATCGAGTTCCAACCCCCCTGCCCTGGGCAGGGACACCTCCCACTAGACCAGGTTCCTCAAAGCCCCATCCAACCTGGCCTTGATCCCTTCCAGGCATGGGGCATTCACAACTTCTCTGAACAACCTGTTCCAGTGTCTCTTCACCCTCAAAGAGAATTTTTTCTTCCTGATATTTAATTTAAATCTCCCTTCTTCCATTTTTGAAGCCATTGCCCTTTGTCCTACCACTACATGTCCTTGTAAACGTAAACTTAGCCCTAAAGCTCCTTAAATGCCCCGTGAGCCAGGAATCCCCTATTTGCACAACCTGCTGTTGAGGCAGGGTCTCCGTGAGGAAGGACTGGAGAGTATCCAGGTGGGTCATAGAATCATAGAATCATTTAGGTTGGAAGAGACCCTTGGGATCATCAAGTCATAATGGGTCGTCCCATTAATGCACATCTCATATCCCCAGCATCTCCTAATACTGGAGATACGGGATGGCTGGACTCCTTTTTGGGGCCTGCTAAAAGGGTCAGATGTTTGTTGGTTTGGAGTCAGCACACTGACCCTGCCTCTCTTCCTCCCCATCACAGTGGCACAGAGGTTTAGCACCTCATCCCCATTCAGACCCTGGCGTGAGGCCAGTCCAGTATGTGACACACGAAGGCATTAAGTTCCCCCCTGCCTAAAGCTTCCCCGAGCACAGCCTGAGCTTTGCCCACAGTGCAGCTCTATCCTGCTCCCTGCAGACATCATGGACCAAAGGGCCAGTTCCTGAAGAAGGGTGAGCAATACAGATCCCATCACAACACCTTGAGGAGACCTCCTATCAGGTGTCCACCCCCATGAAGACTGCCAGAACGAGGGTGTCTTGGAGAGCTGCATCGCAGTACTTTTGGGTCTGAAGAATTGGGTCCGCAGAATTGTAGGATTCATAGAATGGCTTGGGTTGGAAGTGACCATTAAAGGCCATCTAGTCCAACCCCTCTGCAATGAGCAGGAACATCTTCAATTGGATCAGATTGCTCAGAGCCCTGTCCAACCTGATCTTGAATATTTAATTCTGGAAAACCCCACTAAGGGTGGTATCTGGATCCAAGAGCTGAACCTCCCCCCTTGTGCCTACAGAGCAGAGAGGGGGGATGCATGGTGGGGTGGGTTCTGAGCCCAAAACATTTCTTCCTCAGGCATCTGTGGGGTTTGGGAGAACCATTTCATGGTGGTGCAGAGTGAGACCTTCAACATGAGCTTTCCTTGGGAGAGGCATTAGGATTCATCTCTATCTGAAGCCAGCTGAGAACTGGGTATAAACCGGCCACTGACAACTGGGGTAATTGGCTGCTGTTGGACAGAGGGGGTTGTACCCAAGGCTGCAAATGGTGCAAGCAATTTGTTGCAGTGTGCAAGCAATTAATTTCATAGAATCATAATATCATAGAATCATTTAGATTGGAGAAGACCATTAAGATCATCGAGTCAAACCATCAGCCTAACACTGCCAAGTTACCACTACATCATATCCCAAAGTGCCATGTCTATGTGTCTTTTAAACACTTCCAGGGATGGTCACTCAGCCCCTTCCCTGGGCAGCCTGTTCCAATGTTTGATAACCCTTTCAGTTAATAATTTTTTCCTAATATTCATCCTAAACCTCCCCTGGCACAGCTGGAGGCTGTTTACTCTTGCCTTATCGCTTGTTCCATGGGAGTAGAGATTGACACCCCCTCATTACAACCTCCTTTCAGGTAGTTGTAGGGTGCAATAAATTCTCCCTTCAGCCTGGGTAATCCCAGGTTCCCACTCCTAATCAGATCAGCTAATCCCACTTCCCTCAGCTGCTTGCCAGAAGATGTGCTCCAGACCCTTCACCAGCTTTGTTGCCCTCCTCTGGACACACTTCTGCACTTTATGCTGTACTCTTACACACTTTCTCCTTGGGAGAGCTTTTTTTCCTGGGCTGTGCCTCTCCTATCTGTCCCATCCCTCTGACCCTTTTCCCCCTGAGGCAGTCTCCAGGGTCTCCCAGCATGGGATCCATCTCCCTGCCCTTTAACCCATGCCTGCTCTGCAGGCAAAGAAGAGTAACACATACCTGAAAGCACACAGATGAAACACTGTATTTCCTGCCTGTCATATCCACAGGACAGGGCACCTTGTTTGGGAGCTACAACCAGCCAAAATGTTCTCTTGGGGGTGCTCATCAAGCAGCAGAGCAGCAGGGAAAATGGGGAGGCCCACTGGAAGGCAGCAGTGTTTCGCGTGTGCTTCCAGTGCTAGCACAAATGATGAGAAACTAATAATAAAACAGGAAAGTTAATAATAACAATAAAAAGTGTATGCAAAAGTGGTACTGGCTGGCTACCAGACCCTGGGGATGTGGAAGCCCAGTCCATGCCTTGCACAGAATGAGCTGAACAGCAGAATGGCAAAATATTCCCTCTGCTTTCCAAGCCAAGAATGGGAACTCTTCAAGTGCACAGGACACATCCAAGACATGTCAGCTCGGTCAGACTGTGCCATGCATGGTCAGCTCCAGGGCCAGGGGTGCTGTACCAGCATTTAGGAAAGGGTGTGCAGACAAGANTCTGTGCTTCTGTGATAAGCATTTCTATGAAGAAATTTTTCCTTATATCATTCCTAAACCTCCCCTGGTGCAACTTGAGGCCGTTTTCTCCTGTCTTATTGTCTATTCCTTGGGAGAAGTGACCAACCTCTCCCTCACTACACCTTATTTTCAGGTGGTTGTGCAGAGAGGAAAGGCCTCCCCTCGGCTTCCTTTTCTTTAGGCTGAACACCCCCAGCTCCCCCTCATAAGGCTTGTTCTCCAGACCCCTCACCAACTCCATTGCCCTTCTCTGGACATGCTCCAGAATCTGTGTCTTTCTTCTAGTGAGGGCCCTAAAACAGATACCAGCACTCAAGGTGTGGCCTCACCAGAGCAAAGTACAGAGGATTGGTCACTGCCGCAGTCCTGATGTCCACACTATTCCCAGTACAGACCAGGATGCTGTTGGCCTTCTTGGCCACCTGGGCACACTGCTAGCTCATTTTCAACCAGCTGTTGACCAACCGCCCCAGTCGTTTTCTGCTGGGCACCTTTCCAGCCACTCTTCCCCCCAGCCTGTAACATTCACAGGGTTGTTCTGATCCAAGGGCAGGACCCAGCTCTTGGCCTTGTTGAACCTCAAACTATTGGCCTTGGCCCAGCCAGCCAGCCCGCCCAGATACATCTGTAGAGCCTTCCTACTCTCAAGCAGGTTGACACTCCTGCCCAACTTAGTGTTTTCTGCAAACTGACTGAAGGTGCAACTCAATTCACTTGTTGGCGATTGATAAATATATTTAAAAGATATTATTAATTCTATTTAAAATGTTATTATACAGATATGTTTCCAGTCTCCATGCTGCAGATGCTGAGCTCCTTACAAAGCCCTCACAAGTAGGTGAGCCAGTGAGAGAAAGCAGGCTGAGCCCTGGCTGCCACACTGACAAATGTCCCTGTCAGCCTGGGACCATAAAGCCATGCACTAAATCAGCAAAAGCCATAAAGAGGCTGAATTTATACAAACAAAAAAGTATTTCAGTGAAAGGTCAGGATGGCCTCAGCAAGAGAAAAGCAGGCTAAGCCAAGCCTCAGTAGCCACCTCAATTTGTCTGGAAAGTTGGGAAGCAAAACGCACAAGCATCAATCCAAGATGGAAAAGCTGAGGAAAAGTAACATCTGTCCTGAAAGTTTCAGAATCCCATGAAGCCAACAGGGGCAGCTCAAATGGGAAGGGGTGGGCAAGGGTTTCTGAATGCTCTGGTCTCACTGGGCTGTACCACAAGTAGGGACACTCCAGGAGCTTGACTGGCTGGAGGAGTTTAGAATAGAGGCTGACGGGATTTCAGGGAACTGTGACAGCACTCCCAGGTTGGAGCAAGGGAGCCTAGACCACCAGAACAACAAGAGACCACGGACCTATAGGAACAGCAATTGTCAGAGAAGCTCCTTATGGATTCCACAAAAGAAGACAATAGAGGATAGGATAGGTCAGACAATAAAAATCAACAGTGCAAAATCCCCCTAAGGTTAAGGGCCTACGTGGCTTTACTTTTTATAAAAATAAAAAAAAAAGAGGAAAAGAGGTGTTTTCTCCTTTGATGATGAAAGCTATTTAAAAAAAAAACAAACAAATAAATTTAAAAAATTATGTTGAGAAAACCCTTCTATAGTCACAAAGCCCCACACTCCACTGAAAAACACAAATATCCACTGGTAGGACTACTAGTGTTACTGGAGTATCCCCTCCACTTTCCAAGCCAAGAATGGGAACTCTTCAAGTGCACAGGACACATCCAAGACATGTCAGCTCGGTCAGACTGTGCCATGCATGGTCAGCTCCAGGGCCAGGGGTGCTGTACCAGCATTTAGGAAAGGGTGTGCAGACAAGACAGCGTCCCGTTGTGCCTCTCTTGATCCCGTCTGATAGAGCTGGAGCCAGGGGATGGGTTTCAATGAAGCAAGCCCACTTGTGCAAGGTGCGGTGGGATTTAGAAGCACAGCCTTGTCCTGGCGTTGAGAGAGGTGTGGTGCAGGGTGGTGTCTCCCAGGGGACTGCTGCCAAAAGCGTTACAGGCAGTCCGACTTCTAGCAGATGTAGACGGTTATCCCCACAGAGTGGCTTTGAGGAGTAAAGAAGGGGAAGGACCTTTGTGGACTTTGGCCAAGAGATGGCTCTGTGGTTTGTGTACCCCTGAGCCTCCACAGAGTCCGCAGGGAAGCCCACCTCCTTGCATTGATGCAGCTGCCAAAGTCCTGCTTGTAACTAACAGCAGCTTTACTTCCTGATAGAGGCAGCCAGAGACACCAGGGAATGGCTCCAGGCTTGGAAAGACGTTGTCCAGAAAAGGAAAGTTGTCCCTGGGACAGTGAGCAGTGCCATTGTTGGCATGTCTGTATTGAGGTCTTGAGCAATGTCACAGCCAGAAGCTGACCCTACAGAAAGCCTTCAAGCCTCGTTGGCAGTGAAGAACGGGCTGCCTTTATTGCGCATCCACTCATGGCAAACAGATTCTGCCCACTGACCACCAGGTCAGGAGTTGAGAAGTAACAAGAAAAATTGTGAGACACAGCATTGGAAGGTGCCCCCCAATCACACAACATCAGGGATTAGAACGGACCTTGAAAGATCATCTAGTCCAATCCCCCTGCCAGAGCAGGAACACCCAGAGCAGGTCACACAGGACTGCGTCCAGGCAGATGCTGAATGTCTCCAGAGAAGGAGACTCCACACCCTCCCTGGGCAGCCCCTGCCAGTGTTCTGTTACCCTCACCCTGAAGAAGTTTTTTCTCATATTGAAGTGGAACCTCCTCTGTTCCACCTTGCACCCATTGCCCCTTGTCCTGTCATTGGACATCACTGAGAAGAGCCTGGCTCCATCCTCCTGACACTCACCCTTTCCATATTTACAAACATCAATGCGGTCACCCCTCAGTCTCCTCCAAGCTGAAGAGACCCAGCTCCCTCAGCCTTTCCTCCTCTGGGAGATGCTCCACTCCCTTCATCATATTGGTAGCCCTGCCCTGGACTCTCTCAAGGCGTTCCCTGTTCTTGAAATCCACAGTCAAATTTGTTTCCTTTTGTATAATGCACAGTCAAATGACCCCGTTCATATGTTGTGCTCCAGGTGTCCGAGTGCTTTACTGAAATATTTGCCTTCAAGATATATATGGCTCATTCTACACCCAGCATAACAGTTCTGTCCCCGGATATCCTGCTAAAAATTGAGGTTTGCATCAATGTCTCTGCAAGGCTTTGTAATAGCAAATGCTGTGAAGCCTTGGTGCAACAGCCTCCCCCTCTCTTCCCCAAGCCCAAAGTATGGGGAGGTGAAAAAGCCAAGGTTAAAGGAGACTGGGATGTGGGAATGGACATGGAAAACTCTCTGGTCCCAAAGGACTCTGGCAAAGGATTTTTTGACAAAGAGCTCTGTGTCACCACTCTGTCTCTGTCACCACTTGTGTCTTAGTGAATGATTCAACTGAATGGAAGAGTGAGAGAGAAAGACAGAGAAGAAGAGAAGAATAAAGGAGGGAAGGAAGGAAGGAAGGAAGGAAGGAAGGAAGGAAGGAAGGAAGGAAGGAAGGAAGGAAGGAAAGNNNAGGGAGGGAGGAAGGGAGGAAGGAAGGAAGGAAAAGTTGGAGGAAGAGGTAATGAGGGAAGGAAGAAGGAAGGGTGGAAGGAAAGAACTCTGGTGAATTTCAGAAGATTCAATCTATATTCAGTTCCTGGAAAAAGATTGACCACAAAGCAAATACTTCTATTTGTAGCTACCTAGGAGATAACATGCAAAGTGTTGTCAATGAACACAGCTTTGTTGGGATTAACTATCGAGTGAGTAGTTGACTGTACAAACACAAACCAGGAATTACTGGCCAGACTCCCCAGAAGCGGGAAGAACCTTAGGATCAGTAGCAAAGCACAAACAGGCTGTGGCTCAACACCCTATGGGTATTGTGAAAAAAACAAACCTCACCTGAGAATTCTGGAACAAGGGGTCCCCCCGTGTACAGGGTGTCCCCGTGACCGTCTTCTTTTTCCAGAAGTGGTGAGGTCTCTGCTCCACATCAGGGGCTGGGTGTGTGAATCAGCTTTCAGGAAGGGTGTTGGTCAACTGTTGACCCCCTGGAAACTGGCCAGAAGGGAGTGCTAACATCTATCTGAGCAGAGGAAACAGGACGGAGATGGGGAGACTGAAAACATCCTCAGTGGGCAAAGCTGAAAACTAAGCAAACAGATGAGAAAGGTAATACAGGGAGCTCATCTGTAGGCTGAGAGAGTTGGGGTTGTTCAGCCTGGAGAAGACAAGGCTCCAGGGAGACCTTCTTGCAACCTTCCAACACTTAAAGGGGGCTGATAAGAAAGATGGGGACAAGCATTTTAGCAGGGCCTGTTGCAACAGGAGAAGGGGTAATGGTTTTACAGTAAAAGAGTGCAGATTTAGACTAGATATAAGGAAGAAGTTTTTTATAATGAGGGTAATGAAACAGTGGAACACAGACAGAGGTGGTAGATGCCCCATCCCTGAAAATGTTCAAGGTCAGGCTGGACGTGACTTTAAGCAGCCCTATCCAGTTGAAGATCTCCCTGCTCATTGCAGTGGGGTTGGACTAGCTGACTTTTAAAGGCCCTTTCCAACCCAAACTATTCTATGATTGTATGATTTACCTACTCTCAGTTAGATGCAATGCTCTCCACCACCACACACGGCTTTGATACCGAATTTAACATAGACCTGACTTAAACCTGCACTGATCTCAAATCTGTTTGAGAAAGCAACGGTCCTTGGTAGCCTGAGACCTGTATTTGTTGAGGCCATTTTGTCTTCATCTGTTGGACCGGCTGTTGCAAAGAAGATTTGCTACCCCTACCCTCCTACCCTCCATTTCTGCCAGGGATGTTCTCTCCTTGTCTGTCATCTCCGGAGGGTATCTTCACACTCTTCTTTGGCAGGGGGAAGACAGAGGAGGTGTTACAAGTAGTCCCTGGGTTGTACTGTCTAAGCAGAGGAGTACCTCAGAGCTGCATAAATTCTTGTCTGTCCAACGCACAGTCCCTGGGATGAAATATATTCCTTTGTGTCTCCAGCAGCAAAGCTGTTTGCTGTGTGTTCAACTGAGCTTTTTGGCACCCACCTCTATTCGTAGAGATGATGCTGAGCAATGGCTCTGCGGGCCAACATCGCAAATGCAAGAAGGGTGTTGAGGATTTTTCTGAGTGGTGGAGGGTGTGGAGCAATTCTCCTAGCATCACATCACCTTTCCTTCAGGATATCTGCCTCCTCTTACCAGCCCTGAGGCATCTGCCCCCTTAGACATCTCCAGTACGGGTGTCTGAATGCGACACCTGACTGCAACTGTGCTTAATGAGTTCTGCTGGGCATACAGGGTATCTAAATGTATTTTCCAGATAGAGAAGTTGGCACAAGGTAGATCCTACCCATGATATCATATCACCTGCTCATCTGTGTGACTATCTGGGTGATTCAGCCTCACAGGGGACTTGGGAGCCTGGCTGTCCCATTCTTGCTGCTTCCACATCTGACTTTGTCAAGACAGAAAATCTCACACCAACTTAAAAATTAACTGGATTGTGGCCACATGCAAACCTTGCAACCAAATTTCATGAAGACCTCTCATCTCTTGGGACAAACTTGGGAGAAAAGGTGGAAGGAACTTCCACTTTTGGAAGATGCTGTTTTCAGCAGTAGGAAAAGGTTTCTTACATCTTCTCATGCTGCATCAGTGCCATCGGATTTCTACCCAATTTCCCAGCTAAGCCTGGGCACTGATGCTCTATTTCAGCAGTTGGCTGAAGCCAGTCCTGGAAGGCAACTTGCAAAACACGCCTCCCGCCATCCCTGTCACTGATAGTCCAGAACCAGCTGTCCTGAGAGGACTTGTTTGCTTGGCAGCTTCCCAAAACAGCTGAGTTTCACAATCCTGCAGTTTACGTGAAGCTCGTGGCACAAGAGCCACTTCCTGGCAGAGAGCTGGCTTTTCATACTTGTTGAGCGCCTGCCACAGGCACAGAAGAAGGTTTTTGGGGTGGAGGGGAGGAGCTATGACAAGCTGTCTCAAATAGCCAGTCCCTTGGGTGCACATCCTGCCTCCTCCCTACCCTGCTTTCCTGTGGAGACCTCAAGCGTGCGGTATCTTTGTTGCCAACATGAGGCTTGTCCTCCTGGCATGTCTCTGGGGTAAGTAAGGCATGATTTTTTCTTTTGCTTTTTTGCTTTTGGCTTGTCATCTCTTTGCCAATGGTACATCTCTCCCACCATTGCTTCTCCTGCAGCCCACAGCCCAAAGTAAATGGGACGCTGCAAAGAAGTGCAATGCAATCAGTGTTATCTGATCCATGTCTCATAACTGATTGTGGACACTCAGATCCTCTCAAATGTCCCTAGAGGGCTACAGGTGGAGATCTGGATGCTGTCCTTCCTTGGCACCAACACCTAGACGCCTTGAGAAGTGTCTAAGTTGGGAACTGAATCCCAGCCCTCATGAGCAAAGACAGCACCACATAATCAGCTGGAATCAGCTGCCCAGGGAGGTGGTGGAGTCACCCTCCCTGACTGTGTTTCAGAGTAGATTAGATGTGGTGTTGAGGGATCTGGTGTAGGGGAGAACTTGTAGAGTAGGGCTGATGGTTGGACTTGATGATCCCAGGGGTCTCTTCCAACCTAAATGATTCTATGATTCTATGATAAGGTGGGGTTCCCTGCCCCTGTTTCTCTCCTGTGTGGGTTCACAGAATCATAGAATGGTTTGGGTTAGAAGGATCTTTTAAAGGTCATCTAGTCCGACTTCACCCATAATGAACAATTGGGCATCTCAGCCCATAAAACTTAAAAGTAGTTTAAAGGAAAAAAAAAGGCAGATGAAAAAACGAATTACCTGGGTAATAATTCTAATCCTTGTTCCTGGTGTCATCAGCTCTTCTCTTGCCTAAAGCTGTTGGTCAATGCTTGGGATCTTGCCAGACTGCTACATTTAGGAGTAGAAATTATTTGTATTGAGCTCTTCTTTGCTGTTGACATTCTACAGTAGGCACAAAGTCCTCTTCTCCTGAGTTTCCAGGAAAAGCAGATCCTGGCAAGTTTTTCCTCAGGCTTTCCCTCCCAAGGTTGCCATGACCTCTGGTTAATCCTCAGGGAGATCTTCTGAATGGTAACAGCCTCTTTGCACAAGTTTCCAGATGCATTCCGCCCTGAAGACACTTCTTTTCACAATCCCATCACCAGTCCCTTAGCTCTTCCTGTGGCATTTCATTGCTGCCATTAGTGTCCTCAGGACCAAGAGAAGTCCTGGGGTTAGTTTTGTCTGGTGCATGCCTGAAGTTCATAGATGGCAATGCTTCTTCATGGTCTGGTCCTGACTGAAAGGAAAAAATAAAATGCCCTGCTGCTTGCCATCCATCCCATTTCCAGCAGTTTCATTCAGTGCTGTACCTCTTGCCTCACTGTTGGTAAGGGCTGGGTGTCACATTCAGAGTCTTTAGGGAGAGATAAGCACCTCCAGCTTCAATTTGATGCTCTGTTCTGGGCACAAGCCCTAAAATGAGGTGGGTATCCATCAGCCATGACTTAATTTTTTCCACTGGATGTTACAGGCGTCAAGATAATCTAATTGAATTGAACTGATCTGAATCTAATCTAATCTAATCTAATCTAATCTAATCTAATCTAACCTAACCTAACCTAACCTAATCTAATCTAACCTAGCCTAATCTAACCTAACTAATCTAATCTGGACACTGACTTTCAGGTGACTAAGTCCAAATGAGAGAACTCCCAACTGCTCTGTTCTGCTATTTTCAAATTTTTTTTTTCCAGTAGACTTTGTTTTTTAAGTTTTTTCTCCTCGTCTCATCTCTTTATCAAGAAAGATCCGTGGACATGCACTAGGCCAAAAACCATTGGCAGCTGGCCTTGGGAGACAGCGAGCAATTATGGGCTCTAACAGAGCTCATGATCTTGTCTCTTGCTCGGTGTTCTGCTGTCCTGAATCTCCATGCTCTGCAGAGTCCAGGCTAACATCCCATATTTCTTCTGTTTCAGCTTCCCTTGCTGGAGTCCTGCTGGCAGGTCAGTATTTGTAGGAGAGCATGGAGCATGAGTAAAATGACTGTAAAATGTCATGCAGAATGAGGCTGTGTCTGATCTGGAGATTTAAATACGCTGTTCAGGACCAGCAGACTTTGACCTGAAACCCATTTCTGTGCCCTATGATCATCTCTCTCTAAACCCCATTTTCCTGAGTAGCCACTGGAGAAGACCTGACTCTACCTCCTGTATGCATCTATGCCCACTGCAGATGTCTGAGTGAAAGGAGCAGTATTAATCCAAAACGTTGACAAAAGAGCTGTCCACTTTAGCAAAGTCAAACCAGAAGTCGGTACATGCTCATTGCTGGGGTCTCATCACCATGAGGTGGAGGAATGCCTGGTGTCCCCTTGGCTCCATGAACCAGTGCAAAGGTGCTTCAGGGTTTCAGACCCTGAGTTTCACCTACCACAGCACCCCAGATCCATGCAAAAGGATGATATCCAGGCAGATTTAATTCTTGGTATGAGGGTGGAAAACAGTGTTGTGATCAGAGGTTTGGCAACTGGAGCCAGGTTTTGAGAGGGATTGTGTGTTCTGGTGGGTTTGACAGTAGGAGCAGGTCTGAGTAGGTCCTTTCCACTCCTGAGTGCTGGCTGTCCATAGGTCCACAGCAGCACCCAGCACTCACTGCCGATAACTGAGCAAACCCAAGCCTTCCCTTGGGGAATGGGTAGAAATATCTCCATTTTCTTTTCCCTGCATCCAGTCACTATAGCAGCATTTACTGGGAGAAACTGACCTTAGCTATGGGGAAACTTACCCAGAACCTAAATGCTGGGGTAGGATTTGAGGGGAAATTGCACCTCTCCCTTTGAACCTTGTGATTTGTATCTCAAAACTGTGAATGAACCCTGTGATTTGTATCTCAAGACAGACTTATGGACCCACAAAGACCTGTGGCTATTGCCATTCCCAGCTCAATACCCAATTCCCAACCACCAAAGGTTTTGGATGCTAAAATGCCCTGGGCTTTACTTCCTCCTGGTTTGGCAATAAAACAGCCTGTCTGGGGAGGAAGAGCTCTCTTTCTCATTCCCTGCCATCACCATGAGTCATCTGCTCTCTCCAAAAGATGTAGAAACAACCAAACTTGAGATTCGCCTGGTGGATGGTGCCAATCAGTGCTCTGGGAGAGTTGAGGTGCTTCACGATGGTGTCTGGGGGACCGTCTGTGATGACCAGTGGGATTTACGGGAGGCAAAGGTCGTGTGCAGGCAGCTGGGCTGTGGGACAGCATTATCAGCCCCTCGGGAATCTAAATACGGGGAAGGCAAAGACCAAATCTGGCTGAGTGACGTGAACTGCAAAGGGACAGAAGCGTCCCTCACCGAATGTGAGGCAAAGCCATGGGGAGACAACGTCTGCAACCATGTGGAAGATGCCAGTGTGGAGTGCTCAGGTAACTCATGTCTTTTCTACTTTGTGCCATGTTGGCCTTTCTGCTTCAAATAAGCCAGGGTGCAATTTCTGACTCATACAGTTAGGAGATCGGGGATGCAGGATGACTTCGTTGAGCTCCAGCTTCCTTCTCCGCTTGACCCAGACAAGTTGCAAAACAACACCTGGGTCTGGAACAACCTGCAGAGCTGGAAGTGGGCACAGATAGTTCCCTCCTTCCCCTGATAGCTTCCATCCTGATATTTTTTTCCCTTCAACTTTTCTTCTCAAGCTAGAAACTAGGAGGGAGTCTTTGACAGCCCTTTGGGATGAGCAGAGGCAGTTTTGGTGCATCATGGGTGATTCTGCTTTCTCAAGGTAATCAGGGGCACAGAGACTTGTCCCAAAACTTCTCCCTCATTTGTTTTTGGCAGGAACAGAAATACCGGAGCCAGGCCCAATCCGGTTGGTGGGAGGCCCAAACCGATGTGCTGGGAGGGTTGAGGTGCTTCATGAAGAGCAGTGGGGGAGCATCTGCCATGATGACTGGGATCTAAATGATGCCCAAGTTGTGTGCAAGCAATTGGGCTGTGGTGATGCGGTCCTGGCCCCCATTGGAGCCAAGTTTGGACGAGGATTTGACACCATCTGGCTGGATGATGTGAACTGCACAGGAATGGAAGCTTCTCTCTCTGAGTGCCCAGCAAGGCCATGGGGGGAACACAATTGTTACCACGGGGAAGATGCCAGTGCAATTTGTTCAGGTAATCTTTCCATTCTCCTGCTTTTGCCAGTCATGCATTAGGGTGTCCTCACAGACAAGACGAGCACAGCTTTGGACAAGAAAAAGGGCTTCCTATGGACCACTCTCCTACTGAGTTTGTACTCAGTCTTGATAGTCCTGCTGGTGGCCTGGGGTTCCTTACACTATGGAAGAGCACTTTAGTCTGGGAGGTTCTCTCTTCCCTGCTCACTGGGGAGCTCTGTAGCCATTTTGCTTCAGGTTAAGACTGCCATTGTGCTTCTTCCTTGGACAGTTGCATGTCATACATGGAGAGAGTTATGGAGGAGAGGCTGTTGTGTGCAGGGAAAGGCAGGGATACATGGGGGGGAATGGACATTCACCAATGCCCTCTCTGGATGTCTCTGCAGAGTCAGGGATCACTGTCTCCACTTCAGTACGCCTAGTGGGTGGCCCCAGCCGCTGCGCTGGAAGAATCGAGGTGCTTCACAATGGTGTCTGGGGGACCGTCTGTGATGACCAGTGGGATTTACGGGAGGCAAAGGTCGTGTGCAGGCAGCTGGGCTGTGGGACAGCATTATCAGCCATTCCAGAGTCGAAATACGGGGAAGGGAAAGGCCAGATCTGGCTGAGTGACGTGAACTGTACAGGGACAGAAGCGTCCCTTGCCGAATGTGAGGCAAAGCCATGGGGAGACAACGTCTGCAACCATGTGGAAGATGCCAGTGTGGAGTGCTCAGGTAAATTCCCCTCCACCCCCTATCCTGCATATGCTGGGCAGTAGTATAGGCAGCTCCCATTGCTCACAAGCCCCCTACCTGAATCAGGACTGGTCTCGAGCCTCAGTGCAGCTCTGTGGATATTTCAGTGAGATGGGTAGTAGTTTCTTCACACAAGTAACCAGTGAGAAAATGGCCTCAAGTTGCACCAGGAGAGGTTTAAGTTGAATATTAGGAAGAATTCCTTCACTGAAAGGGTTGTCAGGCTGCCCAGGAAAGTGGTTGAGTCGCTATCCCTGGAGGCATTTAAAAGATTGGTAGATGTGGCACTGAGGGACACGTGTTAGTGGTGGACTTGGAAGTGCAGAGTTAACAACTGGACTCAATGATCTTAAAGGTCTTTTCCAACCTAAATGATTCAATGATTTTTTTGTCTGCTGGTAGGAAAAAGAGAGGGACACAGCTGATCAACTCATCCCATCACTGAGGGCAGTGCTTACCCAGTGACACTGAGGCGGGGTACCTGAATGTAGCTGACCCAGGGGCAGCATTACATCCTCTCCTACCTGAAACTGCTCTGGTCCTTTTTCTTTCCTCTGGGCTGCAGGATGATTAGCATCAGCAGACTCCTTGAAGCAGACACAGTATAGCTGGTGGCCATCTGTAAAGACCAGGAAAACTTCCTGCCCTTTTCCCGCAACGCCTCTCCCTGAGTTTTCTGTTTTCCTTCCTACCCGAGAAGCCCATACCTCCAGTGTGCTGAGACACCTGAGCAAGGCAATCTTTCTGCAGATGGTGAGGTGGGGAGGACACTCCCTTAACATTTATTTTCTGGGCCTTGGTGCAGAGGTGGACGTTCCTAAGGAGGGGCCGATCCGGCTCGTGGATGGTCCGAACAAGTGTGCTGGGAGAGTTGAGGTGCTCCATGAGAACCGGTGGGGCAGTGTGTGTGATGACCACTGGGACATGAAGGACGCCAAGGTGGTGTGCAAGCAGGTGGGCTGTGGGTCACCACTGTCGGCTTTGGGAGGTGCCCGCTATGGGCGTGGATCGGATATCATCTGGCTGGACGATGTGGCATGCAATGGGACGGAAGAGAGCATCTTTGACTGTACAGCCAGGCCATGGGGTGAACATAACTGCTATCATGGAGAGGACGCTGGTGTTGTTTGTGCAGGTAACTACCCCTCACCGAGGAACCTGAAGTGATACGGGGAGACTTGTAGCAGAGCCAGAAGGCTGGACTGCAGGGGACAGAAGGGGAATCACAGGGAAGAGTGACTCCCCCCAGCTCAGGGTAATGGAGGGCACAGCAGGGAGCTGTAAGGGCACCTGGTTAGGGTGGATGTGGTGAGACCAACTTGTGGGAGACTGGTATAAGCAGAGCAGAGGCAAACATAGTGGTGACAGTCTGACTATAGGATGGATTCTGCTGGGGAGATGCTGGCAGAGGGGGTTTGTCTAGGCCAAGGCTTCTAAATGGCAGAAAGAGGGAAGGTATGGTGGAAGGTTTCTGGAATGGGGGTAACAATGAGCTTCTGTGGGGGCAACAGTGTCTGGGGCAAGATGTACATCATCAATTCTCAGTAATTGTCTGAGTTGGACTTCTTGAAGCTCTTTGGAGTTGAGTTCCTGACTCCTCATGCCTTATATCTTGGGAGAGAAGGTTGGACAGGCCCTGCATAGGTGAGGGGAGGAATCTTTGGGGGTCTTTGGCTGATTTCATTGTGGAGGAGCAGGTCTGTAGGGGCTTGGATTTCACCTGGGTGCTGTGTAGGGTCATGCTGTCAGGACCATGTGCTGCAGGCTCGTGGATCAAACAATTAACTGTACATCAAGGTCAGAGTCTGCATTTCATGCAATCCTGTCCTGGCTACCAGAGGGCCCTGTGCAAAACTCAGATGTTGGGTTCCCGACAGCTCTAAATATATCTGGAGCTGCAGACCCAACCTGCAGACCTTCAGGACCAGAGCCCTTGTCACCTCTAGCAGACCGTTCTAGTGTCAGCGAATTCCTGGGAGCAGATTTTGCTTTACCTTGTTCTCTTTCTCTGCAGTTAACAAGAACCTGGAGGAACCAGAAGCACCGTGAGTGTCAGACTGGCCCCACTGGACCATGCTCATCTTGCTGCAGGAAGATGGACCAGTAAGATTCAGCTGAGAAGACGAAGGGCATGGATGTTGCAGAATCATCAGTGTGCCATAACAGGATCCAAAGTTTGGCAAAACCATCCTCACTCATCCTTTGAAGGATGAGCAAACTTGGTTATGACTGCACTGGTGGAAAACCCAGCTCGATACACTATTCCCACTGAAAAGCAAACATCACCGAGTATCAATAAACTTCCCCTAAACCAGAACATCTGGCTGTCTCATAATGTGCCCCATGAATTCTGCTGCCTGAGCACATATCTGGCAGGGAGCTGTTAGTCCAACATGGTGAATATTTATGTGCTTAGTGACTATAATGAATATTTATACCAATGGTGTGACAGCACACTGTTTCTCAGGTCCACAGAGAAACATTTGCCTCTGCCAACGTTCAGACCAGTAACAAAGGCAGCCATGAGAACCTTGGGAAGGGTATTGAACATTGTACAACACAAGCTTATCTCTGAAGGTTTTTCTGTCCCTCCTTAGCTGGGGAATTGCCCTCTGCATAGGGAACAAGTCACCCCTTCTTCTCCTTCCCTTTTCCCACAGACCAAAGCCATCGCTTTACAGGTGGATAATTTCCCATTTCAGGGATGTCCATTACGATCTACCCTCCAACACAGAATTTACTAAAAAGCAACGTGCTTTGTGCCTGTCAGCACAACAAAAATGCTTTAATCCCAATGAAGCAAAGACCAAATGTCTTTAGCTCAATATTGGTATTGGGTGTCTCCACATTAATTGGCCACCTAAAGCTAGTTTTATGGGAGGGACAGATGACTGGGTCCTCTTGGTAACCTTCCCCCAGACCAGTCCGCCCCATTCCAAAACAAGTCTAAAGCAGCTCATATCAACGTGCTTTTGGGAGGTGCCTTAGTTCAGTGTAGTTCTGAGGAGAGCAGAAATGAGGTGAAGTTGGTGGTGATCTGACCACAACACAAAGCATCACACAGGCTCACAGAACAGGAAGATCAGGTACATGTCTGCATTTATATTTTTTTTAAAACAGAAGGTGAGAAGAGGCACAGAAATGGTTTAAAGCTTGGAGGGAATGTCTCAGCAAGCCACAAGGTTCGGTCTGTCTTACTTTTGGGAGGGAAAGCTAGGCAAGGATTCACTGCAGTAACTGAGAACTTCTGGGACAAAGGTGCTGGTACCCAAGTCTGTCCAAGCCCATACAGCAAGAGCCGAGTGTTTATATATTGTATCACTACATTCAGTACAACTTTTATGGATTAAAGGCAATATCAGCAGGAGAGGATGAACTGGCATGGGAACTATATGACTTGTTGGGAAGAGAAGGAATGAAAATGTGAGATGTTTCAAGAATTCCAGTTGAGTTCAGGTGCCCGGCAGTGTTCTCCAAGTATTTCTTCCACCCATGAGAGAACGTGCCTGGAAACCTGTCTTGGGGCAGGAATTGTGGCCAGTGGGACCACATGCAGGCAATCCACAGAGGTACGCAAATTATAGAATCACAGAATGGTTAGAGCTGGAAGGGACCTCAAAGATCATCAAGTTCCAAGCCTCCTAGATTAGACACAATAGCACCCAAAGCTCCTTCTACAGCCAGGGGAGATTTGTCTGAGGTGATTCAGAGAGTAGCTGGACTGTCTTGCCCCATGCAAGTGCCTCTCTCTCCATTAAATGAATTGGCTTCCAGGGCAAAGATGCCCCTGATTTGGGTACATCAGTTGGGTGTTTGCATTCGAGTGTGATAGATCTGAGTCTCAGTTCTTCTGTACTGTATGCTCTTTGGACTTCAGAAGTCACTTTTGTTTGCATTCAATGAATGTTGTGCTCATGTTGACTGGCATTATCATCTCTCTTCTCCACTCAAACATCTGGGAGTTTTATATCCCACCTGGAAGGAAATGTATGCAATCCAGACATGTAAAAGCAGCTTATTTTAGCCTGTCAAGCTACTGAAAGCTACTAGTGTGTGTATATCATTTAGTGATATGTAAAAAATGCAAATAGGAGGTATGTGCTGCCACATGGAATGGATGGGAATCATCCCTCAAAACACCAAACTCCAACTCCATGTCTCCGACACCACCCCATCCTACTCCTCTCAGTCAAGGTTAGCCTGGGAAAGGACAAAGAGCCACCAGCCTCAACATCCGGCCAGAAGCTTAGTCTGACTCCTAATAGGATGGGGCATGGATGAAGGTTACCTGAGCATACGACGCCCGCATCTTCTCCGTGATTACAGTTGTGGACTCCCCAAGGCCTTGATGCACACTCAGAG
This sequence comes from Jacana jacana, assembly GCA_013400555.1. Taxonomy (NCBI): domain Eukaryota; kingdom Metazoa; phylum Chordata; class Aves; order Charadriiformes; family Jacanidae; genus Jacana; species Jacana jacana. Next base: position 19,270 of record VZTM01035044.1, on the reverse strand, counting down.
AGGGCTGCTTCTCTACCGGAGCATTTCATATCATCTAACCAGATACGGCCAAAACCTTGCCCAAAATAAGCTGAACCTGGGGCAGACATGGCCGTCCCACAGCCCAGCTGCTGGCACACCACTGCAGCATCGCTCAGATCCCAACCGTCATGGCAGATTGTCCCCCACTGCTGGCTATGAAACACCTCGACTCTCCCAGCACAGCGAGTGGGGCCATTCACCAGCCGGAGCGGAGGCACTTCCGGAATACCTGCACAAAAAGCAACGGAAAAGGCTAAATGCACACAAACACACTGAGTTTGAGCCCTGCTGACACATTGTAGGGGGACAAGTGCCACCCAGGCTGACCCACGGATGAAGAACAGATGGCTAAAGAGGACATTCTGTGTGTCCGTCCAGTGTTGCCCCAAAGTCTGTGTGGCTCTGCGCTGACCACAGACAGGCAGAAATGCCTCAGTAAGGACTGGGAGTGATATTTCAGGCTCCCAGCCAGTCAGACGTCCTAACTCACCCCTTTCAAGCAGGCCTGTTGCAGATGGTATGTTTGAATCACTGCCCACTCCTGAGGCACAGGACCCTGTGCCTGCTCTGTATAAACAGCAGTCTGCTGGGCTGAGCTCTGAAATAAAAACCTAATCTTCTCTACAAAAACCTGTACAAAGGGAGCAATTCAGGAGCCTTCAGTTAGGTGTAATTTCCCATCTGAGATGTGTTGGGACATCCCTGCCGTCCTCCAGCTGTAATGTCAGAAGAGTGTGGGTCTCATCAGCCGGCCCCACGCAGGTGTCTGCATACTGTTAGGTGGCTTACATAGCATTACATGCCTTTGTCCAGGAACATGGTGCATGCTCGAATAACCTGGGTCAGATATGTGAACTGTGTAACGTGCACCAGTGAACAGACTGGGCAATGCCCAGCAATTCCCCATATTCCTAAAACTTTCATTTGGCCTTATATTTTACTGCAGCTACTGCCATGTTCACCATATGTGCTCTGGAAGATTTGCTCAGTGAGAGCAGATTATGACGAGCGTACGATCTGCTGGATCCAGCACTGGCTGGAAGGACGATCCCAAAGGGTGGTGCTCAATGGAGTTCAATCCAGCTGGCGGCCGGTCACAAGTGGTGTTCCTCAGGGCTCAGTACGGGGGCCTTTCCTGTTTAATATCTTCATCAATGATATAGATAAGGACATAGAAAACACTATTAGTAAGTTTGCAGATGACACTAAGTTGGGTGGGAGTGTTGATCTGCTTGAGGACAGGGATGCTCTACAGAGGGACCTGGATAGACTGGATAGATGGGCCAATGTTAATGGCATGGCCTTCAACGAGGCCAAGTGCCAGGTCCTACACTTGGGCCACACCAACCCCATGGATGGCTACAGGCTTGGGGCAGTGTGGCTGGAGCTGCCTGGCAGAAAAGGACCTGGGGGTGCTGGTCGACAGGAGGCTGAACATGAGCCAGCAGTGTGCCCAGGTGGCCAAGAAGGCCAATGGCATCCTGGCTTGCATAAAAAACAGTGCGACCGGCAGAAGTAGGGAGGTGATTGTCCCCCTGTACTCAGCACTGGTGAGACCGCACCTTAAATATTGTGTCCAGTTCTGGGCGCCTCAGCACAAGAGAGATAGCGAGGTGCTGGAACGAGTACAGAGGAGGGCAACAAAGCTGGTGAGAGGCCTGGAGAACACGGCTTATGAGGATCGATTGAGGGAGTTGGGGTTGTTTAGTTTGAGGAAGAGGAGGCTGAGGGGAGACCTCATCACTCTCTACAACTGCTTGAAAGGGCATTGTAGAGAGGTTGGTGCTGGTCTCTTCTCACGGGCAATGAGCGACAGGACAAGAGGGAATGGCTGCAAGCTGCAGCAGGGTAGGGTTAGGCTGGACATGAGGAAACAGTTTTTCCCAGAGAGAGTGGTCAGTCAGTGGAATGGGCTGCCCAGGGAGGTGGTGGAGTCACCCTCCCTGACTGTGTTTCAGAGTAGATTGGTTGTGGTGTTGAGGGATCTGGTGTAGGGGAGAACTTGTAGAGTAGGGCTGATGGTTGGACTTGATGATCCCAGGGGTCTTTTCCAACCTACATGATTCTATGATAATACATGTATTAATAGATATTAATCACTTAATCTTCCTTGAAAACTCTCATGGCTGGTAAAACCAGCTGAACTGGACAATACATTGTCTGAAAAAACATCAGCCAACCCTTTCCTCCACTGAAGAATTGTGCCAATGAAAGTAAGTCAAAAGAGGAGGTTAAAATTAGATTTTTCAAAAAGGGTTTGTCCTCTCATAGGTGAGAACCTACAAGTGGGTGAAGGAAGGAGGCACTCCAGGAAAGCTCTGCTAGCTTCTCACTCTGATATCCCAGAAATAGAGAAAAGAATGACAAAAAGTCGTAATAAACCGGAACCCGGATTTTAAAGAAAACAGTGGGATTGTTTAGGATTGCCCTGAAAGACTCTTAGAGTGGGTTTTTTGAGCCTGGATAAAGGTCTGCTGTTCTGACCTCATAGCTGACCTCGCTTTGAGCAGGAGAGTGGTGTAGAGACCTCCTGTGGTCCCTTCAACTTGAATTATCCAACAAGCCTCCCAATTGCTTTAACAAAGCAAGAGGCTTCTTCAGGACAACAGGCTGCAAGAGACACTGGAGAGAAAACTGGGAATGCACTTAGGTACAAGTGCTGTAAAGACACTTTCATTGGTTTTAGGTTTCTAAAGTTCTCTATGAATCCTGAAATGGAATGTTTTATTGCTTCCTATGATAGAGTGAAATGGACTTCCCAATCAGCCAGAGACCAAGACTTGCTGACAACACGGCTTAGGTTTACATGTGATCTTCATGTAAAAGTGTAGTCTCAGAGGTGACTGTCTGTATGATGCCACGAGCCCACACCTCAGCAGGAATGGGATATTTCTGGGACCTGGAAAGGTTTTGGAACCCTCAGGAGCTGAGGTATGGGATACAAACCATGACATGCTCTCAGCTTGGGGCTTACTGATGGTAACTCCGTGGTTCTGGATCACCTTCCAGTGGTGACTGCTGACCATGGCCATTGCATAAATGTCATGGTTTGGGCAAGGACTGGCCACTGAGATGAATGGCAGTTATGCAAGAACGGGTTTATGACTATAGCACACACTAGAAGCAGTGTGAGTTCTGAGAAGACTTTCTACTGAGGGTGAAAATCTTTCCTCCATGTATCCCTTCATAACACTACTGAGACTGAGGCACCAAGAGGACTTACCTGAGCACACCACACCAGCATCTTCTCCATGCTTGCAGTTATGGGACCCCCAAGACTGGGCCCTACACTCAGAGAGGGCAGCCTCGTTCCCCGAGCACTTCACATCGTCCAGCCAGATGGGGTCAGGCCCATGCCCAAAATGAGCTGAACCAGGGGCTGACAGCACTTCTCCACAGCCCAGCTGCCTGCACACTACACTGGCTTCAGCTGTATCCCAGTCATCGTCACAGACGGTTCCCCACTGCTGGTCATGGAACACCTCGACTCTCCCAGCACAACGATTTGGACCATTCACGAGCCGGACGGGAGCTGCTTCCACAACACCTGGATCAAAACACAGTTGCAAAGTGTTTGAGGAGCTTTGCATGCCTCTGACTCCGTGGATAGGGCAAAAAACTCTCCTTGCAGAGCTTTTGTGCCAAAACAAGTTGCAGACATGGACACTGATCACCTGAACATGAAAGCTTTCCTACTTAGATGAGCAAATTTGCACCTGCAGCAAGTTACTACTGGAAACAGCTTCCAGGAGCTGAACTCTTGGCTCAGGGCCCCAGGGTAATCTGCAGATGTGGCCAGAAAATGGGAGTTCTGTGTAGCCAGGTCAAGGCGGGCCAGGGCAGCCTGTCCAGCTTGTTTTTCGTCCCAGATCACCTTCCCAGGAATACTCCCCAGTCACTGTGGCATATGTCTCTGTCACAGCTGTGCCGTTTCGATTTAGAGTGGAAAGTGCCCTTTACCTCAATCCTCAGCACAGTCCTCCCACCCATCACCCGCTGATGACACACCACAGCACCTAGACCTGCCTTCTTCTCACCTATTTCATAGTGCAGATGGGATTTTAGCTGCCTAAATGCTCATTTTGGGACCCAGTTTATTCTGTCTTGTTTCCAGCTGCTGCTCCAGAGGAGCACCTAATCTTTTTTTTTAATATATTTGCCATCCCTGTGCAAATGTCTGGGAACCCCTAAGAAATCTAAAATAGCACTTGATTCACTCTTTCTGTATCTCATCTAAAAGCAACACCCTAGTAAAATGTGTCCCCCAGGGCCACAGAGAACTCCTCCTGAAACAAAGCCCCCTTAACATTGCATAATGGTACCTGAGCAGAACACACTAGCATCTTCTCCATGGTTACAGTTATGGTCTCCCCAAGACCGTCCCTGACAATCAGAGAGGGTCGTTTCAGAGCCTCCACAGTTCACATCATCCAGCCAAATTTGTCCAGTTCCTTGTCCAAACTGAGCAGAGCCAGGGGCTGATACTGCTGTCCCACAGCCCAGCTGCCTGCACACCACTTGAGCATCTTTTAAATCCCAGCTGTCATCGCAGACGGTTCCCCACTGCTGCTCATGAAACACCTCAACTCTCCCAGAACAGAAATTCACACCGTTCACTAGTCGGATCGGGGCTGGTTCTGGGACACCTGAAGGAAAGAAGTAAGACCAAGGAAGTGTTATTCTGGCAAACAGATTCCTGCTAGCCACGTCAGCAAATACAGCATGTACCTATTGGCTCAGCACAATCCACAGGAACAAGCAGCAAGGAGAAAGAAAGTTCAACGCAGTTGTTTTCCCTCCTCTTGCCCCCAGAGTCAATGAAAGGTGTTGTCCAAAATCAAGGACCTCTATCCCTCTCTTTCTTTGACTGGAAAGATACCTGTGGTCAGACAGCAAGTGCAGGTAACTACTGACCAAGGGAAAGGACTTCAGCAAGAAAGGCTTCTTTAGGAGAACAATGTTAAAATTGGGGTATGATTCACCTCTGCTAGATTTGGAGCCCTTAATCATAACCTTCCAGGAGATGATGGACTTTTCTGAGTGTTGGTAGCTGATGCCACCTGAGATGCCCAGGGAATCCCAGACAACCCAATAGATTTAGCAGACTTGATGCAGGACTCAGAAGAGATTGGTTCCCTTCTGGATCTGCAATTAAAGACTGGGTGAGATTTAGTGGGACATCTCAGATGACACTAGACACCTATGTTTAGGCAGCTGAACCTCACTTTTACAACTCTGCTGTGGACCCTCAGTATCCTTTGTAGTCAATGGAAGGAAATTAGCACTGCAGAGCTGCAACTTCTTTAATCTGCTTTGGGCAACTGCATCACTATGGGTCAAATCCTGCCATTGACTGTACTGATTCAGTCCCCTCTGGCTGCAAAGGGGCAACAGGGTCTTTAGTCCAAAGACAGGCAGCTCTGTTTAGTCAGTGTATCCCCGGAGTGTTTTTAAGATGTGGGCAAGTAATCAGAGGAAAGCACTTTACCTCCTGCAAGAGCAAGGCAAAAAATCACCACTTCAGGGAGGTAAAATGATCACATAGAGGATGAAGAAAAATGAATCTAGCAACAGGTATTCTCAACGGGATTTATGGGATACAAAGGATTGAGAGTGAAGCTCTCCATTGTCAGTCTGTTATGAGAAAGACATGGACATGTATAAATGGGAGTGATGACCACCAGTTATGCAAACCAAGCTTTCAGATCTACCCTTCACTGGCAAAGCCTCAGCTGGCATAACAGACTAAAAGAAATATGCCAAAAAGTTAAGGAGAAACCAGAGAAGAATGACAGGAATGAGAAGAAGCTTTAAAATGTGTCTCAGGAGGGAAATGGGAAGAGGCTGAGGTAAAGGCAAAGTGGTGTAATGGTCTTAACAAAAGGTAGATGCAAAGAATAAGTGGTAGTAATGTGTACTGCAAAGAGACAAGAGGCTGCAGAATAAATTACAGGAAGTGACAGTGAGCTCAGGGTTTCTTTCTAGTGGCAACAAAATGCAATGCTGCAACATTTTCAGGAGATTTGTCTCAACTCTGGAGGTTTCAGAGAAGATACTGGAAAAACTTTGGTGAAAAATGATCTCATAAGGTGGTTCTAGCAAGTGAGGGAGGAGACGTTCTGAGTTTTTCATTATCCTGCCTGGAAGTTGAAAGAGAGAGAAAAAGGAGCAGTGTATCTTCATTTTTCAAGTGTGATAAATTCATTTGGGTTGTCACTCGCAGCAGTAAGAGAGTCCAAGTGGCTCTGTGCCCTCTGTAGCAGGGGGAATCACACCAGTCCTGCAATGCTGCTTATGGGTAGCTCACGCGGGAAAGAGTCCCAAACTTAAATTCTCTGCAGAGCCAGCAGCAGGCTGGACTGCATCACTGTGTCATGATGAGCTTTTGAATGGGAAGGAGAGAGGGACACAGATGATTTACCCACAACCCCATTCCAAGCATTTTCTCTGTATGGTACTATGGCTCTAGCAACATAATATATGGGAAAAGGGTACCCCATGGCATTTCAAACGTCCCTCCATGTACTCTAAAGCTGGTGACACAGGTAAGACTTACCGAAGCATACGACACCAGCATCTTCCCCGTGGTTACAGTTATGGACTCCCCAGAGAGTGGTTTTACATTTGGAGAGGGCAGTTTCACTCCCTGTGCAGTTCATGTCATCCAACCAGATAGGGCCAGATCCTTCTCCAAAATAACCAGAGACTGGAGTGGACAGTGTTCTGCCACAGCCCAGCTGTCGGCAAACAACTTCAGCATCACTTATATCCCAGCTGTCGTCACATACTGTCCCCCACTGCTGGCCATAAAAAACCTCAACTCTCCCACTGCAACGATGGGGTCCATTCACTAACCGCAGTGGAGCTACTCTTGGTATATCTGAAGGAAAACAAAGGCAGAGAGATATACGTGGAGTTGTCATTTGCGTCACTAAAAATAAGATAAAATGTATGTGAGTCTAGTGACATCCCCAGGATGCATTTGGTCAGTTGCACAGTGCTAGGATATCTTCCCCAGTTCTTGCATTCAGAGATAAGTGGACAAACAGACAGTGTACTGTGTTCTGCAGACTATGTCAGAGGCCCAAGCCAAGGATAGAACACAGACAGGTCTTCAAGACAGACCCTGCTTCTGAGGGGGTTCATGAATATTTCCCCCCACGGATAAAAAATCTTCCCCATCATATAGATGGACACAGAGAGGTTACCTGAGCACACCACACCAGCATCTTCTCCATGCTTGCAGTTATGGGACCCCCAAGACTGGGCCCTACACTCAGAGAGGGCAGCCTCGTTCCCCGAGCACTTCACATCGTCCAGCCAGATGGGGTCAGGTCCATGCCCAAAATGAGCTGAACCAGGGGCTGACAGCACTTCTCCACAGCCCAGCTGCCTGCACACTACACTGGCTTCAGCTGTATCCCAGTCATCGTCACAGATGGTTCCCCACTGCTGGTCATGGAACACCTCGACTCTCCCAGCACAACGATTTGGACCATTCACGAGCCGGACGGGAGCTGCTTCCACAACACCTGGATCAAAACACAGTTGCAAAGTGTTTGAGGAGCTTTGCATGCCTCTGAGTCCTGCAGAGAAGGCAAAAAAAAAACTTCTTTGGACAGGTCTGGAAGCCAACAGGACTTGGTTCTATGATGTGCCAAGTGGCAGTAGATGCCTATGGCCTCCCAGCTTGATCCTGCATCCTTGGTTAGAGCTTTTGCAATACGTCACCTGCAGAGCGGTCAGGTTACTTCCCAAACACTAAAATGGGGAGGAGGGAACAATGCATTTGAGAGTGCTGAGTCCCCACCTTTGAGCTTCTACAAGCGTGGACATCAGGACTGGCCAACAAAGTCACCAACACCCTAGTCCCCATGAGAGGTCCAGGGCCACTGGCACCCTTCCTACAAATACAGGCAGTCCCTAGTACCCCACATTTCATGACATGTGTTAGTAGCACCTGAGCATTCCACGCCAGCATCTTCTTCGTGGTTACAGTTGTGGTCTCCCCAAGGCCTGGCCCGGCACTCCATGAGGGTCGTTTCAGAGCCTCCACAGTTCACGTCATCCAGCCAAATTTGTCCAGTTCCTTGTCCAAACTGAGCAGAGCCAGGGGCTGATACTGCTGTCCCACAGCCCAGCTGCCTGCACACCACTTGAGCATCTGTTAAATCCCAGCTGTCATCGCAGACGGTTCCCCACTGCCGCTCATGAAACACCTCAACTCTCCCAGAGCAGTTGCTGAAACCGTTCACCAGCCGGACTGGAAGCAGCTCAGCGAATCCTGTTTTGAGAAACAATGAAGACCTCAGTTTCTGTCGTATTTGGTTTTGTGCTGAAAGGGTAGAGGATTGTGCTGTTCACTCCTGGATTGCATCAGTCTGGCAGAGATTTTGGTACTTGCTACCTACCAGCTCAGCAGACCATTTCAGTTTCTCAGAGAAGTGCTCTCCTGCTGATTTCATTTGTTGACTAGCCCCTACTGAAATCAGCCAGCTTTGTTTAAACCTTTATTTCATCAGAATATGACAGCTATGCCTGCAGCCTGTTATTGTGGTGGAGCAGACTAGAGGGAGTAGTCCTGCACTGGCCAGCTGAGCTGGGAAGGGACAGGGACCTGTGGACTAACAGTGGTCCAGGAGCACCAGGTGGCCTTATGGCAACTCCTATGTCAAGGAGACTTAGTATCTGGGATCAGAATTTTGGTAAAGCAGAAAGAGTTGACTGATGACTGCTAACATCAGGTGTTGAAGTTGTCTAGATCTGGTGTTGGTGAACATCAGGTATCTGGTGCTGGGGACTGTGAGATAGGCCAGACAAATCTGACTGAAGCTCCCTCTTTCCTTCACAGATGTGAAGTCAACCCACTTTTGAAGAATTCTGTATCATTTTCTTTGGCAGACCTGTTTGTGCTGAAAGAGGGGACCTGCAGGATCTGTCTGAAAGGCTCCCCCACAAACAGCTTCCCACATGACGTGCCGTGAATGATTGGTACCTGTACAAACTACGCCAGCATCTTCTCCGTGTCCGCAGTTATGGCTTCCCCAAGGAGTCATTCGGCACTGGGAGAGAGCAGCTTCTGTCCCTGTGCACCTGATATCATCAAGCCAAATGGGGCCAGATCCTTGCCCAAAGTGAGCCCCATGGAGAGCCAACAAGGCCTCCCCACAGCCCAGCTGCCTGCACACCACTTCTGCCTCGACCAAGTCCCAGTTGTCATCACACACAGTTCCCCAGTGCTGGCCATAAAACACCTCAACTCTCCCAGAGCAGGGGGTTGATCCACCCACTAATCGAAGCAGGGCAGGTTCTGCAAAGCCTAAAGGGAAAAAAAAAGCAGGAAAAAGAAATAATCAGGAAAGTATAGGGTACATCTGATGTATCTGTCTTCCACCTGGAAAGGAACGTAGCATCTCTCACGGTTTTGCACAGGAAAACATTGCATAATGGGGCAACACAAGTGCTTCCTCCACAACCACAGCCTGAACTACTTGGGATGACAGAGGACAAGCCCCAGTCTTGTTTAAATGTTGATGTCTCGTGTTTTTAAGATGCTCTATCCTCTGTCTGTCATTGCAAAGGGTTTCAGGTCCGCTCTGTGTCTTGCTGCTGAGCCTTTAATAGATATCCCAGGTCTCTTAACATGCACCAGAAGGTCTAGATACCTACAGGTGCCAGAATCACTGTGATACCATCTATTTCTATCCACCCCTCAACCTCATCTTAATGCTGTTTTTACCCACAAATCAATGAACAAAATGTGGATTTCTCAATATATTAAAGCCCCACAAACTTGGCAAAACTCTGTACATGATTACAGAAGAAAGGCACTAATTAACACCTTATCATGGGAAAAGCAGGTGGAAACCAGCTCTTCTCATTCCAGTGTTGTCCAAACGGTCAGCATACTCATAATAACCAGCCACCAGCAAATGCCTGGTTTAGCTTTTGGGCTCCAGTTACATGGGAGGATCTGCTGCTAATACACTGGGAGGGACAATGCTGACCATGGGGAGAACCTCACTCAATGCAAGAGCTCTTGGGGAACTTCAAAAGGAACTATGTCTACTGTCAGGAGGATGAAGACACAGGGCTGCCAAAGCCACTGCTCCCTGCAGTGAGAAAGGAAACTCTACCAAGACCATGAGCAGAAGGAGCCCTATAAATAATTCCTGCAGCACCACCGTCTTTTACCAGTGGCTCATGTGGTGCTGGATTTTAATTTAGGAGAAGAGGTTAGACAACTCTAGGGCTTAACAGTATGAATCACTTTTTATCTTACAGTTCTCTTGGATCACAGAATCACATCAGAGATTGGAAGGGACCTTGAAAGATCATCTAGTTCAATCCTCCTGCCAGAGCAGGAACATCTAGATCAGATGTTGGGATCAGCGCTGCTCCAAATAGAAAAGAGCCTCCTACAGCACCTCCAGCATCTCTCCATACCCCACAAAACCCAGCCATGTCATGCAGAGTGAGATTTACCTGAGCAGACAACACCAGCATCTTCTCCGTGCACACAGTTATGGCTTCCCCAAGGTTTTGCACTGCATTCAGAAAGGGCATCTTCGGTCCCTTTGCAGGTCACATCATCGAGCCAAATAGGGTCAGGCCCTCTCCCAAAGTAAGCTGAAGAAGGAGCAGACAAAGCAGTCCCGCAGCCCAGCTGACGGCACACAACTTCAGCATCAATTATATCCCAGTGGTCATCACAGATAGTTCCCCATTGCTGGCCATAAAGCACCTCCACTCTCCCAGCACAGCGACTCGAACCGTTTACTAATTGCAGCTTAATTGGTTTTTTAATTTCTGCATTAAAAAAAAAAAAGAAAAAAGGAAAAAAAAAACAACAATAACAAACCCAGGATCAGGTATTGCACATGCAAAGATTGCCTGGAGATCAAAGGCAAGGAACTATCTCTGCTGGCATTGCCTAGGACTTGATAAGGTGATGGCTGATGACGATCAAGTTCTGTATCTTCCTCTGCGGTTTCAGAGCTCAGAGTTAGAGAGATTAAATAGCACAGATTGGGAATCTCTTATGAAAAAGGACTCAATTCCCATTGTGATATTACTCCAGGAGTGGGGACTCACTACAGATCAAGACACTCGTGTCTTGTAGTCCTTTTGGTGTCTTCATGTGAGATGAATGTTGAAAGTCTAGTTAGTCAATGACATCCGTGGAGCTGCTCAGCTGGCCAAACATTGGCATTGGATTCAGTTGCCCAAATCAGTGATCAGCAGCACTTACAAAAAAAAAAATATTCCTTCTTATGGTCACCCTTATGGCTGGTATCTCACCTGGCAGGTTGTGTTAGATGCCCCAGGGCATAGAATGACAGAATACTAGAATGGTTTCAGTTGGAAGGGATCTTAAAGATCATCAAGTTCCAACTCCCCTGCCATGGGCAGGGACACTTCCCAGCAGAACAGGTTGCTCAAAGGCTCGTCCAACCTGGCCTTGAACCCCTCCAGGGATGGGGCAGCCACAGCTTATCTGGGCAACCTGGGCCAGGCTCTCACCACCCCCACAGCCAAGAATTTCTTCCCCAGATCTAATCTAAATCTCCCCTCTTTCAGTTTAAAATTGTTTCCCCTTGTCCTATGGCATGGCACCCCTCCCTGACCAAGAGTCCCTCTCCAGCTTTTCTAGAGCCCCTTTAGGGAGTGTAAGGCCATTATAGGATATCCTCCAGGCTGAACAACCCCAACTCTCTCAGCCTGCCCTCAGAGGAGAGGTGCCCCAGTCCTCCGATCATCTTCGTGGCCCTCAGCTGGACTCATTCCAACAGGTCAATGTCCTTCCTGTGCTGAAGACTCCAAAGCTGGATGCAGTACTCCAGGTGGGTTCTCACCAGAGTAGAGGGGCAGAATCACCTCCCCAGACCTACCGGCATCTCTAATTGCACTTGGCAACTCTGTGTAGGGAACTGACTCTACCCTAGATTTCCATTGTTTACAATAGGAGACATCCAGCCTTAGTGGTAACGCCTGCCTTTAGACATTGATATGTCCATGTCTTAATATGGCCCGGAATTCACTTCCAGATCCAACTAGGGGAAAGCAAGTTTGGAAATTTGGTTTGTTATTCAGCACTGGGTGGAGCAGTATTTGGGATATACTTACCTGAAGGCCTGTCAGCCTCCCAACCCCCTTTCCACCTCCTGAGGTCCATGCCCTGCTTGATTAAGTTTTACTCCCCACTTAACCATGATGTAGAGGAGTAAGATACACCTTCAAGCCTTCTCCACCCTGTTCCTGAAGCTCAGAATTCATTAGCATCATGCTGTGACATCCACATTAGGACTGGCTCCCACACATGTGACCCACAATTGCATTTGTCATACCTGTCTCAGTCTGGAGAATAAACACATCCACCAGGAGAGAGTATTGTGACAGAATACAAACAGAAAGAAGCCACGTAAATCCTCAGCTTCCCTGGTGCATTTCAGCCATGAAATATGGGCACAGAAATCATATGTCTCCCAGGGGAAATGCTGCGTCCTCCCTGCCCATTCACTTCATGGTGGTGGCATAAGAAGCAAGAAGAGTGTGGAACAGGGAAAAAACAACCCTATGATCTTTCTTATGCCCCACTAATAAAGCAAGCACAAGCAACAACACCTCATACATGGTTTAACTGGTAGAACTGAGCTGGGTAACATTGTCATTAGAATTGTCTAGGTTGGAAGGAACCTTTAAGATCATTGAGTCCAACCATCAACTCAACACTAACAAAAAGCATCACTAAACTGTGCCTTTCAGCACCACGTCTGCCCATCTTTTAAATACCTCCAGGGAGCGTAACTCCACCAGTTCCCTCGACAGCCTGTTTCAGTGTTTGATAAACCCTTAGGTCAAGAAATTATTCCAAATATTCAATTTAAACCTCCCCTAGTGCAATTTGAGGCCATTTCCTCTTGTCCTCTCACCGGTTACTTGGGAGAAGAGGCTGACCCCAGTGCTGGAAGCAGCCATCCCTAATTTGAGCCCTAGGAGTAGCACTGATGGAGAAATAAAATTCGGCAAACAGGCTTAAAAACCTGTCTACATGGCACAGCCGCCTGGGATCACATGGGGAGGGGCATAAATCTGAGTTACCTGAGCACACAACGCCTGCGTCTTCTTCATGATTGCAGTTATGTTCTCCCCAGGGTCTGGTCCTGCAGGCAGAAAGGTCAGCTTCCGTACCGGTGCAATTCATGTCATCCAGCCAGATAAAACCAGTTCCTTGACCAAAGTGAGCCGAGCCAGGGGATGACAGTGCTTCTCCACAGTCCAGCTGCCTGCACACGACCATGGCGTCGGAAAGATCCCAGCCATCGTCACACACGGTTCCCCACTGCTGTTTCCAAAGCACCTCGAGCCGCCCTGCGCACCGGCTGGGGCCGCTCACAAGTCTGATGGGAGCTGAGTTAGCAACACCTGAATCCCAAAACAAGCCAAGGTGGAAAACGGGCATGAGCCAGGTTTTGGCTGACAGTGGAGAATGTTGACATCTTGCTCTTGTAGAAATTGCATTTTGGTTTGGGAAAGGATTGTAAAAATGCTTACCACTTTTTCTCTTTTTTTCCCAGTAGGAATGTTATAAGAAAAGATTGCTGTTTAATTAGTGGTGTAAATTTCTTGCACAGTTAGTGTTAGGATCTCTAACACTATAAGCATAGTGTTATATAAGCAGCTGCAAGATCTTAGTCATCTAGAGCAGCCCTGATAGTGGGATTCCTACTAACATGTCCCACCCAGACACATCAGATATTCAAAAGGTTGGATGAGAACCAATAACTTCCAGCCATGGAACAGTCCCACCACACCCTCCAACATGGTATGTGACAGCTCTGCAACGCAGAAACCCCAGTCTGTACCCTGCACACCATCAGGAAGACAAGAGGAAAACCTCAGATGATGGTTTTAGGAAGATGGATATCCTAGAGTCACCACTCAACCTGAGGTGCTGTAGCACCATGGGTCCCAGATCATCCCTCCCCACCCTTGTTGTGAAGCTCCCTGTTCCATGCACAAGACTGTGAATGTTCCTCCTGAGGTCTGTGCAAGTTACAGAAGGGAGCTTTCCGGTCACTTCTTTCGGTATAAATCAGGATATGCACATGCTTATCAAAATGCTTGTCGGAACTATGCCAACCAGACCTCGCTCACTTGGTGCCACGTGGAGCAGCTTGTTCACCTAAATGAAGTTTTCTAGTGCCACTTGTAAACCTGCGCCCTCCAAAGCAGTAGATGGAGTCCAGGATCAAAAAACTAGGGCAACTCAAATGGCTCTAGGCACCTACATTAAGGCAACTGCCTGGAGTCCATAGAGTAGAATTCACCTCCCTGTTGCTGACAGTTACAGCATTGTCTGTGCTAAACTGGACTCCCACACAATGCAGAAAAGAAGGTATTTCCAGTCAACATCCATCCATAAGGGAGGTAGAGAAGGGCCTCTTTCTCGAGGCTGCTGTTGCAATCAAAGCCTGGGTGAAGATGCCAAAGATCCCTCCTTATTGAGAAAGGTCCTGAGTGCTGCTCTCCATGGCCTTTTTACACTTCTATCAGAGCACTTACAGCAAGGCATTGCCACCAAAGGCTTGCCAGGCCCACTCTTCTATGTTGTTGTAAGACACACATATTTTTCTAACAAACTTTAAGTTTCCAGATCAACCCCCTTGATTTTTTGCAGATCTGGCACAACCTAATAATTCATCATAGCCCCTGGAACAGGCTCAGCTGGTACCAGGTTTTGTTAAAAGGCAACATTGCCATCTCAGGATAATCCTTGTCCAAGTATTCTATTACATTTTTGTTTCAATTATTGGATTATGCTGATTTGCAGGACATAAATGAAGGTGCACTCTGACAGAGAGGCAACAGGGGTCTGCTATGCTTATTCTCCAACACAGGCCTTGGCTCCAACACAGACTGTGACTCTGGGGTGGGAGAAAAAAAGCAGGACTATGTTCTGGATTACACAGATCAGTCAAAGGAAGCTCTGTCCTTATGCTTGCATTTGTTTGTTCCCAGGCTTTGCCTCTGTATGTTTGCATTGTTCATGCCTCTACATTTCTAGGTGACCTTCAGAAGCCAACTGATCATCTCTACTATTGTCTTCTTTTGTCTCAGAAACGTCAAGCCCTTTTCCAGTGCCAGGAGTTAAAACCCAAGCTTCCTGGATCTTCAGTCCTTTATTCCAGCCACAAACCCATTTTCTTGCTGTCTGTAGATAGGAGAGGGGTCAATCCACCATGAGTTCCCATTATCAGGCTGTATCTAGAGCCGCATTCTCCTAGAGAAAAGGAAAAAACTTACCCCAAAGGCATGCCAAAAGGAAGACCACAGTTTCCATCCTGGTTCTAGCAACAGCAGTCAGGCTCCCACTGTGGTCATCCCTGGGTGGAAGAAGATTTCCCGGTGGTCCCATGGTAGCAGCAGAGGTCTTACACAATCCAGTTCCTGCAGGCTTGGTTGCCTGGGTAGAGCAGGAAGATTGTCCCTGTAGGAAAGCTAGAGTCAGTGACTGGCTGGGGAGGCAGGACAGAAGACAGTAAGGACCAAGAAAGGAGGTAGATTCCGAATATGCCTTGCCCTGACTCCTCCCCTTGATTGGCCTCTCCCCCTTCACCCTTCAGTGGTGGTACCATCCATGTCTTTATATTTCCCTATGCTGCTTCCTCCTCCCATGCTCTGCTGTTCATGAACATATTCAGGGAAAATAACCTCTGCTAGAAAGCACAAAATCTTCTCTCCTCTGTTGTTGTTTTGGAAAAAGGCAAACTTTTTCTGCCACTTCCCAAACTGCCATTCTCCTGGCAGGGCTAGCGTGTGAACAGGCAGTGCCCTAGGAACTTGTTGAAGAAGACAGGAATGATCTCTGTGTCTGCCTGCTCCTCTGACTCTTAAATGCTGTCTAGAAACAGTTGTATGGAAAACAAGGAAAAAATGCTTTTCTTTTTACCTTTTTTTTTTTTNTTTTTTTTTTTTTTTTTACTGTAAGGTTGGTCAAACACAGGAGCAGGCTGCTCAGAGAGGTGGGAGAGTTTCCATCCTTGGAAACCTGACCTGGTAAGCCCAGGTACCAGTATAGGTCGGGAAATGACNTTCAGCTTGGAGAAGAGGCTGAGGGGTGATCTCATTAATATTTATAAATCTGGAAAGGGTAAGTGTCAGGAGGATGGAGCCAGGCTCTTCTCAGTAACATCCAATGACAGGACAAGGGGCAATGGGTGCAAGCTGGAACAGAGGAAGTTCCACTTAAATATGAGGAAAAACTTCTTCACAGTGAGAGTGACTGAACACTGGCAGGGGCTGCCCAGGGAGGGTGTGGAGTCTCCTTCTCTGGAGACATTCAAAACTCACCTGGACGTGTTCCTGTGTGACCTGATCTAGGTGTTCCTGCTCCGGCAGGGGGATTGGACTAGATCATTTTTCAATGTCCCTTCCGATCCCTGATATTCTGTGATTCTGTGATATTGTCCTTGACAACCTGCCCTAGCTGACCCTGCTTGAATAGGGGCTGGAATAGATAAGGAAGAGGAGATCCCTTCCCACCTCAGTGACTCTTTGGATTAAATCCTGGCTGAACTAGGGGAAAGCGAAACAGTTTCCATTAAGTGGTGGTGGGGAAGGGTCTCTTGGGAACTGGCTGGGGCTACACTCATGAAATCACTGTAAAACACTTGCAATAATGAGAATTCCAGGATCACAGCATGCAATGTGTCGTCGTCGCAGGACAGTGACATGGCACGTGCAAGTAAGAGGTTGAAGTAGGGAGCAGAAGGTAAACAAGGCCTCTGGAGAGATATGGCTTGCAAAGAGTCTGCTTGATATCATCTTAGATTAATAACACTAGTAAACCTACATTCCTGGTATTTAATACCGGTGATTAACATGATGTTTGTTTTTAGAAAAATTTTAGGCTAGCCTGCAGTTTGTTTATTTTCAAGACTAAGTTTTCCCTTAGGGAAGTGTTTTTTGCTGGTGCACTCCAGAGCAAAAGCAAACTTGCTGAGAACTACAGGGCAAAATTCAGTCACGAGTTCGGATTCAGTCTGATGAAGATGCTTTTGATGCCATGGACCAGTTGCTTTCGTTAACAGATATTATGGATGAAGTTTTGGGCGTCTGTGATGGTATCATCAGCTTTGACTCTAGAAGATGTCCAAGACGGACATTTGAAAGCATCAAGAGCAATATAACGTCAAGAACTCATCTGATTTCCTTGTTGTCTGTCCTGTCCCTGTTAAGAAACTTTATTAATATATCAACTTTACCGTTGACCTTAGAATCATAGAATGGTAAGAGTTGGAAGGGACCTGAAAAATCATCAAGTTCCAAACCCCCCTGCCATGGGCTGGTACACCTTCTACTGGACCAGGTTGGCTAAAGCCCCATCTAGCCTGGTCTTGAACACTTCCAGAGAACTTCAGGTGAACAATTCAGGAACTTCAAGTGTTCCTAGGATGCTATTTCATTATCTTTTGCTTTCCCTTCTTCAGAGTAAACCAACACTTGACTTCTCCTTATCAATCATGTGCTTTAGGTCCCTGGCCACCTTGGTAGTTCTTACCGTTGAGCCAACCCATGGCACAGACCAAGACTGAATGTAGAAACTCTTCAGATAATAGCAGATACTTAAGTGGCTCAATTTATTTGGCCTTTCCTAATTTCTTCTCCCCTATCTGCGCATTATGGGAGTATGGAAGACTCCTAGGTAGAAAAGGAAACACATTTCAAGTCATATTTGCACAGGAAAAGTATCAAAAAAGTATTATGTTACTGAATCATATACCAGGAAGAAAATTGAACAAATGAGCTGGCAACTGGAAAGAAATGCTTGGAACAGAGCAGGTTGTAAGAGGGACAGAGACCAATGAACAGACCTTAACTTCTGCAGGTATAGAATCATAGAATCATAGGATGTTCCAGGCTAGAAGGGACCTGTGGGGTCATTTAGACCTCCCTGCAGTCAGCAGGGACACCCCCAACTAGACTCAGCCTCCCAGGGCCCTGTTGAGCCTCTCCTTATATCCAGGGAAGGAACCTCAACCACCTCCCTGGACAACCTGTTCCAGTGGTCTACCACCCTCATGGTGAAGAAATTATTCCTAATATCCAATCTAAATCTGTTCTTCTCGAGTTTGAAGCCATTGCCCCTTGTCCTGTCACTGCAGCCTTTTGTAAACAGACTCTTCCCAGCCTTCCTGCAGGCCCCCTTCAGATACTAGCAGGATGCTCCTAGGTCTCCCCGGAGCCGCCTCTTCTCCATGATGAACAACCCCAGCTCCCTCAGCCTGTCCTTGTAGCAAAGCTGCTCCAAGCCCCTGAGCATTGTCGTGGCCCTCCTCTGGACTTGCTCCATCAGGTCCATGTCCTTCCTATATTGAGGGCTCCAGACCTGCACACAGCACTCCAAGTGAGGTCTCACCAGAGCAAAATAAAGTGGCAGCATCCCCTCTCTGGATCTGCTGGCAATGTACATTTTGATGCAGCCCAGGATGGGATTGGACTTATGGGTTGCAAGTGCCCACTGCTTGCTCATGGCCACCTTCTTCTCCATCAGCACCCCCAAGTCCCTTTCCTCAGGGCTGCTTTCTAATACCTCATCCTCTAGTGTGCATTGAGAGTGAGGATTTTTCCAGCCCAGATGCAGAACCCTGCCCTTGCTCTTGTTGAACTTCATGAGGTTCACCTGGGCCCACCTCTCCGGCCTGTTCAGGTCCCTCTGGATGGCATCCCATCCCTCTGGTGTAACAGCAACACCATACACCTCGGTGTCATCTGCAAATTTGCTGATGGTGGACTCCATCCCTCTATATATCATCGATGAAAATGTTAAACAGCACCGGCCCCAGCATGGACCCCTGAGGGACGCCACTTGTCACTGCTCTCCATCTGGACCTCAACCCATTGAGTACCACCCTCTGGCTGCAACCAGCCAGCCAGTTCCTTATCCATTGAACAGTCCACCCATCAAATCCATATCCCTCCAATTTGGGGAGAAGGATGTTGTGGGGAACTGTGTCAAAAGCCTTACAGAGGTCCAGATAGATCACATCCATAGGTTGCCCCTTGCCTACCGACCTAGTCACCCCATCATAGAGGGCAACTAGGTTAGTCAGGCAGGACTTGCTCTGCCCCACNACGAGCTAGGAGGAAAGGAGTTGCCAGTGAAGACTGAGGCCAAACAGTTGTTCAGAATTTCCGCATTCTTGTCTGTTGACACAATTTCCCCACTGTTGCTCATCGGGAGGGG
>VZTM01035043.1:183208-328314 GCA_013400555.1 Jacana jacana | reverse complement strand
ATCTTGCCCAGAGCTCATCTGCTGGTTTGGATGAGATACAAAGCTTTGCCATAAGTTTTCTCTATTCCCTTTGTTCCTGAAAGACTGCTGGAGGCCGTGAAGAAAAGTAGATCATTAGGTACTTCAGTGCTTACAAGCCACACTGGTAATAAATATCAAAAGTAAAGAATTTAGAATGCTGCCCATTAAATTAATTTTATTATCCAGAATAATGATGAACAAAAGAGAATACAACCAGGAGCGAGGTCCATTACAAATTATTAACGAAGCCAGTTGATATAGCCTGCTTGGATGTCCAGCAAGCTTTCAACAATGTCTCACCAAAGGCTTTTAAAGACAATAAGCAGTCATGGGGTAAGAGGGAAAATCTCTGTATGGATGAAAGATCAATTACAAGGCAAGAAATGTCCGGTAGGAGAACATGGTGCATTTTTGTAGTGGAGAGAGGTCATTGGTGCAATTCTGTTTGGACCTCTGGTGAGAGCAAGGCTGTTCAAGGTATCCCTAAATGAGCTGGAAAAGAAAGTGAGCAGTAAAATGAGAAAATAAGTTAACTAATATTAATTTACTCTGGGTAATGAAGACAGGAACATATTTTGAGGAATTTCAGAAGGACTTTATATGCCTGAGAGACTGGACAATAAAATGGAATACAGAATTCAGGGCAAATAAATGCAAAACAATCTACAGTGAAGGGCAATCTTCATTTCACATGTAAAATGGCAGGCAGGGAGCAGACACAACCTCATCTTCCTGTTACTATGCAGGAGGATGATCTTGGAAGTGTGGTAGAAAGTTCCACAGGAGCATAATCTTAAAACAACACTTCAAAGAGTAGAGAACAAAATAAAAAACACTGCTGTGCCACTGTCTGCATGGTAGCTCTTCATACTCTGTACTATGTGCAGTTCTGGTCATCTGATCTCTAACAGGGTAGAGCAGAATAGGAGAAGATTCAGAGAAGTGGAATAAGTCTCACATCTGTGGAAATCTGGTTTCTGTACGAGAAGGCATTGAGTAGGCTGGGACATTTCAGCCTGGAAAGTAGATGTCGGGGAGGGGAAGGGACTCTATGTAGCCCATGTAGTGGTTTGCATCGACCTGTGGTAGAAAAGTACAAAATTGTCACTGGCAGGTGGAATGTGGAGGACATTTGCTGTTTGTTACCTCTTCCAATACAAGAGCAAGGTGTCAAGAAATAAAACTAGGAGTCAGGTTAAACACAAACAAATACCAGGTAGTTGACCTGCAGAACTCAGCAAAGGGTGTTGCAGCCACCAAAAACTTACACAGGCTCCAGGGGAGAGTAAGCAGGTACTTGGATGGAGAGGCACTGAGGGTTACTAAAGAGACAGAAACCACAATGTGTTAAGGTAGTCCTCTGAGGTGAATGCAAATTAGATGCTGGTAGAGAAATAGGTATTGTATTGTGTGTGCTTGCCCTTTTTACTGTTCTCTGGGTACCTCCTTACAGCTCCCAACTGGACCAGAGGTACTGACTGAACAGTCAGAGTAGCTCTAAACTAGAGCAAGAGGTCTATCAGTAGACTGGACATGGCCTAGCCATCACACTGCAGAATACTGCCTTCCATTCTCAAGGGAAACACTCAGCTGCTTCGCGCCTTCCACCTCCCATTTCTGCTTTGGATATAATAAATGTTGCACCAGTTTCTCTCAAAAGAGAATCAAGTCTGCTTCCTTTCTTTGGAATCTGCATGTTTTTCTCAGAACAGTTTTCAATCCCCACAGGACGTGAATTGCTGTGGCAGAGTAGCCAATGGCACTGGATGTGGCCGTAGTGAGAGGGAAAACAACATGGTAAGCTGTATTTTAAAAGCCATAGCCTCAGTTTGCAATATAGTACTAGAGTTTTGATGTGTTATTCCCCTCCTTGGACCTACTGTGGTGCAAAAGTTCAGAGCCGTCTGAACTGGTTTGAATATCTGTCTCTTGGAAAACAATGTGCTGCACATGTCCTGATTAGCCATTGTGACACAGGTTTTTACTTTGGTTTTTTTTCACTTTTACTTTTTTGGTTTTTATGAGCTAGATATGCTCCTTATGAATCTGTTGAGGGCCATTGCTTCTGTGAAGTAGCACGATAACAACTGTAAGCAATGTGTGACTGCCTTCTGGTATATTGAAGAGATCCATCTTTCTGTGAAAACAGAGCTAAAAAACCCAGTTAATTCACCAGTATGATCTTTCCTGAACTTTGCAGTCCAATGATGAATGAAGTAATTTAATCACCATTCCAATAAATTGTACAATTGGAGCCTTTGGGAATATCTGGAGGAAAAAAGTTAATTGCAGTTGAGGTAGGAAGAATGGAGGGATGAGAACAAGGAATTAGGCCATAGTGTGAGTGTGAAATTAATTTAGGAAAGAGAGAATATGATTAAATTCTTTACCATGAAATTCCAGTTAATTCCTATGGATGCTTTGTTAGGAATTGTCTAGTGTTGCAATTAAGACTGATTGGAGGTCATTTGTCAAAGTAGTTTATTAATGAAGAATATTGCTGCAAATTTCTGTGACCCAGAGATTGATAGAAGAGGAAGAATACACCCTGTAAAAGTTGGAATGTTCTGATTTCCTGTAGAAAAGCTGAAGTGTGCTTGTTTCTTCTTCAGAATGGGGGCTGCTGTGGAGGAAAAGCCAATGGTCCAGGCTGCTGCATGAATCAAAAAGAGGACAATGTGGTAAGGTGCCTCTAAACTATTAGCTTTTTCTCTATTTCTGATGCTTTGAAGTCTTAGCTCTGTCTTGCTCTGTACCAAAGCCCAATGCTTTTTATTTAGCTGTATTTACTAATTTATATTTTATGCTGGCCTCACCTTAGAAAAGGTAGTTTTTGATGAAGTTTAACATGCCAATGTGAAAAGGATGTTGGTTTTGATTGGCAAAATCATGTTAGTGCGTTTAGGTTTCTGACCAGATGTGCATTGTGATCAGAGAATATGACTGAAGAACCTGAAATGCTGGATCAGGTGGCATCTTTTCACTGTGTTTTGCCATGAAACAGTAATTGGGATTTGACTGGAGAGGAATGAGTTAGGGTTGTATGTGAATAGCTTTGTCCTTTGCTGCCCAGCCATTTGCATTTTCTCTCTCACAGACAATGATGTCCTCCAGTCTGTTCAATTCTTCTGAGTTCCAGCCACTAGACCCTACACAGGAGCCAATCTTCCCACCAGAGCTAATGGTAAGTTCATTGGAGAAGAAATAGTATGTGGTTCATTGGTTTCATTGTTCTGTACAGAGTTTGAGTGTCCACAGTGTCTCTGCCCTGAGGAAATGGCAGTGCAAAAGGTGATTGCTGATAAAAGAAGTGCATGGGCATGAATGCTTCTCTATTTTCTAAAAAGGAAGACTTTTAAAACATATGAAGGCCCAGAGTCTTCCCCAGCTAGCTGGCTTTCCTCTCTGTTTCTCCCCATACAGGTCTACTCTTGAGTTGCCTTCCTTTCCAGTCACTGCTTGTTCAGGGGTGGAATAATTGCTGACATCTAGATTTCCATTTTTTTGGTCAGATGGGAACTTTACTTTAAATATAGCTGAATCTGACCTAATTGCCTCATGCTTCCTTTAGAGTGTAGGAAGAGAAAGCTTTTCTCAGCGCAAAAAATACCGTTGTCGCCATTAGCAGAAGGATGAGGAATGGCTAACTGCCAAGACCAGCGTGGCTATCACAGCCACCCGGCAGTAACTTGACTGAGACAGAGCCTGGCATAGGCATGGGCAGCATGTGAGCAGGAATTCTTAGCTTGAGGTAGGCTTTGAGCTTTTTCTGAACTTACTTTTGCAGACTCAGAGTAACAAAGAGCAGAAACAGCTGTGTTTCAAAGGCGAGCGTGTGATGTGGATCCAGCCTACATCTCTCAAGGAACTGGTGGCTCTCAAATCCCAGTACCCCAATGCCAAGATCGTTGTGGGGAACACAGAAGTGGGTAAGAGCTGGCGCTTGTTATGAGCGGTTGGAAAGCTTTGCATGGAGCATTTCTGGAGAACAGTGCAAATGTATACCTCCTTCATGCTGTTGCTGTTAAATACCTGTTTAATCTTCAGGTTTTATGTAGGAACAAATTTCTTTCTCAGGTAGATTAATTTCACAGTGAATGTTTTTTTCCTTTTCTTTGCCTTGTTGGGTGAAAAAAAACCCAAGTCACTAAAAAGCTTATCTAGGCCCTGAGCTTCTGTGCTAGTTTTGTGGAATTTTGAGAAGGGGGAGTGACACAGTGTAAAATGTCTTCATAATCAAATGAAATCAGTTGTGAAACCTGCCTTATGAAAGATTTTTCAGCATGTAAAATCTCAAGACTTGAAATCTCAATGTTTTTTCCCCCAAAAATATATTCTGGAAACGAGTGCTGAAGGGGAAAGTTCAGATGTATTTAGTTAATTCTATTATCCTGAACAACCGATTCAGGAGACAATCCCCACACTTTGTATTGTTCACTTTATTCACTGTTCTTTCCTGAAGGATTATATACAGCAATAGCTAGGTTACACAAGTACTAAACAGTACACTTAAGGTTATTGCAAGGTTAGAGAAGAGTCTGTAAAACTTTCCTGACAGAATTCTGTTATTAGTGGAAAACAGCTTTTAGCTTGGTATCTCTGCAACCGTATATAATCTGTGTAACAGATGGTCAATGAACTGATTTTCAGTTGGGAAACAGATAAATTAATATCTGTCACCTGTGTGTAACTGAAGGAGACTTGCTTTTCCTTAAGGTATTGAGATGAGGCTAAAGAACATGTTGTATCCGGTGATAATAGCACCAGCATGGATCTCTGAAATGAACGCTGTTCAGCACACTGAAACAGGTGAGCAAAAAAGAGGCAGATTGCCCATGGAGTGAGTGGGAACTCCACAGAATAATAAAGAGGATGAGAAGGAAAACCCCCAGATTAAAAATTGCTTTCTGTATGCATTAATGCCTCCCCCATGAAGGGAATCGAGTGAGTGATATGTAAAAATAATTTGACAATCAAAGAAGGCTTTCACTAGAATGTACATTAAAGATTTTGTTTGATGAATGGTGTTTTATGTATATTAACTGGGTTAATAATGCGTTTCAAGTGGGGAATTTATTCATTTAGAAAGATTTTATTAACTAGGGAAAAGATGCTGGATTTCACAGACTAAGTGAAAAATTGCATTTATTCTTGTGGTGGAAATAGGTAATTTTAAAAATAGTTAAAAATAACAAGGATGGCATAAGGCATGTGACCTGTCGCCTGAAAGCGTGTTTAAGGTGTGGAAAGTGGAGAGGAGTTGGAGTTCACTTCTCAAAGGACAAACTAATACCCATAGGAGGTCAAAATTGCTGAGGCTGTTTTGATTTAAAGGTGAATTTTGTTCTGAGGATGTGATGTTTACATGCAGTGCATACAAAATAGGCCAGTGGGACTGAATGTCTTCTCTAAACTCTGCTCTCTAATTAAACTCAGTCGCATCTAAGCTTTGTAGACACAGTTATAATTATCATCCTGTACCTTAACATTTGGGAGTACAACAATTCTTGTCATCTGTTTACAGGGGTAACCTTTGGCGCTGCCTGTACCCTGAGCTCGGTAGAGGAGGTGCTGAGAAAAGTGGTGGCAGAGCTTCCTTCTCACAAAACAGAGGTCTTCCAGGGTGTCCTTGAACAGCTGCGGTGGTTTGCAGGGCCACAGATCAGGAATGTTGCTGTAAGTGACAACAGGGCAGGAGGAGAGAGTCCAGTGGGGGGCTATGAAGATGATCAAGAGACAAGAGGACCTCTTTGATAAGGAAAGGCTGAGACACCTGGGGCTATTCAGCCTGGAGAAAACTGAGAGGGTGCCTTATCAGTGCTTACAAATATCTAAAGGCGGGTGTCAAGGGGATGGGGTCCGGCTGTTCTCAGTGGTGCCTGGTGACAGGACAATGGGCAATGGACACAAACTGGAACATGAGAAATTCCATTTCAAAATGAGGAAAAACTTCGTCACTTTGTGGGTGGCAGAGCCCTGGAAGAGGCTGCCCAGAGAGGGTGTGGAGTCTCCTTCTCTGGAGATATAAAAATCCCACCCAGATGCATTCCTTCCAGCCTGCTCTGGGTGACCTTGCTTTGTCAGGGGCTTGGAGGAGATGATCTCCAGAAGTCCCTTCCAACCCCTACAGTTCTGTGATTATGTGACTCAGGAGCATCAGGGACTGAAATTGAAAGCTCAGCCTGAGGAGCTGACTCACCTCATCCAGTGTTGGTGTGACTTGTGCTTCTCGTGTGAGAACATTTGCAAACCTTGGCAAAGAAGCTAGTACCCATAAACAAACCCCAGGAACTGATAGCTGGGGTCTGTGCTACACTAATATTGCACACTTAACAAGCAAGGGAAACATGGCTGTTGTCCAGGTCTTCCATTGCTGTTACCAGGATAAGGTGGGGACACTGTACTGAGATTTGACTGGTTTAACAAAAATGTATTTAGAGTGCTGGAAAACCTTCCAAGAAGCAGGTGTGTGAATTTTTGCCATCACAGCTACAGTAGTCATAGCGTTAAAGCAAAAGGCCAATTTCCCTCTAGTTTTAAAGGGAAAGAGAAGGTGGGTTCAGTGTGTTCAAACTCTGTACATTAAAAGAGAAAAATACTAAGCAGGCAGATGAAGCAACCTATCAAACCACAGCATTTTATCCCACGAGGTATTGTGCCATACATTTGTATTATTGCAGCCAAAAAACTTGGGTTCCTGAATGCTATTGAACAGACGCTATGTACTTCCATGGATCTTCCCTTCATTGCAGCTACAGTAATTGAATTTTGGCATTGTTGGGCATACATGGTTTGAGCATGAGGTAGTTTGATGCATTACCCAAAGACTCTTCCTAAAGCTGGTTTAGGCAAAAGTTGTTATTGACTGGGACAGCAAAGATTCCATGGGGTTTGTTTTTCCACTTTTTTAAAAGCCTAAAATTGCTGAGTGAGAAAAAAAGTAATTATCAAAGCAAACTCAAGCAGAGCTAACCCGTAGTCCGCTGTGTATGGAGCAGCAGGATTACAAGATGCTATGGATGTATCTTGAGGGTTTTCAGTATTTATCTGTTGCATCTATTATCACTCCAGGCTATTGGCGGGAACATAATGACAGCAAGCCCAATTTCTGACTTAAATCCTGTGTTAATGGCAAGTGGAAGCAAACTGACTCTGGTATCAAATGGTAAGTTACTGACGTTTTCTCATGAGACTAAGAGGAGCGGGATAGTCAACAGTCCCCTGTCATGGATTGTTAGGGCAGCTCAGAACTTGAAAGTGGGAGTTAACGTTACATAAAATAGACTTAGTCTGAGTCTTCAGGGGTTTTGCCCTTTTTGAGCCTTGGCCTAAGGTTGGCTTCCTAGAGAATTTTGAAGTTCTGTGCCAGAACAAATCTCTGGTATTGTATGCACTCACAGACACATCCTTCCACAGAGCTGACTGAAGATGTCTAGTTATGAAAAAAAATAGGCATGAAATTTCTCTGTCACTATTATTCTTTGATCCTTGCGGATTTCTCAGATAAAGGTTTAAACTTGGCTTGTTATCTTGCCATGAAGAAAGCCAAATGTCCCAATTTGTATTTTCCCTTAGGGAGAATTATTTTGAAATAAGATCCTTGCAGTAAGTGCACCGTCTGATCAGCAACTTTCTCTTGTACTAGTTTGTGTGGAGGCTAAGAAAAGGGGAAAGAGGGAATTACATTGGAATGTTGGAAACTGGTTCACCTGGAGGCTCAGCTTTAATTAGATAAAGAGGAAGTGTGTTCTCTTTCATCAGTTCCTGTGCAAATAAAACTTCATATGTAGGCAGAAACTGTCATAGATTCCATAGGAACCAAAGTAAATCTGAGAAAATCCTCCCTGATTTGGCAAAAAAGGGTGGAAAAATGAAAACTGATATCATATCAGGAGTGATTTGTGTAGGTTGAAGGCTCTTTTACATATACTATTGCTATTCTTCTGTCATTGATCTCTCCTTGCTCTACAGAGGGCAAAAGGACTGTCACAATGGATGAGAAGTTTTTCACTGGATACAGAAAGACAATAGTTAAGCCCGAAGAAATACTGCTCTCTGTTGAAATACCCTACAGCGGAAAGGTGAGCTTATGGGAAAAGATTTAAATGTCCATGGAGCTAAAATGCTGTTATTTTAATGTTATTTTCAATGTTAGGCACTTTTGTCCTTAGAGACTGACCTCCAAAATGCTTATGTAGCCTCCCAAGTGGACCAGGAAGCAAGTAAATTATTTGGTGAAAATCTAGCACCATACACTTTTTGACAAGCATGGGGAGCTGGGCTTCTATAATGAAGATGTCCTATCGCAATAGGACAAGAGACACTGGTTTTGAGCTAAAAGGGGATGAATTTAGATTAAACATAAGGAAGAAATTTTTTTATGCTGAGGGTGGTGAGACACTAGCACAGGTTGCCCAGAGAGATGGTCGATGCCCTGTATCTGGAAACATTCCAGGTCAGGTTGAACAGGGCTCTGAGCAACCTGATCTAGTTGAAGATGTCCCTGCTCATTGTGGGGAGGTTGGACTGGATGACCTTTGAAGGCCTCTTCCAATCCAAACTGTTCTATAATTCTATAATAAAGTACAGTAAGCCCAAGAAGTTTTCTAGTGCAAGAAATACAAGTTTCACTGTAGCTATTTGCGTACATTGGGTAATGATGGATGGTGGCAAAGTAATGTTCCCAGAGGTCTAGGTTCTGTTTGAGAATTAGTACAGCAAAGATGTTAGCAGTTCCTGAAGACAAATGAACTTAAGGTTCCTGAGGTTTCTCCTTCATTTCTGTGAACTGAAATGGGAAATTAAACAGGGAAAAAGTGTGTACGGATAAGAGGGAAGGTCAGTTTCTGCATCCTTGCCTTGCAAAACTGAAGCCAAAGGACTGATTATTTGGGTATTTTGGCAATGTGGACTTGCAACTTTGAGAGAGCCCAAAAAACTTCCTTCAAACGGGACAATGAACCCTTCTCTTCTGTAGCAGCATGAACCATAACTGATTCTGAGTGTCTAAGAGGGAAAACTATTTTTTCCCCTTTAAGGTTGAGAACATCAGATTGTCTGATTTTTTTTTAAATTTTATTTTTATTTTATTTTTTTTTTTATGGCTGTGAAGGTATTTTCTTTTTTAGAGCATGAGGCTACAAATTACAAGATGCAACGATTCACAGTGTAGTGACACTTTTTCTTTAGAAAAATATTTACTTGAAATATTATAGTATTGTGGGATAGAAGCAATAAATCTCTCCAATTTTTGTATGTAACTATTAAGAGAACACAGCTATTTTATTTTTGGTGGTTTTCCATCTATTTCTGAGTGATTCTTTAGATCGTGTGATGGTAGCAGGAAGCATCGCTTTTTGCCAAAATGAGAAACACACTTGAGGTAGTACATGGAAAACACCATATTCCTCCACCTGTGTGACAGTCACATGGCAATTTCACAGAACAAACAAATGTTTACCAGCAGGGCAGTGGCTTCATACCTACATTATGTGCAGCTCATTGGTCTGGAAAACTAAAACAACTTTTGAACTCTCTACTTCATGCTTTCTTGGCTGATCTTNCATTATGTGCAGCTCATTGGTCTGGAAAACTAAAACAACTTTTGAACTCTCTACTTCATGCTTTCTTGGCTGATCTTTGCTCACAAACAGGAGGTCAGGGAGACTAAAGCTCTTCAGGGGATGTCTGAAGGTGCTGGCGTGGGGAAGGCAAAGTCTTCTGGAACTGTGATTTCCTTACAACTGGAAGTGGTGCTGTGTCAGCACACAGCTAGATCAAATTTTTTGGTTTATGTCTGTTTAAAATTGATGTTGTATTTTGCATTGTTGTGACTTGTCACACCGAGGATAAAGCTTGCCAAACAACAGAAAGAATTAAACTAAATAAGTTTAGCAGTTTACATGATTCAGTGTTGCTGTAGTGAAACTGAGCTCAGGGTAGGCTTTGTCACAGGGAGGCTGTTAAGGGAGAGTAGGTAACAACTTTCTCTCCTGCTAGTTTGTGTGCTAGATGTTGAAGATATTCAGGGAATAAAGATTTTTTGTCTGTACTTGTAAGGGGATTGCAGCTGGGCAAAGACAGTATTTTGAATAGGAAACAGTTCACTGGATTAAAGATAAAATATAAACAGATTCCAGAAAACAAAACTGCTTGGATTTTTGTACGTAAAAAGTTATTCCTAGAACAGGACCTATCCTTTATTTAACAACGCCCGTGCTCTACTGGGCTAGAAGGACATTCACAGAATCATAGAATTCTATGTTAGATAGCGTTCACAAATGTTAGGCACCACTTGTGTTGTTACGTAGTGACCATTGGTTTTTCATGTTCTTTCCCTTGCATAGTCTTTATCATGTTTGTCATAGTGTGGATTTCACATAGAAGCCTGACAGCACATTGTCTTCATATTTCTGTCTTTGGAAAACAACGTTAACTCACTGTTTGTTCAGTATTGCCATCATATTACCAGGTTGCAGACTGAAAAAAACATTACATGGAAAAAATGTTTTTGCAATTGTGCATGTTGTTGATGAATGTTGCCTATCAAACTTTTAGATGTTGTGGGTTTCTTAATGTGCTCCTACCCTGGTGTTGCATCTCGTCCAGAAGGGGAGAGGGGGGATTAACCTGGGTCCCTAATATGCAGTCCTTAAGAGTAAGGGTTGATTGGTTTTCCTTTGAGAATAACACCTAGAAGCTTTCACTGCAGTAGTTTAGAGGGGATGTGCTCTGTTGTTTTTCCCAAGCAGTGGGGCAAATACAGACACTTGATCTGATGGTGGCCTTACCTACACTCCTAGTGAGGAAACACAGCAAGTGCCTTTTCTCCCATAGGACTCTGTACCAAGAAAACTTAGGTGTCTTGTGATGAGTGATGGCATGTATTGCAGTCTTGTTGCAGTCATGTTACTGGAAACCTGCTCTGAAGTCTGCAAAAAGAGAAGAGGCTGCTTTTTCTCCTCTTTGAAAGCTCATTGGTTTAACAAGCAGAGAGGCAAAATGTACTCATTGAGAGGATGTTATTGGTGCTCCTCTGCTATTATATGCTGGCTACCCACTAATTACTTGAATTTAGGAAATGAAACACACCCTTCAGTTATATCTCCAGTAACAAGTTCTTGGTGCACAAAAGAGGCCACTTGTGAAACTGTTCTCATTGCCAACAATAGAGGAATTTTTCTTTATGAGAACGAAAGAATGGCTGTCCACTTCTGATTAGAAATAATTAATGGAACAGACTGCTGTGCTGTGCAGTCACTTGGCTAAGCCAATAGAGAAGAAACTTGGCAGAAAACTCTTCAGAAGGGTTCAGAAGCAAAGACATCGGATCTGATTCCTCTCTCAGTCTGCAGGATGCCTGAACAGCAATTTGTCATAATCTGCAGGACAGGCAAGGGGAAAAAACTGGCTGTGCTGTGGCTGTCAGCTGACACCACCTCTCAGTGTGTCCTGATGGGAGTGTTAATCCCGTATTTACTGCCACTCTTCATGGGAGAGCTGCTGAGTTTTGTGAGTTGTAGCTTCTGGTGCATTGAAAAGAATTTCCTCACTGGGTAAAGACCAGCAGAGGGTTCAGGATGGTTATTGAAATATGTATTTGCACTAACAGATTGAGATTGTCTTATATTAATTAATCTGGTCTGTTCTAGAACTGTGAGACATTTGTGGTTACTGATTTTAATTCTTGCAGAGTTCAGACTTCCAAAGGGAAGGGGGTTTTCTAAATTCTAAGCAGTAAGTATTTACTGCTTAGGCTTCTGGCTTTGCAGCTGGGAGAAAGAAATTTCTGAGGCACCGAAAGCTTGTTTATGTACAAAAAACCCTGTCCTGGTTCTTCCTCTGAAGATACGGAAAAAATGGGACAAGTGCGAGCAGATCTCTGTCAAAGCTCATTTCCTGCACAGTCCTGGGTTGGCTAATAACCACTAATCTAGTACATTAGAATTAATCATTGAATCGTGTGAAAACATACAGGTCTATCTGAACAAACATGTCCTGCTTGGGCCTGCAAAATGAATCAGCCAGACACAGTTTCCTGGAATAGCTCATCCCTGTAGAGACAGGTCCACAGCTTGTCTATGGTCACACTCCAAAATATGCCAAGGTAGAGAATAAAGAAATATTTTCCTGTCTTTTAGGGCGAATACTTCTCAGCTTTCAAGCAGGCTTCCCGTCGCGAGGATGACATTGCTATTGTGACCTGTGGGATGAGAGTCTTGTTCCAAGACGGCACTAGCCGAGTGGAGGAGATAAAATTAAGCTATGGAGGAATGGCTCCTACAACTGTCCTGGCACTAAAAACTTGCAAGGAGCTCACTGGCAGGTAGGAACATTTCTGACACAGAAAGGCTGTCTGATGGAATGGTGCTGCTTTCTACAGGAACAGTTTGAATACCCTAACTTCTCCCTGTGAGTACACAGAAGGAGAAAGGGAAAGAAAGGAGCTACAGTTCTGCATCAGTCTGCATTTTGTGTGATGCCTTGTTTCCTCCAGTACTCGTTACCATCCAAGATCCATGTCAGTCTCTGATTCAGAGAGCCATTTCCATGCTAAATTTATTCTTCTGTTGAAGTGGGCAGAAGCGAGATGTGGGCATGACCTACAAAAGTGATTTTCCTTTAAACCGGACTTAGAAATCTGCTCTCTTATCATTGAATAGCTTTGCCATAATTTTAGAAAAGGTGGCACGAGCCCAAGGTGAGAGTGGAGCTGACTCACGTACTATAAATAGAGAGCAGGTGGCTGTTGCTTGAGAGCTTATGTGGCTGCTGTGTCAGAGGAGTTAGTCTGACCTGGTGTTATTTAGGGCTGAGCAAGGGCTCTGTGTCACTTCTGTCACCTCTGTTCCCTTGCAGAGACTGGAATGAGAAGCTGCTGCAGGATGCTTGCCGTTTGCTGGCTGGGGAGATGGATCTGTCTCCTTCTGCGCCTGGTGGGATGGTGGATTTCCGACGCACGCTCACGCTCAGCTTCTTCTTCAAGTTCTACCTGACAGTCCTTCAGAAACTGAGCAAGAATCACAATGGCATTGTGAGTGCTGCTGGGGAAGGAGAAACTGAGGAAGGAGGACTTGCATGTGCTGTCTCTGTGGGGAAGGCGCGGGGAGGATTCAGATTCAAGCAGAGCTGTACCTGATAACAAACTCCATGTTGCAGTAGCTGCCAGAGCTGCACTGCTCCTTACCTGCATGACAGTGACTAGTATATCTTCTCACTTGCTTCCTGGTGACTTCCCTGCCTTCCTCTGGAGGGATGCCGATCTGTGGGTTTGCATGAGGATTCCTGGATGTCTCCCCTTTGTTGCATTACAGCTGCTTTCGTGGGTCTGTGGCTATTCTTTGCACAGAGCCTGAGCCCTGTTTGCCCTTCACCCAGTAAAAAGAAGAATTATATTCACTGGAGAGTGGAGAATACCCTGGGCTACTGGGAAGCATGAGAAAAGGACTGGCAGAGAAGGTGACTGTTCTCTAATGTGTCTTTGGCAGAACAATCTATGTGAGCCTGTCCCCTTGAACTACGTCAGTGCTACGGAGCTGTTTCACAAAGATCCCATTGCAAATGCCCAGCTCTTCCAAGTAAGTAGCAGTACCTGCATGTCATAGACCCAGGCTTTTCTGTAGCTCAAACTGTGCTTCTTATCTTGTTGTATCCCTGAGGATGGGCAATACGTGAACATGTAGTGCCATTCCTGGGACTTGTATTTGGGTCTCAGTCCCTTCCTTGCTTTAGGATACAACGTTCTTTCCTGTCTTTACCTAAGACTCTTCCTGACGTGTATAGCTTCATAAAAATGGCTGTGGGTGGCACTTTCATCCTGCAGCCAGCTCTGTATCCAAACTGAAATTGCCTTTCTGCTTTCCCCAGTTACAGCTGGTCTTTCTTTTCATCTCTCGGGCTTCAGATTCCAGATAAATCTTCTCCCTTATTTCTCTGTTAATGATCTGTTCTCTTCCTCTGTGAGAGTAGAACTCAAACCTTTTATGCAAGCTGTCACATCAAACCATTCTTTTCCATAGCAATTTCAAACCCCAAATCCCTTCCACTTCATTCTCTACAGCCCTCTCTGTAGAACCATTCCAGCTTGTTTACTTTCTCACAGGACTGAAGCCCTCATTCCACTCCCCATCTCAGTAGAATGTCTCCCAGTGCCTTTTGCTCTCCCCTCAATGCTGCTGTCCCCTGCAATCTGAGCAGTCGTAGTCAGTCCTGTGTTTCACTCCAGGAAGTGCCCAAGGGGCAGGCAGTTGAAGATATGGTGGGACGGCCTTTGATGCATGTTTCAGCCACCAAACAAGCTTGTGGAGAAGCTGTTTACTGTGACGACATCCCACATTATGAGAATGAGCTGTATCTCACGCTGGTGACCAGCACCAAAGCCCATGCTAAAATCCTGTAAGTGTTGCTTCTGAGTTTCAGATGTTGGAAGCATCCTGTGCCTGGTGACTTAGAAAACATTGACCTGCCAAGTTGTGGGTGAGGGAAAGGTTTTTGCATTAGTGGGAACTCTAGTTCATTGCACATTGTTACATGGGGGTGGGCTGTATGTGTTAGAGCTGCCTTGCAAGTCTGCCATGGTGGGAATATGAGGGAATTAACACCAAACTCAGAGCTTTGCTGAAGCACAAAGCCCTCAGCCCTAGGCAGCCATCTTGCATGTCCCCTCTCTTCTACTCAAGAGCCCAGGATTACAAAGGAGCAGAGTTAGGAGAGCACCACAATGTCTGAAAGGGATGCCATTTTTTTCATGTCGTGGTTTGGGCCTCAAACCGGGACAAAACAGTAATTGGAACATGCAGCTTGAACAGACTCTCTCCCATCTGCCTAAAAATTTAGGCTGTAACACGCAGTCCCACAACATCACTCTTGACTGATGCATAATTTATAACAATAGTGACCAGCCAACTCTAGAATGTCTCTCCTGGCAGATAATGCCACCTACGTTCTCCTATGAGCTTTAATGCTGTTCTGTTGTGGGACTGACTATCTCCCCATGTCACTAGTTGTGCTGATGTTGTGGTGGACCTGCAGGCTGTCATCTGCCCTCAACATGATTCGATGTGGGAGACTCTGCGAGATGTTGCCTCTCGTCATCCTCAAATAACCTCATGATGCACTATTTCCTTAGGCAATACTTCCTGCCTATTTAGGATCCCTGGCCATAGGTTTCCCACAGTGGGCTAACACAGAATGGGTGGTGTGGTGGTCATGGATGTAAAGATGTAGTCATTGGACTCCCGGTTTATGAAAGAAATTGCTCTGTCACCATAGTCATCGTAGAGGATTGTTTCTGAGGCATTACTGCAGAAGCACAGGAAAGTGAAGTTTCCAAAGAAAAATAGCATCATCTTCAGTTCTTCCTGTCTAAAAGGTTGTGTGGGAAAGTTCATTCATACATTTAGTGTCCTTTTAAAAGAAGTTTGTAGCTCACTGGGATGCATAAACAGCTACTTTCAGACACAGTTTGGATTGGAGTTTCAGGAATCTAAACAAGCCTGCCGAAAAAATTGTAG
Source organism: Jacana jacana (assembly GCA_013400555.1). Lineage (NCBI taxonomy): Eukaryota > Metazoa > Chordata > Aves > Charadriiformes > Jacanidae > Jacana > Jacana jacana. Next base: position 312,781 of record VZTM01035043.1, on the reverse strand, counting down.
CAATTTACAGAAGACAATAAATCATTCATTTAGCAGAAACAAAGCCACAGCTTTTATATTTGCAACAGTTCCCTTGTAAAGCAAGCCAATTACATAGCCAATGTACAAAATATTGCAAAAAAGAGCTTGAAAATCTTTTGTAATGCATTTTTTTATGATGTGTTCCATATAAAAGTTAAATTATACTGAATTATACTGCACTTTTCTGGTTACTTTTTGTCCTGCTTGTCACTTTAGTTTTAAAATCTGCATATGATTCAAGCAGACAAACATTTTGGTTAGATACTTCTTTTGCTGATTACCAAAGAAAGTATTTAATGAAGCTTTTTTTTTTTTTTTTTTTGACTTTTGGAGTGTCATTTCTTTTGCATCCTTTCAAATACCGTGCAGCTTCCTTGTAATTGATTACTCAACAACTTCCTCCTGACTCACACCCATGTTTTTCTCTGGAGGTGAAAGCAGCAGACTGGTGATGAGACTCACAGTCAGGATTCAGATTATCAGATAAATCCCAAATTATTTCAGTCTAATAGGTTGCCTTTTCTGTCTTGATCTCACATGATATTCATGTCACAAACTCCTCCTCTTTTGTATAACTAGACTTCAGGGAGTCAGGCCTGAAAATGTGTTGGTATCTCATAAGCTCTGACAAACACAAATGAGAGAATAATTGCCTCACCTCCTTTCTTTCCTTAGTTCTGTAGATGCATCTGAAGCTCAGAATGTTCCTGGGTTTGTTTGTTTTGTCTCCGCCAAGGACGTTCCTGGCAGCAACATCACCGGCATCGCTAATGATGAGACTGTCTTTGCTGAAGATGTGGTATGTGGTTAAACATAGCCTTTCTCAATCACACTGCTCAGGAGATAGGATTTCTCATATTGATAAGATATTGTCATTGAAGTCCTCTACCTTATACAGAGCTAAATCCTAATTGCAGTGGAGTCAGTAGAAACCTTGGTGCCAAATTCAGTAAGGCCAGAGACCTTTTGCCCAGTGCCCATCTCTGCTGTGTTACCTGCAGTGTTCTCCTCTGAGCTGCTGGCCACAGGGACGGCCTCATTCAGTCCCTTACTGTCCAAAGCTGTTTGTGATCATTTTGCCTGGTTTTAAATAGATGGGTCTGAACAAACAAATGAAAAGCTGCACAAAATGAATTGATGAAGAGAATTGTTGTGAGCCTGTTACTGCATATATGCACACACCACATGACAGTGGGTCCTGATCTCGCCTGTAGGTCACTTGTGTTGGTCATATCATTGGTGCAGTTGTTGCAGACACACAGGAACATTCCAGAAGAGCGGCTAAAGCTGTGAAGATTAAGTATGAAGAGCTAAAACCTATTGTCACAATTCAGGTAAGGTGGCTTGGATCTGCTTCTGCATTTAGCTTGGAACTCCCTGATGTGTAGTTAACCTCTGTTCTCACACGTGGCTATTTAGCTACACATTTTGTTAGTCTTTGTGGGTGCAGTAGGATATGGATAGAAGGAATGATTTGTATATTAAATATAAAGAGGACACATCTTTGGCGTAGTACTGGTTGGGAATACCTGAACTTGTTCTGTGTTATTTAAAGCTAAGATAAATAAACCAAACTCTGGTAACTATATTGTGCTCAGCACAAATTTGTTTAGATTAACAAAGTTACTGTTAGTTCCCTTCTTACCCACAGGTGCTTGTTTTCAATATTCTCCGGTATGATCCTGCTGGCTTCATTGGTGTTTGTTCATTCAGTCATTCTTCATTCTCTGACTTATAACACTCAATAGTAGGGTGTGAAAATGTCTCTTATAGCTTTGCCTCTGTACAGCTTCTCTGGGATTTCTGCAGACCGTTCGTCTAGTCTCTAAGCTGATGGAATGCTTTTTCAGGAGTTCCCTCTCCACTGTGAACATTTCCACTGACTATATGGACACAGCCCTTAAGTGGCATTTCTCAAAGCTGAGGAAATTAATGTCAACAATTTGTGATCATTTCATGCTTTCTCTTTTTATTTTTTTTTTAACCATAAGGCTTGTTGACAAGATTTCCTTATGTGCCAGTACAAGCAAATGATAATATCTAATACACCATTCACATCTATAAATAAGGAGCCTAGAGGAGAGATCCATCTCTCTCCAGAGGGACTCTTGGTCAGGAAGTGTAGTGACAAGACAAGGGGTAACAGTTTTAAATTGGAAGAGAGGAGATTTAGATTAGATACTAGGAAGAAATTCTATCCTATGAGGGTGGTGAAGTGCTGGAACAGGTTGCCCAGAGAGGTTGTGGCTGCCCCACTCCTGGAGGTGTTCAAGGCCAGGCTGGATGGGGCTTCGAGCAACCTGCCCTAGTGGGAGGTGGCCCTGTCCCTGCCCCTGCCAGGGGGGTTCAAACTCAGTGACCTTTAAGGTGCCTTTCAACTCTAATAATTCTATGTTTCTATGATAAGAAAAAACATGTACGAAGCTGTTCTTATTAGGGAGAAATCAGAACCATGGGATTATAATTAATTTTTTAAATGGTCATTATTTCCTACCATGTGTTTTGTAATGTGAGAACTTTTCCATTTCTGAGGATTCTAGCTTTTTATTCAACCATGGAACATGAGAGTAGAACCAAAAATGTGTTAATGATTTTTTTGTTGTTGTTGTTTGATCATTCTGTGAGGTGTTTTTCGGAAATCTATTTGTAAAACTTCCCTAAGAAAGATTATTGCGTATTAGGTCAGAAGTAAACTGTTTCTGCAGAAGTTCTCATACCGTCTAAGAGATTTAGTTTTCTTCTGTTTTCTTTTTCTCTCTCTCTTTTTTTTTTCTTTTCTTTTCCTTTTTCCCTTCTTCTGGGCCACAGACTATAGTTAACGTAAGCTGTGAGTCATAGCTTTGGTGGTTACAGACCCAGAGGTTCTGGGTCTATGGTGTAAAATGGGTCACAAGGAGCAATCTAAGATTGTCCAATTACAGTGTTTATTGTGAAACTGCTGTGTCACTGAAAAATATTCTGTAATGCTATAAGTCAAGTCACTTGGCTGTTACCATAGTTAGTGCCTGATAAGTTCTTGTGCTTTTTATCTTGGATGTTTCTTTGTCCAAGAGAAGCTTTGTTTTCATTTGGTTTCCACTGAGTGAAAAAAATATCATTCTGTCATTGTTTCCCAGGAAGCAATTGAGAAACAATCTTTTCTTAAGTCTATAAAGAGGATAAATAAGGGAGATGTGAAGAAAGGATTTGCAGAATCTGATCACATTTTGGAAGGTGAGAATAAGCATTAAGGCTTCTTTTAAAGTAGGATAGTTTGTGACAAAAGACATCAAGCTATCAGCCTGCTTTTTATGCATATGGTTTTGAACTTATGAAAGTAAGACTTACAGGGCTAAATGAATTTCACAGTAAGTTTCAACTAACTGTTTATATCCAAATAGCTTGTGAAAGACTTCATTTTAGTTTTAAACAAACTTGGATGCTTCCAGCTGTGCTCCTGTAAACACTTCCAATGTAAGGACACATTTTTTCTGCAATTTTTTTTTTTCCCCAAAACATCTTTATGGAAGCTTTTTGCTGTCCAGATGTAGTCCAGTCTGAATTTTAAAGGCAGTCGATTTCCATTAATCTGGTATATGAGTGTATTTTATGAAAATGAGTCTGAAAACCAAATCCACCAACATTGTAGGTGTCACGAAAAACATGGCACAGCCCTCTAACACTTTCTCAACATTGATTGTTGGCCAGTCTTTGAGGAGTGTTTTTTTTTTTTTCTTTGGTGTGCTCCTTGGTTTCATTCAGTTTGGTTCCACCGAGTAGGTTGTAGAGGCATGGATAAACGTAGCAATTATCAACTGTTTCAATCCTCCCTGAGTTAGGAGGGGAGACTGCCAGAGGTGTGAACTGGAGCCCTGTCAGACCCACGTCCTTGTTTGGTGTCTGTATCACCAATCAATGACTGAGCTTCTGAGAGGAGGAGACTCAAACATCAGACCTTGGGAGAACTATATATTTATGGATAAGAGGGTATTGTATCCTTTTTACAGATCTGAGAGGAAAGTTAAACCAGTTACAGACACGGAGCCTGGTGGGAAGGGATCATTATCAAAGATTTGCTGTGGGGGAGAGGGGGAGTTATTTAACTGAAACACCCATTTCCAGGTCTGTCATTGGTTGTGTTTTGGTATGCACTGCTGAGACATTCCTCTGCAATTAATCAGCGATTGGCGCTGACGCTTCACAGGTGTCATAAGCTGTTTGTTAACCTTTTCTGATGGTGTGCTATCCTATACAAAATGAGAACACTGTGCTAGGCAAGGCAGAAATTGTTCTGAGCTGGAACAATCGGTTATTAAAAAGGCTGCAATACTGTGTGAATGCCAGGCCAACCCCTGGAGGAGACAAGAGAAAGACCCCTGCTACGAACCAGAGTAGGCGTTGCCTCACGCAAATGTACATTTCTCACTGATGAAGGCAGCTATTTTGTTGCTGAATTGAATAAAAAGGAAGAGAGGAACAGGATTTTGAGAGCTGCTCTGAATATTAATTTTCATGCCAGCTGAATAGATCAGGGCCACAACTGAGAAAGGAGGTTGATTCTGACATTTATTAGTGTGCAGCATGACTGGAAATTGTACCCTCAGTGCTGCCAGGTAAGATGTCCTGGGAGAGAGCCACATGCCAAGAAAGATCATCTTAAGGCATTTTGGATTTCTCTTTTTGTTCCCTGTTGCAAAGTCTGTAACTTTGTATTCGATCTGCTCAGCTAGACTACTCCTGATTTATTTTTAGCCTTCATGTCAGTGAAGTGTTACCAGGGCAGTCTGAAAAGTCACCTGAAAAGTCACTGCATTTTAAAGGATGCTGGGTCAATGGAATGGTGTGCAGTCTTATTTTTGAAATGGCAGCCACTTGTGTTTTGGACTGAAGATTTCTTGAAATGGGAGGGATGGGGTGTGTCTGGGTTTTTTTGCAGGTTTAGTGTTTTTTAAATGTTGAACCAGCTAGGGATATCCAGTGTTGGGCAGGGCAAAGGGTTGTCATTTAACACGTCAAAAGGGCAGTAGCTTGCAGGTGGTACATGATGGAAGACACCTTATAACACCTGGGACACTATCTCTGGGGCATTTCTTTCAATTTTCTAGGAGAGATGTACCTTGGTGGGCAGGAGCACTTCTACCTGGAAACTCACTGTAGTTTGGCTGTGCCGAAGGGCGAAGATGGTGAGATGGAGCTCTTTGTGTCAACCCAAAACCCAATGAAGACACAGGTACTGTCTCATTGACCTACTACCTAAAAGGCATTTATTTCTCAGTTGCAGATGAGATAAATGGTTGTTTTACAGTTGGTCCTATCTTGTCTTGAGTAAAAAAATACCACATAGGCTTTGAGCAACCTGGTATAGTGGGAGGTGTTGGAACTTAATGACCTTTAAGGCCCCTTCCAATCCAAACCATTGTGTGATTCTGTGATTCTATAAAGTGGATATCCATCCTACTGGTGTCCTGAGTCTGCTTCCAGGTGACAGAGATGTTTGTTGGCAGCATGTCTTTGTCACCAGGCATTATGTGATTTAACTCTTTCTAGAGAGGATGCCGGCTGGTAAGTAGGCATGGCTGCTGAATTGAAATGTCAGAAAAAGAGGTGGTGTGAACACTTGAATATATATACCAACTCTGCCACCTTTTGAGGTAGGCTACCGGCACCATGAGTTGTCTTTGGCCTGTTTACTGACTCACCAGGACTGTCCAAAGGTCTTGTAATAGAGTGAAGAGAATGGATGGAATGGTATAGTCATCCACTGTGCTACATGAGACCTTAGTAACCTCATCTCATGTCAGTCTTTTCCTGAATCTGGTGCTGTCTGCTGAAGCACTGTGTGCCTTCCCACCCTCAGAGATGAAATGGGCTTATTGGTTTCAGTTGCAGCAGATTTCACAGCAAGATCAGTAGGACCAGCAATGTAATAAAGTATTTGCACTATCGCAATGGCTGCAGAAAGGCAATGTGTTGGTATCTAGTTCTTAACACCAGCTCAGCTCTGTACGTGTTCTGCTGCTCTGTTTTTCTATAGGAGTTTACTGCTAATGCACTGGGAGTCCCTTCAAATCGGATTGTGGTTCGAGTGAAGAGAATGGGAGGAGGATTTGGAGGCAAAGAGACTAGAAATACTATTTTGACAACTGCAGTGGCTGTCGCAGCCTTCAAGTAAGTTTGAGGGTGGGGAACAGGGCTTTTTCCTTTTAGACTGTTCCTGTCTGCCTCTTTCTGGAGCACGATTTGCACTGGAGCACTTCCAAGGCTCTTCATGTCTTATCACTGTAAACTTTCTAGCAAGCCTTGGGTTTCCTAAGCGGGGTGTCTACCCCCTTACTCTTCTGTTCCTGTGGTATATTCTGAAAACTCTTCTACTCCAAATTATCTGCCTCTTCATGCCAAACCATTCTAAAACCCAGCACTAGCCATGCTTGTTTTGTAGAATAGAGGTATGAGAGTCTCTTCCTTGCTCAAAACTCTACTGCACCAGCCTTGAACCACTGCTCTTGTGCAAACTCTCCCTTTGGATATTTCCCTAGGAAGTGTGGCAGGCCATTGAGCAGAAACTCACACTTTTCACACCCATAAAAGCTCAGGGAATTAACCTAGACTGTAACCATTTATGAGGCATAGATTGAAAATGTGCTTCTGGGTTTTGGAATTTTGACAGGGGCTCATCTTTAACTGTGCAAATTTCTGTGGTTGTGAGTAAACACGGCCTCTGAAATGACATTTTTGCACGGGGTCTAACACTGCCCTTCCCAATACTGCCCTAATAGGTGTGGATGCACCCTGCTGGCAGTGCTAGATAGATGTTGCAACACACCAGCAAATTGTTTGGAAAAGAACAGCCAAAAAGAAGCTTCTGTACTTAAAACAACCTTATCTTTCTTGTTCTGAACAAACCACCTGCTTTCTCTAATTAATCAGTAATACATGTGCATTTTTTTCCTTTCCTTTATCTCTGCCAGCCAAACCACTGTTTTTATATACCCGAGGTTATGAAATAACATTTGTGGCATTCCCTAGATATTTTTACAACCTGAAGAGAGGCACTAGGAAGGCAGAATTGTTAGAAAATGAAAAAGAGCTCCTCCTCTCCTCCTTGTTGTCCTTTTTAGATAATAACTAAGCAAATAAACAAGATCAAATTGAAGGCTAGTCAGTGCTTAACATTATTGTATAGTTCATATGTCATCCTCTCTTGCAAAGCCAAGAGAGAAATAGTCTAGAAAACAATGATTGCTAAGTTATTAATATCTGTCTCTGTAAGAAACTCTCCTTCTTTTTAATATAAGAGTCTCTACAAGAGTTTTCATGAACAGGCTCCAGCCTCTAAGACCCTAATTATTTTTTACTCAATCTTGCTATTTTCTTAAGAGGAAGATATAGAAACAAAGCAGTTTACCTCTGATTCCCCATTGCCACTTTGGAAAGATCAAAAAGAGGAGTCTTGGTGTGTAGGAGCTGTATTGTACATTTCAGGCTTTGCATGATAAATGTATCCTTTAACAGAACTGGCTGCCCAATACGGTGCATGCTGGATCGAGATGAGGACATGCTGATAAGTGGTGGGAGACACCCGTTCCTGGGGAGGTACAAGGTATGCACACATATGAAATAAGGGCGTGTTGTCTCAGTGTTGTCACCTGAAACATCAGAGAGTAGTATGGTGCTGTGGAAAAATTGCTGCTCCAGTTGTTTTGCTGCTGATCTGCCCTGCTGCAAAAGGATCTGGTCAGTGTCGTGGTTTGGACCAGTCTGGTCACTGAGATGAACAACAGATGCTGTCCCCCTCCTCTGTCTCTAAGGAGAGGAGAGAATGAAAGTCAGTCAGTTATGAGTTTGGTTTATAACATTTTTCCCTTTAAAGTCCTGCAGAAGTTCTTTTGTTTTGGGCAGTTCCACGCCTCAGCATAAATACTTCCCTCTTCCTTGCAATCAAGACTTTGACCTTGTTGACAATCACATTGCTCTTAGATGCCCCCCATTTCTTTAGAGTATTGTACTACTGCTTGTTTTGTTGACTTCTGTTCCTCTTCAATCCTCACCTAACTGCTGCTGCTTTTCAAAGCAAAAACCTGTTAGGGAAGGCGTGGCTGTGACAGGTGGCCAGCACTTATTTTACAAGGATTCTCTGGAGCAAGATTAAGACAGAAACATGGACCCTTTATTCAGAACCTTCCTTAGTTGCAGCCCATTCTTGTCCTGTGCTACAGCAGAGGACAGTCAGCCTTTTTTGCCTCTACGGGGTCCATTCAGTTTTTGGAGGGAAGCACAAACCAGAACATTTTGTAGAAAAGGGATGACTGAAGACGCTGTCTTGACAGGTTGGTTTCATGAAGAATGGAAGAGTCAAGAGTCTGGAGGTGTCATACTACAGCAATGCGGGCAACTCTGTCGACCTTTCTTATGGTGTAAGTAAAATCTTCTAGTGGTTAACAAGGCAGAGGACATTTCCTTATGCAACCTTTTGCTCTGACCTCAGAGAGATGTTGTCTATAGTGTTGCTTGCACACCCTACTCTGTGATGTGATGGAAAACAAAGCTTGATGGGGTTTTGGAGCTTCTACAGCTGCTCTGAGCCAACTGACCTGTCTTGGCATGTGCTATGAAATTCTTTTTGATGCTGTAATAACTTGGATTAAGCAAAAAGGTCAAGAAAGTTTGCTTTGCATGGCAGAGCTGTGATGAGAAACTTGTTGCACAATGCATGATGGCTGACAGTTCCCCAGCTTTGGGGAAACAGTTCCTTGGAATAAGAAACTCCCAAGTCAATAGGCCAATCGAGGACAAAGTGCCTTAATCAACAAGCTAGTTAATGACTGGCTAAAGTTAACATTGGGCTCACAAGCACTAAGGGCGAGAATGTAAAATGTGTCCCCCTTCATTCCTTCTCTTCACCAGGTTATAGACAGAGCCCTGCTACATTTGGATAACTCCTACAACATCCCCAACGTCAGCAGTGTGGGCTTTGTTTGCAAGACCAACTTGCCTTCCAACACAGCCTTCCGTGGCTTCGGAGGTCCCCAAGGAATGATGATTGCTGAGTGCTGGATGAGTGACCTTGCTCGGAAGTGTGGCCTGCCACCTGAGGAGGTACAGATCCACTGGCACATTACAGGGCAGTCCTGCCTTTGAATAAGCTCTGAGAACTGGTCACAACCACAGAAAATAATTAAACATACAATCTTCTGCTTTGTTTTTGTTAAGCCCTTAGTAGGATCTGAAACTTCCTGTATGACAGCCACATTATAGTATGGATTATTTTCCACTTCATTAAATGCCCTTAGTAGCCTCAATTATGTAACAACTGCTTTAAGAATAGATATTCAAAAATAGTCCAAAGATACTAGATACCTTAATCTTACTAAAAACAAGTCCCAATCTGTCTTGAAAATTCCCAGCCTAAACATCTTAGTCCTTGATTTGCCATGAAGAGATATATATCTGTTAATTCTATTGTTCTGTAGATTAGGCCAAACAGTAAAACTAGGAACAAACATGCTTTTGATGCCATCCACTAAAAAGAACTAGTCTGAAGCATTAAACTTGCCATGTCCTTTATATTTCTCTTTGGGAAGGTGCGGAAGCTCAATCTATACAATGAAGGAGACCTGACTCATTTTAACCAAAAACTGGAGGGATTTACTCTACGAAGATGCTGGGATGAATGTCTGTCAAGCTCTAGCTATCATGCCAGGAAGAAACTAATTGAAGAATTCAACAAGTAGGTGTTTTGGAGATGTCTTTTTACTGGGTATACCTGTTGCCTACTTAACTTCTGAAATTCTTTGCAGAGTGACTTCTAAAAATTTCTCTTTTTAAAATTCCTTCAGGCTCACTGTGGAGAGAACCCTCTATCAGTGGCCTGGTAGTGTAGATAAGGCAGGAACCAGACTTGGAATGACATGATTTTGTATGAGGAGGTGGGTCTGTTGAGCTTAGCTAGACTTTTCACATGGCTATCAAGGCTTTCCCAGTGCCTTATAGTCTTTTTCAGTTGGCTTGTACACTCAACTGAATAGTTAGTAGTTCAGAAAATTGCTTCTATAATGCCTGAAGGAGCATCTTCAGTTTGGATTTCTTCTTGTTAGGACCTATAACAAAAGCCAGTCTTTCATACAAATTATTGATTAACTCAGTCTGTATTGGATTCAGGTATTTATTTCCTGTTGTGCCCAAGCTGTCAGAGGGAAGCATACTGTTGAATTGTGATGAAAGCTGCATGGGTATACAAAGAATATTCTCTCCCTGCAGGCAGAATCGCTGGAAGAAGAGAGGGATGTGCATTATTCCTACCAAATTTGGCATCAGCTTCACTGTCCCATTTTTGAACCAGGTCTGTAAGTGTCATCTATCTTTGCAGGAAAGAAACTAAATTTATGCTCTTTTCCCCATGTCCTCCTCCATGTACACCAAACTAGGGCTTTTCAGAGAAGTACTAAAATAGTTAAGAAAGAGCATGCATTTTTCAAACCAAAATGAGCCACACAACCGTTACCAGTTTATACTGTCAAAAAGATGCCACAATGGAGATAAGTTTTCATGGTGTTGTGTTAGCTTCCCTGCCTGTTCTCTCTTTCGTTTTAGTTGAAACACTGGTTCTATGTTTGACCTAACTTTATGGATTGTCAGTGGTGTTAGTTCAGGTGAAGGGCACCTTTCTGTTTCAAAGGGTTTGGGTTACTTCACCTGCTTTCTGAACTGAAAATACTGGCTGAGGTTTGACATGTCATTGGAACTTCTAGTGAGTTAGTGACACTAAACCAAATTCACCTCAGGTGCAAACTAGTGGCTTTAATTATATTGAAGAACAACACTGATCTAGTTCCAGATTCATTCTTTCTGTAGTTTGCAACTGTCTGTCAAGTACTTCACTTACTCAGTTATGATGACTCTTGGATTAATGTTCCCTTTTATAGGCTGGAGCTCTGGTCCATGTGTACACAGATGGTTCTGTGTTACTTACACACGGTGGGACTGAGATGGGTCAAGGCCTTCACACAAAAATGATCCAGGTACCAAGGAGTTTGGACTTAACCAAATAAGACATTTTTTCCCCTCTGTAGCATTGCCTCAGACACTTCCTCTATGTGCATATTTAAGGTAACAAATCATGACTAATTCCTCTTAATTGTTTCAGCAGCAGTCCTAGATCTCCAGGGTGTTATTACAATTGAGCATGAGAATTAGAATCTTCATCATCTTAACTCTTATTATGTAGATAATGCAGTTTACGCTCACAGTCTAACTTCTCTGGCAATTTCTTTTCATCCCATAAAACTTGAGTTTACAGATATTTTATACAAAAATTAGTCATACTGCAACATGTTTATCTCTGTGTCCTAATGCCCTCATAGTTAAAAAGGCCTAGGGGAGCAACATTGCTTTGGAAGGGTAATGAAAGGGAAAACTAATGGGGCTCTTTATCCTCTGATTCTTAAAACTGTTGAGGGCAGAATTCAGTCTCACAGTTAGAGAGGTGACTGCCTGTCATTGTGGTAAAAGTGTGTGTGTGTGTGCTTGCACACATTCAGGTGGTGAGGGGCAAGTTTAACAATGTTCTCTCAAGCTCACACTTACCAGATCAACTGAGTCTTGAAGAAAACTGAAGTTCAGGCCGGGAGAGGGGAGAGGCTGTGGTGTGGATCCAAGCAGTAAGCAGTGACTGATAATGCTCACATAGAAGAGCTGCTTACCGGTTGCTTCCCTTTGCTCTACAGGTCGCTAGCAGATCACTGGGAATTCCCACCTCCAAAATTTTCATCAGCGAGACCAGCACAAACACTGTTCCAAATACCTCCCCCACAGCCGCCTCTGTCAGCGCAGACATCAATGGAATGGCCGTCCATGTACGGGAGCTGAGTTCTTTAAACTAGTGGGTTATAAGCTGGGACTCCAGAACATGCAAAGTGTGTAAATGTGTATTTATCTATTGCTTAAAGAAAACATAATCATCCAAAGGCAATTCCAGGCTAAGGATACACCATAACTTCTTTACCTGCTATAACTACTGGTGGTGTGAGATGATGAATGACTGTATTTTTTTCAAGTTGTTTAAAACCCTCCTTCAGTCCTTTTCTAGTTCTGAAATGGAGTGTCTGTGATTGCTCAAAATGAGCAGAACACATTGTCTATTTAAATAGCTACCTTCTTAGAATTTTGTGGCCTTAGCTATAACAAATATATTGTACTGCAAATACTGGTACCAGATGGTTTGTGGGCTGTGCTCCAGAGCCAAAGACCTCCAAGTGTAGATACACTTAGACAACCATCCTTCTGCAGCAAGGGCAGGGTCATGACTGTTTCCACCATGGTGGAGTTACTGATGCATATGTTTGCAGGGTATGTAACTTTTCCATCAAAAAGAATAATTTAGTACTGGTCGTTCTCAAGTTTAAAGGAAAGGCAAAGTGTAACCTGTGAAATAAAAACATGAGGCTGTTTACATTCTCTGCATGGCTTGTCTGAGTAGGTTGAATTTTGGCAAGAATATTATATATTTTTTTCAGTGTTATGGGATCATCTTGCTCGATAAGCTCAGGTGTTCTGCTATGACTGGGTACTGTGTAAATGTACGGACTTCTGATATTTTGTGTTGTGGTCTGGAAAGTTTTTTGCTGTGTTTGGGGATTCCCTTCTGCTGATCTGTTTTAGAGTCCTTTTCAGTCAATGGTTCTTCCTATATAGCAAGACATCTGTTAGTGAACTTTGTTCCTTTTTATGATATGCCAAAGTCCGAAAGGCAATATTGATTTAACCAAAAGGCTCTTTGAAATTCTTACAGGGCTTTTAATATGATAAGCTAACATTTCAAATCATAAAATATTGCTTCTTTCCCTCTTTGTTTTTAGAATGCGTGTCAGACTATCTTAAAAAGACTTGAGCCAATCAAACAGTCTAATCCCAAAGGATCCTGGGAAGACTGGGTAAGCTGTTTGTATCTGTCATGAGACAAGTGGGCACTGTCAGAGATTGTTTTAAATGGCAAACCCTGTATGCAGGTATATCCTTCAGGCCTTCTGGGTCTCACTATGAAAAAGCAAAAACAGTAAAACAGAGATCTGGCAAGGGAAGTAAACAAAGCTTGCAAGAAGTCATCCCTCAAACATCGGTTTTGACTTTAATACTGAGATTTCTCCAGATCCTGGGTCTTGCCTATGACAAACAGAATCCTTGAGTATGTATGTCTTATGTATGTCTTTGTAGTCAGGCTAGGGTCCTGGGGTGAAGGGATCCTGTGACAAAGATAACTTTTCATTGAACTGCCATCTACCTCCTGTCATGCTCCTTGGCTGCAATATCACTCCTCCAGTATTGCTGCCTCCAAATAGCAAGAGGTTGGTGTGCTCTCAGCCCATTTTCAGGTCCAAACTGCTCTTTTCATGGGAGGAGCCTTGACTTTTGTGATTTGGAAGTCAGCATAGGATTTCCCTTGCCCTGACTGAAGTCAAGATGACTGTCAGTTTAACCTTTGTCTCTGAAGTGGAAAGACTAACCTGTAGCTGCAACTGAGCAAACAAGAGCAAGCCTTATCCCAATGCCAATGGGCAAGTTCTACCCCTGGTAGCTGCTGATGGGGCTATTTGGGGAAGCATCTGCATCGTGATGTTTCCCTTGGCACTGATGGTGCTGGGTGGCATGACAGCTGTCTGTCACTTGGCATCTTCTATTCATGCTCTCCTGGAAATGTGTTTGGGGTGGCTACTTTGCAGGGACTCGTTGGACAATTACTGTTTTCAAACTCTTGTTCACTTTGCCAGATTAAAGCTGCCTATGAGAGCTGTGTCAGCCTGTCAGCCACAGGGTTTTATAGGTGAGTGAATGTTCATGCTGCAGAGGTGTGATTGCATTTAGGGCAATTCTGGGAGGATTCACAGCTCCTAATCCCCCTGCCACTTCTCTAATTTAGGGTTGCATGCCCTTTCCTACCTTGTAATGTTAATGCTTTCTTTGTTGGGGAGAATCACTTCCTCATGGAGCACAGCTCTTGGGGCCAGGTTCAGATCTCATATAAATTTGAAATAGCTCTAACTTCACTCTAGCTGACCTAGGTCTGAGGAGGCATAAATCAAATGAGAGCTTGCCTGGGGCTCTGCTCTGTGTCAGCCTCGTGACTTAGTGTTGTGCTAGAAAAAGGGGCAGGAGTTGTTCCTGAGGACAAAGCTACTTATGACAGTTGGTTGGGGTGATGTCCTGTCCGTTGTGACATGAGCAGGCACCCAGTGTTTTCAGATTCATTCTCCCACTTTGGTGGTTACTGTGCAGTCCTGAAATGAGGCACTTTTCTTCATCAGATTTACTGCTGGAGGAAAACAGAGATCCATCATTTTTGAGGCAGAGGGGTTGACATAAAAAACTAAACACTGTGTTGAGAAGAGTCTGTTTAGGACTGAAATACAACATGAGCTCATTTCTGTTGCATCTCTGAAATGTGTTTTTTCTCTTAACTAAACAACTGTCAGTATTTTAATAAATCACTTTTCAGATAAAGTACAAGTAGCCAGATAGACAGTTTGCCATGAACTGTGCTTAAAATCAGTTCCTAGCTTAATCCAGTTTCTGGTTCGACTTGGTCATGCTCTGAAATTTAATGACCTCCAAGAAATGTTCAACTGCATCCTAAAAGCAAAAGATTTGCCACCAGATTGGTGGGAATGAGTTCATAATAGTCATCACAAGGCCTGAGATTCATGGGAAAAGAAAGATGGCTACAATAGTTTGATAGTTTCACTCAGGTTTTGGAATACAAGGCAGCTTTAGCAGATTTCTATTTTTCTATTTCTGTGGTTGTTTACAATTTTCATTTCTGCATGGGCTTGATGAAAGGGATGAAATAAAAGCAAATAGGGATTTTGATAAGTTGCAATGTGTTTGCATTCATTTTGCCAGCTCATGGCATAAAATGTGGTTTTGTTTTTCTTCTTATCAAGAATTCCTGATGTTGGCTATAACTTTGAGAAGAACGAAGGGAAACCATTCTGCTACTTCAGTTATGGTGTTGCTTGCTCCGAGGTTGAGATAGACTGCCTGACAGGTGACCACAAGGTGAGGGGGTCAGCGGGGAAACAGCCCTGTGTGCTCAGGTGAAGGAAACAGGGGGAGTTAGAACAAACACTGGGTGTAAGCCAGTTCCTGGCTCTGCTATTGGTCTGGTGTGACCTTCAGTAAATTTCTTAACTCCTCTGTTCCACAGTGCAACAATCCGTAAAGCACGATAAAACGATAATTATCTACCTTGCAGGGATATTAGGAGGCTTAATGAATGATTGCAAAAGTTATTGGATTTGTTTAAGTGAGAGATAGCAGCACTGTGTTAGCACAAAAGACCAGAAATATTCTGGAGTTGAGTTAATCATTAAAAACAGCACTGAAGACTTTTGGAAAGAAAGAAAAAAGTTAAGAAAACCACCTCATTGGAGTCTGACCTAGTTGGTTATGCCTGGGGACAGAGCACTGAAGCTGGCAGCTTGGATCTAACATAAATTGGGTCCTTTGGATCTCTGGGGAAAACTGCAATGAGTTCCTTTGATTTACTTTAGGGATGAACTGAGATTAAGAGTCAATATGCAGAGTTGAGCTGAGATAGACCGTTGAACACTGGCCAGGCGTGGGTAGCGGTTGGATACATCACTCCTCCTCATACAAGACTATGGTGTACCAGCTCTGATGCTCTGTGCTGATTTATTCTTTGCTTCTGCCTTTCAGAACATTCGCACAGACATTGTGATGGATGTTGGTACCAGTCTGAACCCAGCCATAGATATAGGGCAGGTAAGTGAAGTAATATTGCTATTCCCACCATGTTAAAGTGATCACACTACTCTTGGGCTTTTTGAGATGAGACATTATACCACTTACAGGTTGTGCCTTTGCAAACAGAGTGTTTTAAACTAGGAAACCTAGTGAGGCATTTTAGGCTAGCTATGAAAACCAGTTTGACCTACACTTAACTGTGCAATAGGCCCAGAAATATAGGCAAACATCCTGTTGCTTGGTTTGGGGTTTTTTGCCTTGCATTTTAAGACTGGACATTCACCAGTTACTAACACACTGATGCCTCTCAGCATCTTCCTTGCCTCAGGAATGAATCCAGATAATACTGTATTATCTGATGGAATAACTGGAATAACCTCATCCCAGACCTATTTTCTACAATGTGGCACGAGAGACTAAATCCCACACTTGATTTTTATGCTCCTACCTGTCAATATCAAGTCCCATTTAAGTCAGTGAAAATTCCTCAGTTTGTAAGGAGTTAGAGGTGTAGATTCTGTCCTCTAGCTACTGCTGAGGAATCTCAATATAAAGTTGGACCAGTCACTCAGCTTGAAAATTCCTTGGGCAAGGACAAGCTTACTTCCCTATTTTCGGCAGTAATAATCACAATTATACCTCTCAGCAAAGAAAGGTAATAAGCAGAGGATTGTTTGATATACCAAGAGATGAACCATTAGACATTTGCATGTGCTTATCCAGCTCCCTTGCTAACTCTAGATGGTGATAGAGTGTAACTCCAGTGAAACTGCTGCAGGTTTACAGGAGAGCATGGCTTGTAGAATTCTGCTATAGTTAAAACTTCTTTAAAAGCAACCTTTCTTTCAGAAAGAGACTTTTTTCCTTGAAGTGTCCAAGGAGAGAAGGAGCCTTTCAGTCTTTGCAACCTGTCAGTTTGGGTCTGCAAGTAGAGAGATGCGGGCTATATGGAGAGATCTCAGTTTCCTGTGTCCTTCTATGAGTGGCTGCAGGAACACAAGCACACAAGGCTGGGTTAATAAATGTTTGTGCCTTCTCTTTAGGGTGTACAGCCTGTTAGGGCTCTGCGGGCACAGATTGCAGAGCTGCTTCACCCCTCCAACACTGATAATTCAGTGATTCCATGAAATAAGGAAGGGTTGTTCAAACATGTCTTCCTCTCATAGATGCTCCTCTTCTTTCTTTCATTTACTTTTTCTGCTAAAATTCACAGTAGAAAAATTAGGCAAAAAGCCTTTAGTACTTAAATGGATATGAGCATGTCTTTGCAGGCGCCTGTGCTGCTGGCCTGAGAATATGTAATACCTAGGAAAGCATTTATACTGAAATAGAAAGCGTAAAATAGTTTGTCTTCAGATGTGTCATCTTAAGTCCTTCTTGTTCTTCGAATTATCAGCAAGTACAACTCATTCAGCGTTAATCTGCTTGTCAAGGAATCAATATTTTGGCATTGATTTTTTTCCCCTGGCTTCATGAGGAAATTCCTGTCCTGCCTTGACAGAGTATCTGTTTGTGTGTGTTTGTAAATTGCTTCACCTGCTGAGGAAACTCAGCCAGGTCTATAGGAACACAGGAGTTGTGCAGAGGTGCCAAGCTGCAGTCAGCAGGAGGGACAAGGGTTTAGAGATGAAAAGTGGGAAATTAGGGGAGGGGAAGGCTGCAGACTGTGGTGGAAATCATCACTGTTTGTGCTTGTGCTGGGAAGAACAATGCAGGGGGGGAAAGTAACCTTGTTTGGATGTGTTTGTAGATAGAAGGGGCGTTTGTCCAGGGCCTTGGGCTCTTCACCATGGAGGAACTGCGCTATTCTCCTGAAGGGAACTTGTACACTCGAGGACCTGGGATGTACAAAATCCCAGCGTTTGGAGACATCCCAACAGAATTCTATGTGTCTCTTCTCCGTGACTGTCCAAACAGCAAGGCGGTGTATTCGTCCAAGGTATGCCTGACAGATCTTCAGGTCTCTTACTGCTCTATAACTCTGTGAAGCTGGGTGTGATAAAATAACGATGCATGTGTCTAAATAGTTAATCTTGTTGTACTGGCTTTGTTCTGGGGTCAGGCTGTTCTCCCATTCCTTACCAGAAATATGCATATTATCCTTTATAGTTAGGAAGAACTGAAATAACCTGCGTGTTGCTGCCCTGATCGTCCATTAGAGGGAACTGAAGTGGCTTGACTGTATCAGTTCTGCTCTAACAGAGGCTGCCAGCTTCTCCCTGCATGTCAGCTCCCTGGTGGCCCCTCTCTGGCACCAGAGCCACCACTGCAGATAACATTTCCAGCAGTGTCATTCCCTCAGATCTGATATACCAAGATTATTATTAATCCATGTGCCCTTCAGCTGTTTCCACTGCAGTCAGTACTGGTCCCTGCAGTTAGTGAGGGTGGCACAGAGCAGGGCTAGATGTACAGCATCAATGAATTTGCTTTACTTATGGCTTAATATGGAGCATTTAGAGATGCCATCCAGCATCCTTATGTGTCTATGCTTGGCGTGGCTCCTTACCATTTCCCTTGTCCTCTCCATCCATCCATTCACAGGAACATCTTTATCAATGAGGAGAACAATTTGGGTGATTAGTGCTGATGACAGAGTGAATTAAAAAGGGGC
This sequence comes from Jacana jacana, assembly GCA_013400555.1. NCBI lineage: Eukaryota > Metazoa > Chordata > Aves > Charadriiformes > Jacanidae > Jacana > Jacana jacana. The sequence continues at coordinate 294,411 of VZTM01035043.1, read as the reverse complement.
TGGCAGGGACCTCAGTACTAGATAATACTTGTGCAAGTATTACTTGTGCAATGCCTGAGGGAGGCATTCCTGCTGCTTTGCAAGGACCTCCAGTGATGGAGCATCATGCTCCCTGCCTAGACAACTCACTGCTGCCTAATCTGAATTCGCTTTGCTGAAGGTTTAGCATTGTCCAAAAGGTTGTGGGAGTGGGTTAAGTTCCTCTTTCCTTTTTAACAGCCTTGCTGTTATTAGTTGTGTATATTGCTGGTATCAGAAAGCTTATGTTTTCCTACTGTCTCTTCTTTAAGTGGACTAAGCGTTGTTTTAGCTTAGTGTTTTCTCACTGATCGCACCTGGCAGAGCTGGAGGCTGCTTTACCCTGGTGTTTCCTCACTGTTCACATCTTGTAGACTGGGGTTCACATCTGGAAGGTGAAGGGCTGTTTTTGGCTGGGCCTTCCCCTTCCTGGTCACATCTGGGACACTGAGAAGTTACAAAAAAGGAATGAGGAAAGAGAACTATTCCTGATTGTCATGTAGGGATTGGTCATCTTTCTCTTAGCCTTATTATTCTTTCCAGTTCCAGGACTGTTTTTGGGCTGCAGCATCACTCTTGCTTTTGTTCTGTCTAGGCTGTGGGAGAGCCACCTCTGTTCCTGTCTGCCTCAGTGTTTTATGCCATTAAAGATGCCATCTATGCAGCGAGGAAAGAGTCTGGCCTGACTGACCCATTCAGGCTGGACAGCCCTGCCACCCCAGAGAGGATCCGCAATGCATGTGTGGACACCTTCACCAAAATGGTAACAGCTTCTGGTCTCATAGTCTGCTCCCTGGCCAGCCTAGCCCATATGGAGTCCATGTGCCAGTCACAGTAGCCCAGGTCTAGGATTAGGGCAGGATGTGGCCCTAGTTAAGCAGCTGGTATTTATTTTGTGGGTATTATCCTCCACTTAACATGCCACCAAATGGGAGACGAATCCATAGACCAGCACTCCCAGGGTTCCTGTTGTAGGAGGGGCTGCCATACAGTATAGCTGAAGTTGTGGTTCATGCCTCTGTTCTCCAGGTGCTGTTTGTAGAACAAAGGCACTACCTTCTAGTCCTGGTCCTCCTGACCACCATCTCTTAGAGGATCACCACCACTAATGTATCTTGCAGTTCCACCCTGTGATTTATGATTTAGTGGTGCCCCTTAAGGAAGGAAGGAAAGAGAGGAAAGGTTTCCTGAGGGCGCTCATTTCTGCTGAATGTTATGATCATGGGAGTATCCTTAGAGGCTGTGGGGCAGGGTATGAAGTGCAGGATTTAACCCTGTCACTGTCACCTCCTCTGTCACCACATTGCGACAGGGCTGTGTAGGAGTGGGTCCCTGCACAGAGTCCTGCTGATTCCTGGGGCTCAGAAACACAGCTGTGTTTTCATCAGTTTAAGCCCCACTGTGGTTAACAGCAGAACCTTGGGTATCTTAGTCCTTCTCACTCAATGCCTTCATTGCTTCTGGGGAGAAGAACTCAGAAATGGCTTTGAAAACTTGCACAAGCTGTTGACCATTGGGCCTTTGCCCGGAGCCAGGCACAGCCTCTAATAGAAGTGCCAATAGACAGACACCTCTGTGCTTTGAAAGACTGAGATAGGAGCTCAGACCTTCAACAGTACAAAGTCACCTACCTCAATGGGAGCAGAGTGGGTGTGTGAGACCCAGGCCAGGACCACCATTTGTTGCTGCTGTTGCCAATTTGCTTTTTTTTTTAATTTTATTTTTTTCCCTTCTCTTTACAGTGCCCTTCTGCTGAGCCAGGGACCTTTAAGCCATGGTCTGTGCGCGTGTGAAAGGAAAGTCTGAGGAGCAAACTCTCCTCATGAAACTGAGCTTACAACAGAGGGACCATAAGGCAGTAGGACTATAACGGAAAAAACAATAGTATCTGTGTTTGTGTGGCTCATCCACTGATTCATGGAGCTTTCACATTTAATTGTCCAATCATTGTTTTCTCTAGGAACTCCTAGGGAATTGCTGCCAGATTATAGCTGTGATGTAAATTCAAATGAAGGGTACGTGGAAGGTGATGTTATCCAGGTGTAATTGAAAAATCTTACACGTTTCTTTTAAAATTGCTGCAAGGATGGGAGGGCACACTTATTACCAGCTGATATGAAATGGCAGGGTGGTTGGTTGTTGGTTTTCTTCTTCCTACTATGGGGAAAAGATGGATCACCTTGTGATGCTCTGCCAAGATTGACTTAAATGCATTGAACCCAAATAGTCCTTTAGCTGAGATGGAGGAAGGCATGAGAGGCTCTGAGGGCTGGACCCTATTGTGTCCCCTCTGCACAGAAAGCTGGGTGTACACTGGAGGAAGATGAAGAGGAATTTTGATGTTAGCTAATGATGATGGTCTTACCTATGTAACTGAAGCGATTCAGAGGAAAACACTAAAATGTGACCATTAGCTGATTTTTCCTAAGTTGAATGAGGACAGCTTTGTTGACACCGGGGCTTTAATGAACTTCTAGTTCCCATGACACCTTGTCTTCTCCGATTAAAGACAAAAACTAGAGATATCAAAAGGACTTCCAGCAAGATGCTGATTCATTTGACATGCTCAGCCTTTTTGCCCCTGTACCTCCACATCATTACTCGATCTTTTAAATAGGAGAGGACATCTGAGAAACAACCTTGGACTAACGGAGAAAGTTACTCATCTTTGTTCTCGAGGCAATTTATACCAGCCCAGGCAAGGGACGGGGCTGGGACAGACACAGTGGGAGTTAGCTCTGGGTGCCTTCTGAGGTACCCTCTGAGTCCAATCCTTTGCTGTCCTGCTACGGCCCAGCTTTCTTTTCAAGAGAACTCTTAATTTTTTCTGAACATAAGAGAATGGGTACGTTTTGCTACAGGGACTGCTTGTCTGAGAAACATGCTGACTGTGTGATGACCTTATGCCTTTTGAGTTCAATGCATTTTTCGTGTTGGATTTAACACTGCACATCCTCCTTCAGGGCTTTTGTCACTGTCAGTTTTAACAGCTGCAGCATCGGGTTATCTCTAGATGATGGCAGCCACATACTGTACCTGCTCATCACGTGGAAATATTTATCCATTTCTCTGGCCCACAGCTTCATGAAAATGTCCTTTTTCTATCTTTGCACTCCTAGGGCCATCAAAAGAAATAAATAATGGTGCAAGAGGATGTAACTCCATTGCCTTATATAAAATGTGGCTCACGTACATCCTGCTTAAAATTGGCCTCCATCTTAGGACTTAACAATGTATGCACAGTTTGAAATAGTTTTTAAAGCACTCCAGGGCATATAGTTTGGAAATGTGTAGATTTATTTCTCAGCTTAAAATGTTATAGTGCTACCAGCTGGGAAAAGGGCATTTGTATACGTGAGTTGCAGAGAGTATTTTGTGCCTGCTGGGCTTGCTGTGTAATTGTTTAATTAATTGAAATATGATATTGGTGTTTCTGAAGCTTTGAGGTACTGGCAAGAGCACATTTTTTAATCCTGAAAGTGGGCAATATGTAAAAAAAATCTCTTAGAGAAGAAAATGTGATTATTTGTGTGCAGGAACTGCTATTGGATCCTATTTTGAATGTGGAGAAAGGGATACTTGGTAGAAAGTAAAGTAGATGGGTATTGACAATGTTCCTGTGGAATTCGACCTCATCAGCTCATCAGACAGGCTCATTCAAGTCAGGCCAAGATGTGCAAAGGGAGCACAACGTGTGTTATAAGGGAACACAAGGAGCTGCAGGCAGAGAGTGTGATACCAAGGAGTTCCCAGCGTCATCTTGGGGGAAAGCCATCAGTGCTTGAGAAGGGGCTGCTCCCTCTGAGAGTCCTGGGACACGAGGGGATGCCCCTGAAGGGATAAGTGAATGCTCTTTATCCCCTGGGCTTCTGGGAGCACCTTTTTCATCATTTCAGAATGGGTTTGTGGTGTGTCAGAGAGCTGCCTGGCCAGGGGAAGTGTTTTTAAACTAGATTTGTCAAGACTCTCTTTCATGATTTGCTTTGTACATTAATGTGATGTGTATTTCTCAAGTTATGTGTATGTGCAGTGGCCAGAGCGGGCTAAGTGAGTGCAGACCTTAGCCTGTGGAGCCATTTTTGCCACAGCATCAGGGATCCCGTGTTTCCCAGGACACATGTCCTTGCCCTGAAGCCCACCCCAGCCTACGACCCTCTTATTCCCCTTCCAGAGCCACTGGCTAATGGAAGGAGGAAACATCTTCCCTTAGGAGTACACTGAAATTGAACATAGATGATATCAAATGCCTAAGGGGAGTGTGGTGGAGCAATGAGGGCATAAAAATTTGGGTTACAAAGTAACTGCAGAAACTGGGTTTGAGGGTGTAGGAAAAAAGGAAGCTTGGAGACTGACAGGAATTTACAGAGATCAACATCTCATTTTCAAGGCCAGGTTGGATGGGGCTTGAGCAACCTGGTCTAGTGGGAGGTGCCCCTGCCCATGGCAGGGGGGTTGGAGTTTGATAACCTTTATGTCCCTTCCAACTCTAACCGTTCTATGAGTCTATGCTAATACCTGGGACGGGGAGCCTGAGGAACATGAAGCTGAGATTTTCATTTCACCCCTTGGTGCCTTAACATTTCATACATTGCTCTTCCATAGAATGAAGTGCCAGATACCTCGGGGAAGGGCGATGCTGCTGCTAGTACAGTGTAGTCTAACTTATAATGTGGTCTGAGCCTCAAAGCTATCTGAGAACACCTCTCCCCCTCTGTCCTGCTCTGCGAGATGCTGCGTCAGGTCTCTCCACGCACATCTGGCTGTTTGGAGTTTCAGTGTGCAACGGCTGAAGAAGGCGAATCTATTTACGAGGAGAAAAAACATTCCCTTCCTCGTGCTCTTCAGTGAAATCCAGCAGGGATGCACGGCTCTAACATTACCTATAGTTGGACGTTTGCCACGTCTCTCCTTCGAGAACCGTGTCCTCAGAGGAGAAACTCCGCCATCTTGCTAAACTGTGAAGTATTACACACCATAACGGCACGCACTTGCTGTAGCTGGCTATTTTGTGGGAAGGTGAAAGGAGGCCACCTGATCTGGTGTCTTAATGCTATTAATCACGTGTCCCTTGATGAGAGAGGGAGGCCAAGTTCTCGTTAATAGTTTTAGGTCAGTTCTAATCAACATCTTTTCCTGTTGTTCTTTAATGAGCATTGTCAAATTGGCATCTCTGTCACCCGAATGTCATGTATGCAGAATTGTCTTTGAATGTCACAACACTGCAAAATAAAGGTAAAAAATATTCTGGAAGCAAGTGTGTTTTGGTAAAAGTCTCATGATTTGAAAGCTGGACAACTTCAGCTTGTCCTCAGTGTTTGGCAAGGAGGGACCCTTCCCAGATGGTGTGAGGCAGATCAGCTTAATGGGCCAAGGCTGGGAGAGGACAGGTGGTTGATCCAGGCCACCAGCCAGACACAGCAGATTGAGGGAGGTGATTCTGCCCCTCTACTCTGCTCAGGTTAGACCCCACCTGAAGTAGTGTGTCCAGCTCTGGAGTCTGCAGTACAGGAAGGACATAACCTGTTGGAATGGGTCCAGTGAGGGGCCAGGAAGATGCTCAGAGGGCTGGAGCACCTCTGCTATGAAAACAGGCTGAGTGAGTTAACATTGTTCAGCCTGGAGAAGGCCCCAGGAAGACTTTAGAGCTCCTTCCAGTCCTGAAAAGGGCTACAGAAGAGATGGGGAGGGACTGTTTATCAGAGAGGGGAGGCATAGGATGAGAGGTAACAGTTTTAAACTGAAAGAGGGGAGATTTAGATAAGATCTCAGGAAGAAATTCTTTCCTGTGAGGGTGGTGAGACACTGGAACAGGCTGCCCAGAGAAGCTGTGGCTGCCCCGTTCCTGGAGGTGTTCAAGGCCAGGTTGCTCAAGGATGGGCATTTGAGCAACCTGGTCTAGTGGGAGGTGTCTCTGCCCCTGCCAGGGGTATTCAAACTCTATGATCTTTAAGATCCCTTCCAACCCAAACCATTCTATGATTCCATAGAATCATAGAACTGAGCCTACCATCTACTGAGATGAGGTGGAAGGCTGGCTGGCTGCATGGTGTGACTGATACCTGGTCAAGACTGCCATATCCTCACAAGTACTGGTGAAAGTTAGGCTTCACCCATTTGAATCAGCTTCTGAAGGGGGGAACCTCACTCAAAACTTGCAAATAGAGCCAAGCGTCATGTCATGTCCCTGGGGCTCTCTTTAAACTTGCAGAAGATGCATGGTCATAAAACAGGAACAGTTCACACAGAACAGATACAACCAAAAGATGGGCCAGGCCTTCCTGGAGCTTGAAAGATTGAGAACCCCACTGATGGTTTCCTATGAGGGTGTATCATATCTCACTTGTGTGGAGTGGAGAGATATCAGCCAACATGCTTCTTTAGGAGGGCTTCTTCTATCTCTGTGGGGAGGTTCCTTATGATGAAGTCATTGCCAAACCTCTTGGCTCCAAAGGCAGCCCAGAATATGAAAAGGCAGCACGTTTGAGAGTGCCAGCATGGTTTGCAGTGGGTTCAACCCAACGTCCCCCAAAATGCTAGGTCTGCTGAGAGCTGTTCACCCCATCACAGTTCTGTTCATGCTGTTTCCCAAACCCCAACACCACGTGTTTCTCTAGCGCCTGCTCCTGCGGTATTTAAATGCTCTTCAGCCATGGGAGAAGCTTTGGTACGCTGTCCCTGGCAGTGGACTGTCTCAGCTCCCTGATGTGCCTTCTGGAGCTGTGACATGGACAAGTTAAACATGAAGCTGTGGAACAAGGGTGTGCCCATGACCCAGCTGGTATCTTGAAGAACTTTGCACTTGGATTAACATTCTCCAAAACAGAGAGTCCAGCCTGGATTATTTCTCTGAGGTCTCTGGGGTGCTGAGGAGGCCCATCAGCAAACTGCTAGAAAATGGGAAAGCAGAAAGGTCCCAACGGTAGAAATGAGACAGTTGCTTCTTCTGCTGGGGGGACAGCTCACTGAACATCTGCTCTGATAACCAGCTGTATGTCCACCGCACCTCACTGTCGGTGAACTTGGGGAGGAAGCTGTCTGCCAGCAGCCCGGCCCGCCGCAGCAGATGACCCAGCTCCTGCCCAAGGAACCCAAATACCACCACGTAGTCATACTGGACAAGACAGGGCCGGCAGAGGCTGACGAGTGGTTTCCATGTCTTACTGGCATTGTGGTGTCCACTGGCTAAAACATCCTGAACAAAGCTGCTGAAGGAAGAGCTGCTTCCCATGCCCTGCATGAAGGCAGAGATCAGCCTCTGGAAGGGGTCCCTGACAAACAGCACTTTGGTGTAAGACCCCAACATGGTCTTCATCTCTGTCAGGTTGAACTCACTCAGCTGCCTCTCTGGAACCTGCTGATGAGGGTAGGGAAGCGGCAGTGTCACATTTTCCTTCTGCTCTAGTTTCTTCAGAAGCTGCTGCCATTCCTCTGTCCCTGTCGAGGGCACGTGGCAGTAGAGGATGTCCAGCTTGGTGCTTACCCTCAAGCTTGAGAGGAGGCGGGTTCTCTCCTCCCTGCTCCTCGGCAGTGTGCTGACTTTGCCCGATTGGCCACAGAAAGCTCTCAGTCTCTTCTTCCTGAGCTGCTGAAGATGAAGGAAGGTATCTAGCGTCAAAGTGAAGCCCTCCTCTGCCTTGGGGACCAGGTCACCTGCAAAACATCATGTGGAGATGGGGTGAGGAAAGCCCACAGCAGACCCCTGTCCTGAGCCAGCAGCCCAGTGCAGGATGCTATGGCAGACTCTTTTCCATATAGGGTGAATGAAGAAGATGGGTAGGAGAGGGGACAGCAGCCCTGCCTGGTGAAGAGCTTGGTTTTGCTGGGAAATGAATTTCTGTCCCTGTGAGTACATGGACACCCAGACCTCCCTTTACCCAAACTGCCCTCTCTGAGCACTGATCTTGACCGTAGCTTTGAGCCATGGAACCTGTTCTCCACTAAATCCTAATTTTTTTTGCTGTTAACTCCTCACTGAGCTTAACTGAGGTGAGTTTACCAAAGAGCATCAGAAATAGTCTGAGGGGTGGAGGGGTACTAAATTGGTTTGTAGCTACAAATACGCAAATCCTTGCAGACCCCTTTTGCATCTGGTTAATTGGTTAATCTCAGTTATCAAACGTATGTGAAAGCAAGAGATTGTTCATAATGGCTCAGGGTGGTTTAGCAATCCAAATGATGTAACTTCTTGCATCACTTCCATAAGCAAATTTTTTCTCCTGTAGATAAAAAGGAAAAAGCAAATACAGAGCAAAAAGCAAATAGAAGCGAGAAGACCATAAAGCAGCTATAAAAGGCAAGAGCAAATAAAAAGAGCCTCTGAAAGTCAGTTTAATTTCTCAGATCCCCGCTTTCCTTCTTACTTTTATCTCCTTACTTCTGATGTGAAGAGGTTTGAAGGCAGAGGATGAATGCCTGCCTGGTTTGGGTTTTGGGGTTTGTTTTTTTTAGCAGAGGTATGTGTCTGCCTCAGCTGCTCAGTGCAGGCATTTGGCAGCCCTGGGGAGACGCTTAATTTGATGGTTTCTCCTGGGTCCTTGGGAAGTTAAACATTTCTCACCGATCCTGGTAGGCTGTCATGCAGGGAGAAGTGCAGTTAAAATGAGGAAAAGAAATGCAGCCGGTGCCTGAAGCAACCCCGGGCTGCTCTTTGACTCACCCAGCCCCGGATTGACAACTTCTGCAAAATCTCACCATGATTTTGCCCTGGATTGACTGGGACTGGAGGGAAGGGATACATTTTTTTAGGCAAAAGAGGCATTAATCACTGGTGCCTCTGTTCCCTTCTGCCTCCCTAACAACACCTCACCCTTCCCAGCAAAGGTTTTGCGAGTTACCTCCAGCAGTCTGACACATGGGTTTTCCCACCACACCTGAGACCAATGACCCCACTGAGGACACAAAGCTGCAGGTCTCCAGGTTATCCTGTCCCTAGTGCTGTGCAAATGGTATTTTCTGTGTGATAAGTGGAAAATCCCATCAAGAACCTCCGAAAATAAAAAAAAAAAAAGAAGCTATAATTCATCCCTCCCATGGTGCAGACACAGAACCTCTGCCAGACACACAGGACTGTGGTGCCCAGTCCTTACCTTCTTGTCCAGTTGCCAGGCTCTGGAGTAGCAGCTTCCAGCTGAGGAAGGTGGTGATGACGAGGGCAGCTGAGATGAGGAGACGGGGGAGAAAACGCATTTCCCAGGAGCTGCTGTGGCACTAGGAGCCGGATACTGTCCCAGCCAGCAGGTAGGGACCTGCTGGAAGGTGTTGGGGAACCTCCTGTGTTTATTTAAGAGGAAACACACCCAGAGCTGGGTTAAAGCACTTGGTTGGGCAGCAGCTGGACCAAGGGCAGGGAAATGCCCTGAGGCACAAAAGGTGCCTCTTTGCTCTGTGTTTACAATGGGAGCTTTTAGAGGCAAAACCTGCCTTTTAATCAATGCCTGGGCTGAACAAGTGAGTACTGGGTCCTGCCTCTGTGGCGTTGGTGACTCTTTTAAGGTAGAAGCTGGGGTAGGGGAGGTGACAGGATGGGACATGTCCAGTGTCTTGTGGTGGGTCTGTGACTAAGCAGGAGCTGGAAGCGCTGAACTGCTGCCTGTGCCCTTTTTACTGAGTGCCACTTAAAATTTGCGACAGCTTCTTGTTTTGTGAGGCCCCAGGCAGAGCAGAGGCCTCACAAGCTGCACATGCTGCTCCCTCTCTTATCCAAGGAGTCACAGCCTGACTGGAGAGTGTGACAACTATGAGGACAAAGGTAAAGGGAACTGCAGTGGTCTGGGGAGTGTAACATGTTCCTGCCCAGCCCCATGGTTGTCAGGGATACAAAGACTTCAAAAGTAGGGGGCAACTATTTACAGATTGCTTTTTTGTGGTGAGAGTTGCTCCCTGGTGCCAGCAGCATCCCTGCAGCAGCCAGGCCAGGGGCAGGGACACGGTCCTGCTAAAGGACCCTGCAGCCATGGGGTGCTACTGTGGCCAAAGCCTCAAAGCTCGGGGGGAGCAAGCAAGCAGCCATGCTGGGCACACAAATTGGGGCCTGTGTGGCATGGGGGCCTGCCAGTGAAACAACCCTGAGCGGTGGAAACCTATCTTCCAGGAGGTCTTGATGGAGCCCAGTCTTGTAGATTTGCCACAGGTGGATTTGGTCTCACTTGGACAACCATGGTTTCCCCAGCAGAGGGTGCTCTGTGCCCGAGGAACTTCTGCTGGCCCTGGGGCCAGGCGGTGGAGTTGGGCCATAGGCAAGGCTTCCTTGCTGCGGTTTGAAGAACCAACTGTCACGGCCCTCATAGCCATGTTTGCAACTTTGAAAATCTGCTGCGTCTCTTCTGAGCCTTGGGAAAGCTGCTGGGACTCTTGGAAAGGCTGTGAAATACTTCCTGTCTCTCAGGAGGAGGGATGTATTTCATCTGGGTGATGGGATCCCCAGGTTGGGAAGTCCAGGTCTTGCAGCCAGGCCCCACTGCACATGTCCCTGCAACCTGTCCCCCCCCAGATCCAGGAGAAGGTGGTCTGGATGGTCTGGGGGGCAGGGAGTGAATGGACACCCTCTGTATCGCTTTCCAGCAGAAGGTCAGGGTGTCTGGGGGGAAAGAGTGAATGAACATCCTCTGCTTCACTTCCCAGCAGAGGACATGCATTTTACTTGGAGCTGCAGTGCCATGCTTCCTCCTCCCAGCCCCACGGGCCTTAGGGCAGGATGGTATCTGAGCTAAAGGATAAATATTAACTGAAAATGAGTGTTTCTTATGCCCTACTCTGCAGCCCTCAAAGCTGCTCATAGGCATCCATGGCCTGGCCATACACCCACGGGCTGCTGCAGGCGCCTATCTGGCCACCAACAGACCTGGCTGGAGGACAAGGAGGTTCTTTTTATCAACAGTTTGCAGTAAGGTTAAGAAATAAAAGGGCAGGAGGAACTTTGCAAGTTCCCTTAGTTATGCAGGTGGCAGCAGCACGTGCCTTCCTGCATTAAAGCATGACATTTCAGTGGGGACTGCCCCAACCACAGCACTGCTGAGAAAAAACACAGCCAAAACTGGTAGGGAAAAATGTGGTTTATTTTTATTTTATGATCATAAGGTGAAAGCAAAGATGTGTTCCCTGTCTGAGGGGTGGAAAAACCCCCAAACCTTTGTGCTGCATTGCAAGGAAACACCACTTGCAAAATTTTTATCAAGAGAACACTGATAAACAGGAGAAAGCTTGGGGGTGGTTTTGGGGAGCAGCTGCTTTGCTGCAGCTGTTTCTGGGGGCATGTGATGATTTTGTTGTTGGTGTGGTTTTATTTATTTATTTATTTATTTTTATTATTTTGTTGGGGTGGTTTGTTTGCTTGGGGTTTTTTTATTGGTTTTCAGTCCTGAAAAGTTTTCTCAAGTGTCTGTAGACACTGTTTAAATTTAAACTGGCTGCCAGGCTTTCCCTGCTCGTCTTCCATGGATGCCTAGAAGCCATGAACAAGGCTGAGACTGCAGTTCTTAGAGAGAAAAGCTTCCTGTTCTGTGCTATGGGGAGGCAGCACCCTTTTTGGGAGCAGAAACTGAGCCAGATGTGGAAGCGTGCTCGCATCCTACTGCTTAATACAATTGTACAGGGGAATTAATTAAAGAATGCATTTGGAGCTTCACCTAATTTAGGAATACTCTTAAAGCCACGTGAGAAAAAGCTATTCCTTTTTTCCCTTAACCCAGCAATAGGATCTCCTGAGTAAGGATTTCCGGATTTAACCCCACTGATGGCTCAGGCTGGTTTGCCTCAGGCTCCCTTTTTTCCCCGCATACGACACAAAGCCTTTGGAGATATTCTTACATGTTAATAAACATCCTGGTCCTCAGCCTTCCCACATTCCTCCCACACTTCCAAATTTTGCAAAGTATTGTCTTGTGTGACCGTGACCCGCAGGCCCTAGTCCTCCCCCTCCTTGTTCCTCCTCGCACCCGCCTGTGTTTGTGGGAATGTGAACTTTGCAAAGTGATGGCAAACACCGTCTCATTCAGCGAGGGATGTTTTTACACAGTAAGTAAAGGATGAGAAACCTCCTTGTTCTCCTGCTTCTTGTTTGGAAGCTTGGATGCCATGTCTACATTCTGCATGCAAGGTTGGGCCTGTCACTTAGCAGAAAGGCGGGAGCAGCTGGAGGAGGAAAGAGCTGCGCTCCTCCTGCAGCATTGTTTTAAGTGGGAAGAGTCTCTGGCCTTCAGGCTGGATGGTCCTGAGAGCAGGTCTGCCGGGCTGCTGCCTGGGGACACGTTAGACACTGAATAGAGGGAGGAATTCCTTGAAGTTGAACCAAAAGTTGAGGGCAGGAGTGGGTATCTGTGGGTAAACCAGTGATGTTCCAAGCCGAGTGGGTGGTCTCTTCTCCATCACATCTCCCCATTCCTTGATCTCCTCTCTGTGTGCTTGTGGAGAAGCCTGGTGGCCCAGCTTGCTTGAACACTGGGTCACAGACTTATCCTATTGCCCACTTGCAGACAATCTTAGTTGCAGGGGCTGCTTGGGATGATGTTTAGCACTTTAACGCATGAGCTGGGGTACATCTGTAAACATCAATTCCTTTAGTCTCATGGTCATTTTAAGAGATTTGGCCAAAAGCATCCATTCTTGGCTGCTTCCTGGTGGGGAGGATCTGGGATTTTCTTCTGCCTAGCTCTGGCCAAATGTGGGCAGGTGTGGGGTGAGGGTAGCTGTGCTGTGAAGTGGTGATGGGCACCCTGGGCCCATCTCCACCTTCTCCAGCTCTGCTGTTGAGCAACCAGTGCTAGTGGTGGGTTAGAAAGGTGGATGTTTGTCCTTCGGCATTGAGCAGAGAGCACCAGGCTGGTGGGGAGAAGCCAGAGGCCGCAGGGACAGGTCCCTTGCAGCATCATCCCAGTACTGGCCAGTGCTGGACCAGAAATAGTTATGCAAGGCGGAAAGGAAAGGAAAGCAAGTTCACATTGCACCCAAGGAGAGGAGCAGGTAGGACAATGTTTGGAGTGGTTGTACAACTCCGGCACTTCCTGTTTTCCCGCGGGCAGGAGCTGTGATTGTCACTTCTTATTCAGCTCCTCATCCTGGGAGGAAGACGGTATCGGGCTGTCCGGGGGCAGCAGGATGTTTATGTGGTAGGCTGAGTCAAGGTGCTGCTTTTAATACTCCCCGGAGCAGAGTTATTGGGGGAAATGTACATTTTAGATTTTGATTTTTATTTTTAAAGGAGGCTCACTCATCAACACCCAAAGCGCTTTGCAATTGCCAGTTGCTGTGTGGCCCACTGCCAGTGCTGAGCATCATTTTCTTTTTTTTCTAAGGCTATTACACAAGGATTTTACAAGGTGACATGAACTATTGGTAATTTAGGGAGGACTCGTGTAATTAGTGATGCTGTATAGAGAAGCTCTGCTTAATTACTATGTAAGCTGTTAAACTTCACATTCACTCAGCTGGGCCAACACAAACACCAAACCGTGGTAGAGAGAGACTGAGGCAGGTGTGCAACCGCCACTGTGTTCTCTCCCAGAGGACCCTTCTCTCCCTCCTTTATTAGGAGGACAAAGCCATTTTCTGGGAGGGAACCAGGAGACATAACGAACCTGAACTTCTTAAAAACTAAGTGGATTACAGCCATCATCTCTCTGCAGTAGCAGACAGGAATTTCATGGGGAAAAAAAAGCACGTATGTTTGGATCCATGCACGCTAGGGAAGAGTGCTCATGGGACTAGTAGCCATGACCTCCATCCAACCACCTGCCATGGGACTAGAAGCCATCATTTCCATCCCAGCAGCTCTTCAAGGAGCTCCATGGTGCTGCCCGAACAGCATAGGACCTTTGGCTGCTGAGTTTTTCTCTAACCAAATCCTAGTCTTGCTTTGCATCCCACGTACCTTCCAGCTTCTCCTGACCTTCCTCTCTCTTCCTCTGACTTTGAAGATGCAGTAGCATCACAGGGGCCTGGGAGAAACCTGAAGCATCACAGAGAAACCAAGCAGCCCTACGAGTGCACGGTAATGTGGAAAATTGAGTCCTTCAGCTTTTCTTTCTCATTTATTTTTAATATGAAGCAAGGTTTGTCCTGGCTGTTACGTTCTTACCAACATGTGTTTTCGGGTGTGACTCCCCACTGCCCTTTACATTTTAGGGCCCAGAGAGCAAGCAAATGCTTATTTAGTCTATGTAGATACTTCTCCTCTTTGAGCCACTGTTCTATTTGGGACCAGAGTAAAAGGGGGATTCACAAAGCACCCTTGGGAGGCACTTTTCCACCCCACCAACATGGGAGCAAAGCCTGTGCTTGACCCCCCAGCTTTATGGAGATTGCCTTTTTGGTTTTGGCTTGTTTTTTTTTTTTTCTACTTGGGTGGCCACAGTGGCACTGCTGGGGGCTGCACAGAGGAGATTTGGGTCTGAAATATCTCAGGACCTCCTGGAAAAGAGATGGTGGTAATGAAAAATGTAAGGCTGGTAGGAAGGAAACCTAGGATGTAAAACATCACTTGCTGGAGCCAGACTTTGATCTCTCTCCTGTGGTCCTTGAAGAAAAAAGGGGTGTGAGCTGGGGGGAAGATGGGCAAAGCAAGGCGTGGTGTCACAGGATTTGGACTATTGTCTCCCACAGGTCCTCTTTTCCTGAGCTTCAGCTCCATCACTACAAAACAAGGACCACTTTCTTGGGCTTCACACCCCACACGTGCCCCATTTTTTAGGGGGAAATATTTTTGCTTTATGTTTATGGCAGCATTTTCCCCTTTTTGCCTCATGTTTTTGTGCCCTTGCCTGGCTGGGGAAGGAAGGTGTCTATTGCTTGACACAGGGGATAGTTTCTCAGGCAGCTTTTGACCCAGGGACTGGCTTTTGCTGATGCTCCCTAAAGACTGAGCTTGTTTGAAAGTGCATCCAGGCATCTGCCCATTGCTCCTGGCCTCTCCCAAAGGAGTGTTGCCAAGTTACACTCCTGGCTATCACATTTTCTCAGTAGCTGACTGTTTCTATTATTCATGTAGCATCTCTTCAACTATTCAGAGATCTCTCACTTTTTTTCTGAGCAGCTTCCAGAGGAGGCAGCAGCACAGCTTGCTTGGGGCCACCTCCACACCTGGCTTTGAGGGATGTTATTGCTGATGAGTGAGGTTTTTCGGGAACTCTGGAGTCTGTGGTCCCAACTGTTTTACTGTACCAGAAGTGTCAGGGGGAATAGAGTTTAAGGTCTGTTTGTTTTACTTTTTTTGTCCAGACAATAAGCCAGCAAATACTCCCAGGTTGTTTATATTTGGATAAGGCTGCTCCACGTCCTGTGAAAGGAAAATGACACATCTACTTCTCCTGGGGAAAGATGGCGTGGGACAAATGGACCTGGCTGCAGGCAGGCATGGCCACCAGAAGCCTCTTGATGCCACTTGTCTGGTGCCATGGAATGGCCTAGGTGCTTCGGTCCAGCCAGGGAGGGCACAGCAGCAGCACAAATGCCTAGTTTATTCTCTCTTGGTGGCATTAAGGTCAAGAGCAGATGCACAGGAAAGGCAGAGCTTGGCCCTCAATCTCAGCCCCATGCTGCTGCCTCCTCCTCCTCTCCCCCTGCCTCTTGTGGGAAACAGAGCTGTGGACACTGGGAGGTGGCTTAATCAGTCTTCCCATCCAACAAGTTATTTTTGGAGTCTCTGGGGTGTGAATCACAAGCCAAAATTCTGCTTTCCTGCATTTTTCCCCAAAGCATGGCACCTCCTGGCATGACACCATGCAAGGAAAGGGCAGGAGACCGATGGTACCTTCCCAGATCTCGTGGGTGTGGGGGCCTCTTGCCCTCATCCAGCTGTGGAGGGATGATCTGCCCTCCTCTCCTGACATGCTCCTGCAAACCAAACATGTACCCAAGATGTTTTTGCGGTAGCTGGGCACATGGGCATCATGGTTAGGCACAAACAGGACAGTTATAAAAGCCATCCCAAAACAATTTTCTTTTATTGTTTTTGTTTGTTTTAATTATTCTTGGAGAGTGCTGGCTGCTTGCCTGACAGGGAAAGGTTGGGCAGAGAGGAAAAACTCATGACCCTGGGGTCCTGCAGCACCACTGGCACTGAGGTACATCAAGGGAGAGGAATTTTCTTGGCCAGGCTGATTGAGCACCTGTTTTACCACCGTGGGGCCTCAGCAGCTCCTGGGGCAGCTCTACTGGCTTCATCCCAGGGCAGGAGCTTTGAGAAAGGAGCTTCCAGCTCCACTGTCATTTGTAGCTAAAACATCCTCTTTCTTGATCTCAAAATTGTTCAGATTTTTTTTTTTTAAATTTCCTCATAGTTATTTTTATCTAAAAGTGAAGAAAAGAGAAACTTCTCTTCCTATTGTTTTTTTTTTTTTTTCCCAGACTTTAGGGAAGGAGGAAGAGGGGAAATGATTTTCCTCTCTCTTTCAAGGCTGGCAAACACAGCCCACAGTTGCCGCCTCCTCCCATTATTCTACTTGTATTAGTAAACCTCACCTAACTGCCTCTCTGTAAACTGGACATTTCTGTGGATATTTTAATTGTGTGACAAAGCCCACTCCCATGCATCTCCTCTCTGATGAGCCTACACAGGAGATACAGATTAAGGGAACAGCCTTCCATGAGCTTAGGGCTTTGATGGAGCCATCTGGAGGTAAGAGCCTTGCAGTTCCGTTCCTCATGTTTATCCACAACTTTATCTCAGTTGACAAGGGTTGACTCATTGCAAAACCTTCCATCATCCTGCGACCTACTGCACTCGCAGCCACTTCCAATGTTTTGAGAAGGACATCAGGTTTGATGACCAGCCTCATGATCTCCTCCTTGGTGTTGCCCCTTCCATTTTGAGGTGCAGTGATGGCAATATAAGGTGGTTACATTGATTTAAATACATTTGTTTTTTTTCTCCCTACCTTCAAATGGTTGTTCTCAAACAGTTGTGACAATATTATTCAGTGGGAATGCATTTGTCTCCCTGCAGGTGCTGAGGTGCTTTTGATTTAAATCTCTCCAAACAGACTGGTGACAAGGGAGCTTCTTGTCACCTGCAGCACCATGTTTCTGCAGAAACAAAACCACAAATACTATGAATGAAAGGGTCTGGAAACACTGAAAAATTACTCAAGAAGAAAAAATTATGCAAATGAGCAAATTTCCATCCTTTCACCAACAGCAGATCCTGGAGTGGAAGCACTTTGGGTCTGAAAAAGCCCAAAGGATCTCAGCTGCGCTTCCCAGTGCAGGGCATAACATGTGGCAGCTGTTGAAAGTCACTTTCTTGTGCTCCACCTCCCCCATGTGCTGAATTCAAAACCAGACAATGAAACTCTTAACTCACAGGGCAAGAAAGGCATGAAACGGAGGACCAGAAACCTCTATGTCTAAAGGAAATGCCCAGGAGGGGTCCTTCACCCCTACAGCTGCTGTTTCTACAAGTTTTTAATCTTCCACTGAATGTGGCAGGTGGGAACAAATCACATTTTGGAGCACTTTGGAAGCAGTGATTTCAGATGCACCATTGCTAACTCCTCCCTGAGACCTTGAGTTAGGTTTTGCCATTGGGAGCTTGTGACCTCCAATGGGTGGCTGCACCCTGGTTGAGCACTGTCAGTTGATTCTCCTGGTGAAGATGAATGAGGAAAAGAAGAAGGGTGATGGTGAGCATGGGTCCCTTGGGAAAGACATCCACAAGCAGTCATCCATTGCTTGCTTTGGCCTCTGAGGAAGGACAAGCCAGCAGGGAAGGGCTGGGTGGAAAGATGCTGTAGACCCCATGCCAAAAGTGATGCTTTCCACAGCTCCTGGGTGGTGGGAACTGGCACTGATGTGGGAATGATGCCTTAACCCTTGGGGTTTAACTGGAGCGGAGTACTGAAATGCCCACTGAGACCTGGCTCTCAGGTCCTCCTGAGGCTTTTTTAGACCCTTGGCTGGTGGTTTGGTGTCGCTCCAGCACATTCCCACTCGCTAACTCCTTCCCTGGCAGGTCCTTTGCAGAAGACCGTGAGGGTGTCCCAGGAGAGCTGCCAGTGCCAGCTGCCTCTATAAATACTCCTGCTATAAAATCTAAGAGCTTGGTCCCTGGCAGGCACAGCCCTGCCTCTGATCACCATGTTGTAGGGTGCAGGGCTGGAAACTTGCAGGCTGTGAGCACTGCCACGAGAGAACCAGCCATTAACATCTTGGTAGAGAGCTTACATTTCAATTTTCAAGCACTTAATAAAAGCAACGCAGTGATGGCTCTCTGGTACTACAGCATTTCCATTGTCTTGGTCTTATTTAAGTCTGTAAGACCAGGTCTTATTTGCCAGGATGTTTTTTATGCTGTCTTTGCCCAGATTGACTCTCTGAGCCTTCCCCATGTGGTGAGGAAGAGTCCCCAGGAATGGCCACTGCAATATAAAAGGTCACCTCGGGGATGGGCCGTCACAGGGGCTGCTTTTAGCCCTGGAGGCCACATCATCTGCATCCACACCTCCAGTGCGGGAATCAAGATGTATTCTTAAAAGTTTAAAAAAAGAAAAAGGAACTTTTTCTTTTCTCAGGGAAAACTCTCACTCCATTTTACCAGTTTGCCAGGAGGAATGGCTTGCTGGAGATTGAGGAATGCTTCTGCTCAAGAACTGGGAAAGGTGTGAATTCCTCTTCACATTCCTCTTGACGCATCTCTTTCTAGCACTTGGAAGATTTCTTCTCTGGTGACAGGGAAAAGCAGGCCAGAAGGGAGTAGGAGCTGGTGGGCGGCAGAAGCCCTTGCCAACAATTTTCTTTTCATAAGTGATGCCAGTGACCTTGGTGGCTTTGGAATAAGGGCCTGGTGTGTGAGTACCTGCCTGGGGCAGACATAGCTAAGAGGAGCGATGCTTTTGCGTTACAGGAGACTGAAAAATCATTGGCATTCAGGCTCAAAACAGCCTGTCCTAACATTGGGTGTCCTGGAAAGCATGGGCAGAGGTGGGGAGAAAACCCTCCCGAGGCAGACCCATACATCCTGCTCCTCCCTGCAGCTCCAAGAGCTGTGCTGGGGTGTGTGGGCTCCATGCTATGGGGGAGTGGGAAGGGTGGGAGGAATAACTGTTCTCCTGTGCTTATATTTATTTATCTCCCAGCTGACGACCAGGCTCAAAAGGCAGGAGAAGCCTTCCTGGAGCCTGAAAAACTCACAAACATCTACCTGGGAAGGATGCAAACCCGAACCCCACTACTAAAAATATTCAGGCAAACAAAGATTTTCCAAAACAGAGTTCCAGAGAGGCTAAATTTGGTGGCGATTCATCGGGGGGAAGAGGGGCACAACTGCTTTATTTTTTTTTCCCCTAAGGCAGGCAGGAACAATGTAAATGCCGAACGCCATTCCTCCTGCCCCCTTGGCTGGGCTGCTGTGCTTTGAAGTGCCCATCAATAACCCCATAGGCACTGGCTTCCCAAGGAGGCAGACCCGCGGCAAAAACAGGAATCCCTTATCGGGCAGCAGGAAATTCTATTTTTACGTGAAGTTCAGATTAAAAATAAAAGGGGAAGGTACGCACTGTGGGTGTGGGCTAAAATTAAACCTCGAGCTTCTCCCCTGATGGCTGGCTCCTGCTGCTTGCCTGATGGAGAAACTGATGGTGAACGCCAAGAAGGAGCCTGCTTTTTGGGCCAATGTTAATGGCATGGCCTTCAGCAAGGCCAAGTGCCAGGTCCTGCACTTGGGCCACAACAACCCCATGCATCGCTACAGGCTTGGGGCAGTGTGGCTGGAGAGCTGCCTGGCAGAAANACAAGAGGGAATGGCTGCAAGCTGCAGCAGGGTAGGGTAAGGCTGGACATTAGGAAAAAGTTTTTCACAGAGAGAGTGGTCAGTCAGTGGAATCAGCTGCCCAGGGAGGTGGTGGAGTCACCATCCCTGACTGTGTTTCAGAGTAGATTAGATGTGGTGTTGAGGGATCTGGTGTAGGGGAGAACTTGTAGAGTAGGGCTGATGGTTGGACTTGATGATCCCAAGGGTCTCTTCCAACCTAAATGATTCTATGATTCACTGACTGCTCTCAGTGGGATTTGCTCTGCTGTGGTGCTTTTTCTCCTCCCCATGAGCTTTATTAGCATGGTTTAAATAAACCGCCTTGGACCACTGCTGGGGCCAAGGTCTGTGTCCTGGGCTTTTTGCATCGTCTTCACGTGACTCCTTGACATGCTTCCGAGCCGAGGGCTTCAGTTTCTGGCTGCCCCAGGAGCCGCCCTAATGTCCAGCCCAAGCTTTTCTCTGACCACAGTTTCTATACCAGCTTCCCCAGCTCTGTGGGCAGGGTGGCACTGGAGCAAGTCTCACGGGGACAGTCAGTCGTGAGGGTGGCCCTGATGGCACCTTGTCAGCAGTTATGTCAGGGCAGCTGATTTAAGTGTATCTGTATCGGACCTTGGACCAAGAGGCTTTTTCGCTTGGCTTACAAAAAGCAATTAAAATGTATCCAGAAAAGTCACACAGTAAATGAAAGCTTGAGGTGCACATCTCCTGACTGAACACATTGACAGTATTTTACGTGGGTGTAAATATGTACAGAGATGCATACAGGTCTAGTTTACCTCCCACCTGGGAAAAGTCCCTTTCCCATGTCCGTGAAAAGCAGGAGGGCTTTTGAGCTCAGGTGGGTCTCTTTGCACCACGACATGGTTTCCAGCTGGGTGAGAGATGCCCAAACCCCATGGAGGGCTAGAACCTTCCCTTTGAGAGTGGAATTTCTTTCACCTGAGCTAGTCTCCTCCTACTTAATGCAATTATAGGCAGGTTTGAAAGGCCTGGGGAGAGAAAGTCTGTTTGGGTTGTTGCTGAGAACCAGGCTGTGTGAAGGAAGAAACAGCCTTTGGATAGCAAGTGAGGAAGCAGGACATGGACTGGACAAACAGACGTATGAACAGATGGATGGAGGGAGGATGATTGATTGATGGATGGATGGATGAGAAAGCATTTAGTGCTGGTTTTGGGTACTCTTCAATGCCTGGGTATGGAGGGAGCTGCCTGGGTTTTTTGTTCAGCCACACTGTTGCTTTTGGAAGGCGGCTTTATGATTGTTGGGCAACAGCAGGGTTGAAGCATCCATTACTGTTCCTGGCCTGGTTGGCTGCCTGTGTTGAAATTTAACATTATAGCATCATTTGTGTGGGGAGAGCCGCTATCAGCCTTGTGAGATAACAAGATTGGGTGGCCCTGTGAGTGTGTGGCTCATGTGAATGTCTGAAAGCCCACAAAAATGCAAGTCTGTGACCTCCACTGTGTTGTGTAAGTACTTCTTGCTTTTGTCATTTACTGTAAGATGAAGTGGTGAAATGTGTCTTAAAGGAAAGTGATGTGAAACGGTGAATTGAGGAAAAAACACTGTGCATTCGGCTGCTCTTCCTCTGTGGGGTGTCATCTATTTTGAACTTCACCCTATAGAACTATCTTGTTTATGAATAAAAAGATTTGCTTTGCAAAGCATTGCTTTGCTATTTTGCTCCAACTGAAATCACTGTCCTGGTTGCTCCTGTGCTGGAGAACCTGGTGGGCTCTGCCCCTGCCTTTGTCCTTCCTGGGGGCAAGGACTATGGTACATACCTATGTATTTTTACCTCACTTTCTGGAGTGGACTAAATTTTCTAGCTGTCTAGCTCTCTTTTAGTGAGAGGTGATTTGGGGGATTAAATGTTAAAAGTCTTGTTGGGGAATCTGGTGCTCCTGGGGCATGTTGTCTATCCATATTTGATGTTAAATCAAGCATGTGCTTATCTCTGAAGAAGAGAGCCTTGTGGGACAGTGAAAATGCCTTGTGCGTGCCTTTGGGCTGGGACTTAGTGGGAGAAAGGGCAAATCCTTTACCAAAGCCCCCTTGGGCAGAGTAGCACTTACAGGGAAAGGGCAACCAAGAAGTGCTCCTTTTTCTGATATAGCCTGTTTGGCCCATGTGTGGGACCTGTGGCCTGGCTCCAGAGATCACAAAATACTATGTGGTTGGAAGGGACCTCTGGAGATCTTCTAGTCTAAGGTTTGGATGATGCCCCTGCCAGAGCAGCGTCATCCAGAGCAGGTTGCACAGGAATGTGTCTAGGTAGGTTTGGAATGTCTCCAGAGACGGAGACTCCAACACCTCTCTGGACAGCCTCTTCCAGGGCTCTGCCACTCTCAAATGAAAGAAGTTCCTCCTCATGTTTAGATGGAACTTCCTACATTCAAGTTTGTGCCTCTTGTCCTGTCACTGGGCACCACTGAAAAAAGACTGGCCAATTGGGAACAGTGGCTCCAGGAGGTGCAGTGAGGTGTTGGGGAGGAGAGGGCTTCCCATGGAGGCCATTGGGATCCTTGGGATGCTGTGAACACAGGGCAATCTGCACAAGAATGCTAGCTGGTGATTTTGGGTTTTCTGATGAAAACCTGCATCTGAGATTCTCTGCACAGGGTAGGTCAGATGTAAGCAGAAGTAGCTGCCCATCTGGTGGCTCTCCTCAAGTGTGCCCAGATGTAACGGAGGTCACGCCACCCCCAGTAAGATTTCAGCTTTTTGGAGATTTCGGGACTTTTTTTTGTCTGTGCTAGAAAGTACTGTTGTTGCCAGAAGCAGTGTAAAATGCAGAACTAGAGAGGAGAAAGGGCAGGACAGGAGCCCAGGTGTGTGCTGAAGCTGATCCATCATCCTTAAAGGGTGATGGCCTCAACATGGCTCCTCTCGGCCGTTGCGCTTGGCTTCCTTGGACTTGGTCCCCATTTTCTTATTCAGCAAAACAGAACATATTTTGCAACACAACATGTTTGGGGGGAGGGAAAATAAAATATCTGTCAATCCTTCCTTTCTGAGATGTTTGAGAGAGTCAATTTTTATCAGGGGGGGAAAAAAAAAAGACAACACAAAAACCCAACCCAAAACAGGAAACTGCTATCAGCTTGCCAGGAAGCTCTATTGCTTTGTGGAAGTGTTACCCTACGGTCATTGCTACTTTCAGTAGCTGTTTGTGAGTAATTTGTGGCTTTGAGATGGGCGTCAATCTTCCATGAGCACAGGGGAGAGGCCCTAAAGCTGGAAGGGATAGTGGTAGGAGTGGAGGGTGGAGGGGAAATACCAAAGAACAGGATTTGTATTATCTTACTACATATATTTACAACGATAAGATTTTCATTGTCTTCTATGGTAAATTATGATCCTGTTTTTGTTCTGGATTGGGACCAGGAAACAACAAACCCATGTCTTCAAAATTGCACAAGCTTAGTCTTCAGTGACTGTTATTCAGCAGAATTAATTGAGGGACTCAGGGTGATATGTAACTTCTTGGCAGGGTAATCTCTAAATGACTGCCCTATGAAATGTTGTGTGCTTGCATTCCAAATGTATGCAGGTGTCTTTGTAAAACTGTATGTAGAGCTGTATATAGAGATATAATAGCTTTACATATATAAAAGCTCTTAAAACGTCACGGTGGGCTGGCTGGTTCTCTTTCATGCCCTACTTTTGGTGTGACTGTCTCCTACATACAGGGCTTGCTCCTGTCCAGAAGTAATTTATTTAAAAATAAAATTCCTCCCTAAAAAATTTTCCTTAAAGAAAAAAAAAAAGAAGGTGGTATGTAATATAGTAAAACATAAACTCTGTGTGTGCTTTATGTATAGAGATGAGGAGCTTGCAATTGAAATCTGCCAGGTAGCTGTGTTGAACTGTGATGGCTCCTTGCCCAATATTCCCTTTTATTTTGCCTGTTGTTGTCGGTTTTGTCCCCTGGTGTACCTGCTGAAGCACTCCGGATTGCTGTCACCCCGGTGGTTGCCTGATGTCACGGCACTCTCTACCACAGAGCCGTTTGGCGTCCTGCGAGCTGTATCGGGCAAGCACAAGGTGAAGGAGGCACAACTCTGCTGCCAGGTTATCCTGTTTGCCGTGTTGGCTGCTGACTAAAGGGCTTGTTTATCTTTTCATTCGTGCTGGCAAGTCTATTTTGCTTAAAAATAAGAATTGAACTTTAGCCTGGGAAGCTGAACTTGTGGACCATGAAGGAAAAAATTTCTGAGCGTGTAACCCATGACCAGCTCCCTTAAAGGAATTTTGGCAGCAGGGCCATGTGGAGGAGCAAGTATGATGTCCCTGGTTAAGCAAAATATGTGCCACCAGCGGCACAGAGCACATATCTATGGGCTCCTGGGCTCTGGCCTGGCACTTGGAAATACACCATGGCATGACCCAGCTTTGGGAGTGTGGGGAGTGATGCTTCTGGGGGGCATGGTGCTTTTCTCAGCATGGCTTGGGGTCCCTGTTGGCTGGAGGAGATCCTGTGAAACCCACACCAGAGAGGTAAAAGATCTTCATCCTTCCATCTCTTAACAGATAGTGAGTGAGCTTTGAAACCTGGCTGTCCTTATTGGCTTCTGGTCCGATAGCCCTCTCTGAAACAGATCTTTAAATACAAAGAGCAACTTTTTTTTCAACCCCCAGTTTTTAAATGATGGTCTTAAAACCCAGAGCACCCTGTGCAAAGAGGTGGGTATGCTGATATTCAGCACTTCTGGGAAATGGGGTCATTTCCTGATTTCTGCAAGTCTTTAGCCCAGTGTCACTGATGCACAGAGGTACAATGTAATAACTGCCCTCGTGTGTGAACCCATTTTTCTCTTTTAATAGGCACTTATCTTTTTAATAGGGCAGTTGAAGACATTTGTCCGAAGTCCAGTAAACAGTGGCCTTTTTTTCTCCTTGGACTACATTCAGTGTTTGCACTTGCACTTTGTACGGAAGCAAGCAGCAATTTGCTGGGGCTGTGAAAATCACTCTTCCTCTCTATGTACTTTATCTCATTTTCCTGGGCAAAAGTCAAGAGCCCCTTTCTTCCACCCCTCCCTCCCTCCCTCCCCTTCCCTCTTGGATATACAATGGAATACAAATGATCCAAGGGATGTAATATGCCAGGTATTTTGCACACTCATCTCCAGGGAGCTGATAACAGCCTGACTCTCTTGGAAATGGCCTCTTGGCCTGCTCTCTCCTACTGGAGTCAGCAGTTTCTTGTGGGGCTGGGAGGGGCTCATTTCCCTGGCCCCTCTGGTGAAGGATGTATGAGACGGGCAATGAGGCTGCATCTGATGCTTTGAGGTGCCTCAACAATAATTGATGCTACAAGTTTATTGGCAGGCCTGGTGGTTTAATTGCAAACCTCCATCAGTGGTGGTGTAGTCCTTGAAAGGAGTTTCCTTGGTTAAAGGGAGAAAAATGGGCTATGAAGGGGTCTGATCAGCCCTGGAGGTGGTAGGACACTGGGTTTGAGTATCTTCTTTCCCCAGGGGTCTCCAAGTGGCTGAGATGAGCCTGCCCAGCCCAGTGTTGTCCTGGCTCTGGCAGCCTTTCCATGTAAATCACAGCTCTGACACTTCTGTCTGTGTCAAGAAGCTGGACAGTGAACCCTCTCTGGGGAATGGGGAAGGGCTGCAGCCAGCACATGTCTCTCAGGCTGCAACAGTGGCCCGGCTCTCGGTGGGACCACGCCAGCTTTTGTTCCTAACTGTCCTCCTGAAAGGAAGCAGTGAAAAGCCGCCAGCCTGCCTTTATTTCTGTGAAATGAAGTGAAATGAGTGAGATGACCCGTCGGAAGCAGGTCGTTAGGAATATTTGTGACCCTGGGTGATCCCTACAGGGCTGGGATCGAGGCAGTTGGAAAGGCCAATATGTCCTCGTTTGTCACGTCAGCAATTCATCATATCTCACTCTGTAGAGCTCATTTCTCTTCCATTTATCTCTCTTCTGTGTTTCCTGCTGGGTGGAGAATAGCTGTTCTGAGATGGCTGGACAGAGCCTCCATGGAGGCCTGACCTCCTTTCAACATGCTCTACTTGAACCAGCCTGCCCTGGTTGCATGGACGTGGCATGTTGGCCAACTTCCAGCAGCTTCCCTCCCATCTTTTGGTCCCACCTCTGAGACCCTGGGGCTCCCTTTGTGCCTTTGGCAGCTTCTCCCTGAGGCCCCTGGCTGGGAGGCCACCTCTGCTGTGTTTCTTAGGGACCTGACAGGGACAGGGCCCTCACTCTTCACGATCTCAGAATGCTTTTGGGGTGTCAGGATAAGCACTTTTCTTTGCTCCTCCCACTGCACAGGTTGGATAAAGGTCAACACTTCCCCAAAGCTCTAGTGGGAGGGGAGGAAGGACAGAGTAGCCCTCAGAAGAGGAATTGCTGTGAAAAGCCACAAGCAAAGCCCATAACTGCTCCTTCCACGTTTGCACAAGAGATATGAAACTTTGACATTGGGTTTGCACTGAAATGCTGCCAGGTCTGAGATTGTGGTGCTTCTGGGGTTTGACTGAGCTGTCTAGAGGACAGAGCGGGTGGGAAAAGCTGTTTAAGCCTACTTTGCTACTTCATAGGCCGTACGTGGTCTCTCCTTTGCAGTGTTCTGCCCAGGTGTTGTGCCTGTGGCCTGGCAGAGCTTCCTCCCCAGCATTCTCTCTCCTCATGGATGTGAGGAATATAGCTTGCAAGGCTGGGGGAGTACAGCTGGCAAAGGGCTGGAGCAATTGAATCGGCAGAGCTGAGAGGAGAGTACTTCAGCCAAACCTCAATGCCTTGTCAGTCACCATTCCTGCAAAGTGTTTACTGGGAAAAACCAAAGCCACTGAAAACCCCACCACTGTGAAGGTCATGTGGTTGTGCAGACAATTTTGAGACCATCAGAGGACTATGGGCTATGGTTTGGTTACTGTGGGTCTGGACGTTTGAGGCATTCAACTACTTCTCT
Source organism: Jacana jacana (assembly GCA_013400555.1). Classification (NCBI taxonomy): domain Eukaryota; kingdom Metazoa; phylum Chordata; class Aves; order Charadriiformes; family Jacanidae; genus Jacana; species Jacana jacana. The sequence continues at coordinate 267,717 of VZTM01035043.1, read as the reverse complement.
TGCATTGCTATGCTTGATGCCTACAGCTTGCAAGGCAAAGTCCATGTGTAGGTCTGTCAGGAACTAAATGCTGGTTGTAGCATCTACTGCCTGCCTTGGGCTGAAGCAGGTCTGAACCAGAGCTTAAAAACTAGATCCCAGTGTATCACCAGTACTTGACCCATAGTGGGTTTTTGTGATTAAGTCCTCTTAAGTGGACTCCTCCTTAGGTGTCTTCTTCTAATACATGTTGTCGGCTGCTGGTGGGACCCTTAGAAGCATCCCACCATTTCTTTATATGATTTACTGTGGTTTCTTTGCAGAGATTTGGCAGGATGAGTTGTCAAACATGATGCTATTAATTAGAGCTCTAATTTTCCTTGTGGCAAATGGTGCAAATTCTGTAGTTCGCCAAAGGTTTGCTTGATGCTACAACTGGATTGATGGGTGCTATTATGGATGCTTAAGCTATTTATGACCTTTCTGTGCATATACTTAAAACTCCTGGCTGGCATATGAAGGAACTCTTTACTGATTGGGTACTTCTGTCGTAACCAGGGAGCAACTTTGCTTTTGAGAATTTAACATACCTGCTGTCTGGGACTGCAGTTATGGTACAAACTGGAGACACCTCTGCTCTATGACTTAAAAACTTCAAAGATGGCTAGAGGTAGATAATTCCCCCTTATCCTCTTTGTGAGTCATAGCATGGTTAGAGTTGAAAGAGACCTTAAAGTACCAACCCTCTGCTATGGGCAGGGTCACCTTCCACTAGACCAGGATGCTCAAAGTCCCATCCAGCCTGGTCTTGAACACCTCCAGGGATGAGGCAGTCGCATCTTCTCTGGGCAACCTGTTCCAATGCCTCACCACCCTCACAGGAAAGAATTTCTTCCCAAGATCTAATGTAAATCTCCCCTCTTCCAGTCTAAAACCATTACCCCTTGTCCTATCACTCCATTCACTGATAGAGAGTACCTCCCCATCTCTCCTGTAGGTACTGGAAGGGGCTCTAAAGTCTCCCAGAGTCTTCTCTTCTCCAGGTTGAACAACCCAAACTCAGCCTGTCAAATGGCTTAAGCATGGTAAGCAGGCGGGCAGCGAGCTCATTTTGATTCCTTTCCACAGTCTTTAAAGAAAATAAAGGCAAAAAAAAAAAAGCTGCTGAAATTCTGCCTAGAAAGCTTTGGTTGAAAGAGGCAGAATTGGCCAGGGAGCCTTTCCCTGAGGTTGCACTTCCTTTTGGCTCCTTATAAGGAGTTTCTCATCTTGCTGATAACTGCACACGGGGGTAGACTGACTGGTGGGTAAAAGCTATTTAGAGAGAGTTTTTAGTTGGCATTTGCCTCCAGTGGTCTCATGAGGTGTAAGGAGAGGAATTCCACACGTAAACCCTTCATTTGTCTACGCAATGGCTCAGGCGAGGGGGTCCAAGGTTTATAAATATCTCCTACGTTCATGTCTTCTGCAGACATTAATCGAGCCCTTGCTGAGGGTTGTTTACACAATGTGTAACTAGCTGGAGAACAGCCTGTTTTAAAGCCAGGCAACTCGTGCAGTGTTTGACGTGCTCCTGACCAGCAAAAAGCTCAGTGGAACAGGCATGCTGTGGAGGATGTGCTCACCAGGGATTTGTCTCTCTTCTGGCTGGGAGGATTTGTTTCAAAGCATGTTTCATCCCCCTTTAAATACTGGTTTTGTTGCTCTATCTGCACTGCCTGAAGGAACTGGAAAGCTACATGGTGATGGACTTGCCTCCTCCAGCCTTGAACTTCTGAGCACATTGAGTTTTCAAACAAAGTATTGTTTCCCCCCACCCTTGCACAAATTGGGAAGAGGAGGGAAAGGCTCATAAGTACAAGGAAGGAAAAGACCAGAGAATAATAGATGCTGTGTTGTGAAAACTCCACAACTTGGATGCTATAGTCAAACTGTTCCCCTGGAATAACTCAATGCTCTTCTCCATGAGTGTTTATCAATCTTTGAAGAACTCCTGAGCCTAGGAAGGGGTTAGCCTAGCATGTCTCTTGGCTTGCCAAAGCCTGATTGCAGAGTCAACTAATCCCTCTTCCCGCAGCTGGTCCCAATAATAAGAGAAACATTGAAATAAACACTAGCAGAGGAAGAAGCTGTCGATGCAAGAGGTGTAGCATGTTCTGAGGTGAATTCTGGAGAAGCTTGTCCCTGGTTCCTGCTGGGCTTGTAGAAACACTGTGTAAGGTCAAATCACATGTAAGTCCATGTTCCCCAACCAAAGCTTGCTGTCATACTGACAAAGCATTAAGGTATTATAAGGAGACTGAGTTAAAAGAGGAGTTTTCATACCTAGATCTGATTTTTCCTTGTGTGCAGTTTATGTTGTAACTTAAGATGATGGAAAAACTGATTCTAACCTTTTCTGTTTAATTAAAAATCCCTCTGATCTCCAGCATGCTGGATGAGCTCCAGCTTCCAGAAGTAATTGCCTTTTGCTAAACTACACACCCTGTGTGAAATCTTATTCAGGGAACTTGATGTAATTACTCTCCTTCCCTTCAAATAAATGGTTATATAGTGCTGTTGATTCAATCTGCCTGTCACGTTCCACAGCAGGGAGAAGTTAATTTTCAAGAAGTCCATATATTAGCCCATACAGCATGTAGGTACAGATATATTTTTTTTTCTTCTCTAAATCCTTCCCAGACAGGAGCAGAAAGAGAGAAGACCAAATCCAGTTCCTACTCAGAGGAAGTGCCTTTTTGTTTTTCTGACCTCATGGAAGCATTTCTGTCTAAGGATGGGTAGAGAAGGGTATGAAGGAGTGAGTGATACTGGTATGTTCATGTGATAAGATCCCCCACCCACAGGCATGAGCAAATGAATAGGTTCCTCTATGTAACTTCCCGGGGAAACCTCATTCAGTAGCTGTGAAGTGTTTATTGGAAAAAGGAAGCTCTGTTGAATGCAGATAATCACCTTTGGGAGCCTGGCTCTGAATAAGCACAGGCTGGAGAGCTGCCTGAACAGCCTGAGGTCCTGGGGGGCTGGGGCAATCACATCCTTGCCATAGATGTGGGACATTAAATCATAGAATGGCTTGGGTTGGAAAGGAGCTTAAAGATCATAGTTTGAACCCCCCTGCCATGGGCAGGGAAACCTCCCACTAGACCAGGTTGCTCAAAGCCCCATCCAGCCTGGCCTTGAACACCTCCAGGGATGGGGCAGCCACAGCTTCTCTGGGCAACTTGTTCCAGTGTCTCACTGCCCCCACAGGGAAGAATTTCTTCCTAATTTCTAATTTAAATCTTCCCTCTTTCAGTTCAAAACCATTTCCCCTTGTCCTATCATTCGACTCCCTGATCGTGAGTCCCTCTCCATCTCTTCTGTAGCCCCTTTAGGTACTGGAAGGGGTTCCACGGTCTCCCTGGAGCCTTCTCCAGGCTGAACAACCCCAGGTCTCTCAGCTTGTCCTTACAGCAGAGGGTCTCCAGCCCTCTGAGCATTTTTTTATTTTATTTTATTAACTTTCCTGAAGAGCTTATCAAGAGTGAAATGCAGTAGATAAAACTTACCTGAATGTGCAGGACTACTTGTAAACTGCATCTCAGGAAACACAGGCCCTGTAAGAGAGTTGCCTTGTCTCCTGAACCACAGCGCGGTGACCTTAAATAACTGCATGTTGGTCACCGAAACGCCTGCATTGGGCTTTCCCCTCCAACGTGGCTGGGGAAGCTGCTCTCTGACAGCACATGTGGTTTCTGAGTGAGTGCTGAAAGCAAAAAACAACCAACCAAAAACCTGTTGGGCTGTTGGCTGTGCTTGACCTGTGCTGGCAGAGCTCTCTGTGCCACCCTCCTTCCCTGGTGAGTCCTTAAACGTCCTGGAGAGGCAGGTGTGGGGCTGCAAAGGGCAGGAACCTCTGTAGCAGGTAGTGGTGGCGTGTCCCTGCTGTGGTGTGTGTGCAGTGACCGCTGCTACCGGTGACACAGAAAACCTCTCGTTGTTTCCTGTTTAACACCAAACCTTTTTTTTTGAGATGGGTAAAGCACGACCACAGCAAATGCCATGAAAACTCAGCTCCTACATGTGTGTTAAAAACAGAAGAGGGATCAGATTTGTGCACGTGTGCCCAAACAATCAAGCACAAAAAAGGCTTTCTGCCCTGAAAGCCATTTGATACCTGTTACAAGGAATTTTTGGCCCACCCGTGCACCTTGCTGGTGTATACTGGGAAAAGACTAAGGTCACTTATAATCCAAACCATTTTATCGTTCTATTAAAGATCATGGAGTTCCAACCCCCTGCCATGGGCAGGGACACCTCCCACTAGACCAGGTTGCTCAAAGCCCCATCCAGCCTGGCCTTGAACACCTCCCGGGATGGGGCTTCCACAGCTTCTCTGGGCAACCTGTTCCAGTGCCTCACCACCCTCACAGTAAAGAATTTTTTCCCCAAGATCTCATCTAAATCTCCTCTCTTTCACTTCTAAACCATCCCCCCTTGTCCTGTGGCTTCCCTACCTGATCAAGAGTCCCTCCCCATCTCTTCTGTACCTTTTAAGTACAGTAGAGTACCTTTCCATTACCCTTTAGCTACTGGAATAGACCTTCTCCCATCCCCTTTGAGAACACCAGTAATCCTCTGCTTTCTTAAGGACGTGTTTGATTTCAGCATGCCAGGGCTGGCACAAATGATGTGCTGTACTAGTGGCCATCAGAAAACCATGCCTGTGTAGAGGTAGGGCTGATGGGAGGTGCTCCAGTCAGCCTCAACCTTGTGCTTCAACCTCGAGTCAGATAGATGCAAATTCCACTGAAGGACCCAGAGAGCATTAGCAGATGCTCGTGTTGTAGTGGTGGTTAAACTGGGGGTTACTGGTTAGCTGAACTGGAGTGAGATAGCCTGGTGACTTCTCTCTGAATTTGCATTTAGTGCTGCTTGCTCTCCACCCTATGGTTTCCTCTCCCCTCTCTCTCACCCTGTACAAATGCTAAATGGAAACCTTGCCAACCATCACTGCTCACCTCCTCTTCCTGAGCGCTTCCCCAGCGCTGCTCTGGCCGTCTTACCCGCTGCATCTCTCTGCCCGTCCAGGCGAGAAACGGCAGCACTGAACGTGTAGATGAGGGCAACGGAGAGGGAAATAAATCGGAGCTGGCAAGATTTAAGACTGAGGGGTTTTGTGTGTTCTTTCCAAATCGCGATACATCTGTAGCGCTTTTGCCTGTGACTGGCAGGAGGAAACTTCCAATGTATTCCTTTCTCCTAATCGAGTATTTGTGTGGTTGTTACCTCTCCCCTACGCTGAACCAGGTGACTGGTGGGTACAGCTTCTCCTGCTTCAGCAAGTGGTGAGGTTGTGCTTAAGGCTGCCAAAAGGGGAGACTGCAGATGTGACCGATGTGACCCAGTCCTTGGGCCCTGCACACGTTTGGGGATCTGCTAAGAGTAACTCCCTCATTCTGTTGCTTTTTTTCCCTCTCCAGCTGCCTTTTGTTGTCCTGAGTAAAGAAATAGACAGGTCTGGCCTTTCTTTTTTAATAATGTTTTAGGACCAGGGTACAAAAAAGGTTAATGCATTAATTTTTTTAAGACAAGTGATAAATGTACTGCAATAAGCACATCCTACATACACAGAATATATTTCTCTATATAATATGAACACAGAGATATAAAATAAGTTATACTTGTCTTGGTTTCTCATCACAGTAGGAGCTCAGCTTATATAAAGTGACAACAGGAATTGGAACAACACGCTGCTCCAAAGCAACAACAAAACCCAGAAGAGTGCGTGTGTGTGTGTGTGTGTGTGTGTGTGTTTGCCTGGGAAAAGAAATAGGAAATAGAGGGATTTCTGCCAAAATCAGGTTTTAAAAACAAAAATTTCATAGAGTGTGAAAGGAGGGGGGGGGGAAGGGGAAGGGATTTTTGGCTCAGGGTAGAGGTTTTGGAGGGAATGAAATGTTACCTTGTGGTGAGGAAGAAGGTGGGTGAAGGCTGTCAGCGTCTCAGCTGTATTTGTGGGGGCAGAGGGAGCAGAGCAAGCCCTGCTGCGTTCTCTGCTCTGGAGATGGACCTGATGGACCATCTACCCGATAGTGTGGGGTTCTTATCTTTACAGTAAGAATGGAGCTTTTGCTGTGCAGGATGAGAGTAAACGTTACCACTTCACGGGGACAATGAACACCACTGTTGTTCAAAGAGAAAACACTATCCACTGGCTGTGAAATGTTTGGTGAGGCTGGGATCGGTGTTCCTCCCTCTGAACCCACCTCATGTCTGCCTCTAGTGCCCCTTCCTTGCCTTTCCCTTGGTGGGGTGGTTCTCTTGGCCATACCTGCAGAACAAATGTCCCCCATGGGTTGAATGGGAGGTAGAGGTGACTGGGAATTCTCAGTGCCTGTCCCACAGTGAACAATGAGGAACTCCAGCTGCCCGGTTCAGAGCTGTTCAGATTTTATTTTTATTTTTATTTTCTTTAAGGACAGGGAAATGCCTGTAAAACTTGTATCTAACAGTGAACCGTGGTTCCTACAATTCTTAACTTTGGGGCTTAGTATCTAGTATTTTAGTGTGGGCTAAGGTTAATGAAGGAGTGCTCTTTAGTCTTGCCAATAGCTTGGAGACCTTGTGGGTTCCTTTTCACTACCAACATCTCAGTTCTCCTGAAGCTTGTGAGACCCATTAAACAGCAGAAGGTGCAGCCAAAGCTCAGGAGTGATGCTGGCAGTCAGTAGTTTCTATTGGTGCCTATTCCACTCCCCAGAAAAATGAAGCCCACTTCAGTTTTTCTTCTACTCCTGCTTATTAGATACTCCTGGTTTCAACATCCTTTCTTTACCTTCATGTTTACAGACTATACATTAGAGAGCAGGGCCATTACACCAGAAGAGTTAATTGCATGTTATCATGAAGAAGGATTGGACTTTTTTGTTCTGCTTTAGGGTTTTTCTTCATACAGCAAAATAGGTATGGATCCAAAGGTGATCTCACATCTAAAGGTATAACTTAAGTAAACATGTTTTTCTAGATCTTTCCCCGCCCCCCTCCCCTTCCCTTTCCCTGTCCCCTGCTAGCTTCCTTTCACTCTGTTATTTTCCTTTTGGATGGAGGGAGGAGATGGGAAGGGAGCTCATTTGGCAGCTCGTGACCCTCCAACTTGACTTTAATGAGATGATTCGCCAGGGCAAACTCCTCATCATCCAGCATGCCATCTTTGTCAATGTCAGCCAGTTTCCATATCTTGCCCAGCACTGTGTTGGGGAGCTTAGACCTTACCATCTCCTTCTTTGCATTGGCACCAGTTATTTTACCATCGACAGGCGACAGTGTGTAGAAGATCTCATCATACATGGGCTTGTCCCTGGCCACCACCCACTCAGCGTCATCGATCCCTTCACCAGCGCCTTCACCGTAGCCATGGCCAAATGGACCATGCAACGTGCCCTCAAAGGCTCCTCCCTTCACCATCTGGGTTGGTCGCTGTGACTCTTCCTGGCGTACAAGCACCATGAGCTGAGCGATGTCATTGGCCAGCATGTCTTCCACGGTCTCCAGTAGCTTGCTCTTCAAAGGCTGGAACTTGCTAAAATCCTGGGCTTGCAACTGATCCTTAAAGTGGGACAACAAATGAGAGGTGAGTGACGTGACTGTGCAGGGTGCAGTTCCAGTGTAGACTGAGGCGTCTGTCTGCTGTTTGTCCCCAAAAAATGCTATTGTAGAGGAGTGGGTAGAGCTCAGTGTTCCTTCCTCTAATAGCTCTGATCCTCAACATGCAATGGGGTCTACCTATCTGGCCTTGCTTGTACTTCAATCCTCTTTAAACCCTCTTTAAACCCCAGAAAATGACCGTCTCAACTTACAAATGGGGGCTGACATGGCACAGCAAGGGGAAGTGGTTTACTCAAAGGCCCAAATGATGGCCATGTGCAAATAAGACTTCTCCTTTCCAGGCCACATAGAAGCAATCTCCTTGAAGACCGAATTGTTCAAGGCAAACTGGTTGTGCAGCTCTTGCTACATCCTCCAGCCCGTGCTCTGCCTTCCCTCCCCCTCTGCAGATTGGGAAGGAGATGCCACTCTGGCAAAAGACTATTTTGACACGTCTTTACAGCACAACTTGGTAATTTTCACAGCTGAACAAAAGTGCTCTGAGCCAGGCCTGCAGATAATTCTCTTCTAAAAACTGCAAACTGACCTACCGCCTTATCTTTCACCCTCTGCTCATTAAAACCACACTATTTGCTTCTACTGGACCAGTATAGTTATTTTTAAACACTTAAACACTGACACTAACAAGCAGGGAATGGGATCTTCTATTGGATACTATCCATAGATCTCATTCCCAAGAACTTATGGAAAATGTACTTTAACAACACTACCACCACAAAAAAAAAGGCAGATGCTGTGTTTTCCATAGGGAGCTAGTAATGACTTCAACAGCTAGCAACTCAGAACAGGTTTCTGCTTGGACTGAAGCCACACAGCAACGTAGCTGTGTCCAGCATTGTTTGAATATACAATACAAGGCTCTGATCCAAGGTCCTCTGAAGTCTTTGACTTACATGAATACCGGTTCAAGTCTCAGCTCTGCAGAACAGAAAACCTGCTTTTCTGCTTAGAATAGAAATGGGGCTTTAAGCTTTCACAGCCTCCTTTCTCTCTTTCTAGAAGCAGAGTGAAGTAGAAGACAAAAAAAAAATACAGCTCTTAAGGAGCAGGGCATATGTAGGCTTTTCAGGATACAGCTTTTCTTGTATTACAAATTAGCAGTATTCTTAACCCTAAAAAAATCTGCAAATGCAACCTAGAATTAAAAATACAGAAAACCAGAAGAAGTTATTTGCTGTAAAGAGCTACTCAGGCAAAGAATTGAGAAATGAGAGCAGCTGTAGCTTCACATGAGCTCTGTGTGCGAAAAGTGTTCGTGCCCAAATATAGCCTGGACATATTTCAAGGCCCGTTTCAACATCACAACGGGCCTTTCCCACAGGCAGCAACAACCAATGTCTGAGTGGCTTCTGCTGTATTCCTGGCAGCCTCTCTCATGCTCTTTCCTTGGATGTTTGGTGCTCTGGCTAAAGATGTCACTGCTTACCTGCATCTTTCTCAGATTAGGGAAGTCTCCTGGTGAGATCTGATGTTCCCGCTCAATCCGGGCATAAATTTCTCCCAAATTGTTAACGAGCTCTTTCTTTTTATTGTCTTTCCCAAACATCGAGGGCATTTCCTTCTTGAGGGAACTGATGATGTAGGCGTGGACCTAAAGGACATTAAATGATATGGAATGAAGAAGACAAGTGTTAAAGAGCACATTGGAATATTCTTCCCAGCAGACAGTATCTGTACCTAGGACTCAATCCCATTTTGTCCCACCCTGAAGAGCGAACACAGCTCCTCAGCTTCCCTCTACCTACTGGTTATTGCTCCAGTGCCAGGTGCTGCTCAGCTGCGTGCTCTGGCTGTGCCAACACCAAGGTGAACACAGTCTATGCGCTTCCTAGAGAGAGTGGTGTGTTGTGGGCTTTCTTGGTTTTTATTTCCACCGGGCATGGCCTTCCAGGGAATAGCCTCTTTCCAGTCAAAATGAAATACCCAAGTTTAATGCTTTAGTATGAATACGAGTCCTTAACGTGTGTGAAGTTTTGGCTAGGGTTTTTTTGTTTGTTTGGTTTGGTTGTTTTTTTTCAATGGTAGACTAAGTTTTGATCTCTTTTCTCAACTGATACGGGGTTCTTTTCTGTATTCTGAGAGGTTTCCTTCAGCTCACTTTAAGTATACAGAGATGTGGCAGGCTGCTTGCTGTTCTTGTCAGTCACCAGCTCCTCTGCATCCATGTAAGCCAGGTATCTCTCTTGGCTAAGAAAGTTTAAGGCAAAAGACCTAGAGCTTACCAATGTCCTCGGTGTGTGATTCTAACATACTGAACTGGTCCCAATTCTCAAGTTGCTACCACAGAGATTGCTTTCCAGATCCCCTCAAGTGCTACCTGCTTTGATCTGTGTCTGTCTTCCTCACCCTGTCCTGTCATGTCCCGATTGACGCATCAAGCAAAGGAGGTGCTTTCTTCCTTGACTAATATGTTGGACTGAGTGAAATGGGATGGAAAAAGAGTAGTATCTACCAGCTCTGCAAGCTGAACTGGCCAAAGCCACTTTCCCATAGCCTGCATGCTTGCAGACAGTCCAAATTGCATGCTTGGGTTCTTCTGTGCCAACACCTACCTTGGCTAGCCGTGCTCGCTTGATGAGATCATTCAGCTTCCTCAGGGCCGCGTTGCGGGGCAGGCTCTGGATATCCCTGAACAGGTCCTGCTCCTCTGCCTCAAACAACTTGCGGTTGTCAGGGATGAGCAAGGGATGGGACCAGAAGGAGCCAATGTAGACCCTGATGACCTCAGGAGTGTTGACAATCTTTCCCAGGGACCACATGAGGGCACCGTACACGCGCATCAGCTGTTGAGTCTCTATCTGGTCAGCCTTGTTGAGAACAACTCTCATCTTGTCCTCATGGTTCTTCAGGGCCTTGATGACCTCAGAGAATTCATCAGAGATGTCCAGCTTGTGTGCATCGAAAAGGAGAATGATGCGGTCAACCCGCTCTGCAAACCACTCCAGTACGGCGGCAAAGTCGTAACCTGCAAGGGGTGGAGAAAAAGCAGAGATGCACATGCATGGGAGCAGAGAAACCTACTTGAGGTACCCACCTAGGGTAAGCTTGCAAAAGGAAGCTTCCCTAGGAGATCAGGTAGTTTGATAAAGGAAACACGAAACATCATTCCTTGTCTGAAAGAAGGTAGAGATGAGGCACCGTCCTTCATGTTGAAGTGCCCAAGATGCCAACAGTTAAGGATAGCTCTTACCTTCTCTATACTAAGAGATCATCCAAAGAAGTACTGAACTTGGGCTAGACGCTTCATTCAAATACATATAATGGGGAACTTACATATTCAAACAGCTACTGTCTTGTATGTGGCAACAGAAGGTCTAGTTTCTGAATTACAAACCATCAGCATAGCCCACAACGGCTCCAGAAAGCTGGATAATTTGCACCTAGACTGGTTTGAGATGCATATCTCTACAGCTTGGTAACTCTTGGGTCCTGCCTAGTTGTGTGAGATTAACTTTGTCCCATCCAATTCAAAACCCAGGATGCAAATAACCTGCCTTTCTTGAGTAATCATCCTGTCCTCCCTGCTGCATGTGCACAAAGGAAATGATTTGTGTTTAAGTACGTGGTGCTTAGAAGACAGCACTGCTGTGAACACCAGAGGTGACCTAAGCTACGATCAGTGGGTTCATACGTCATGTGCCTCAGAACCAAGGATAATGGATGCACAGTGTTAGACTTGGGTTCATCTCTAGGCAATACAGGGCATGGTAGTGTGTGTGGAGATGCTTTTAGAACAGCAGTAATGATGGCAACAAGGTGACCTCCTTTCCTAGCTCTGTGGTGGTTTTGCGCCTTCCTCAAAGCCTCACTGAGAGATTGGTGCTCTGCCTCTGCCCTGTGTTGTGCAACATTTGGGGTTATCTTATCGGTGTTGCCAGTGCTGCACGCTGTTAGGAGAGATCAGGACTGAGCGTGTGCTATTTGCATCTGAAGCCTTTAACGTACTATTTTAATCTTGGCTTTCATGAATAAATGTATGATAATTAGATCAGTGATTCCTTCCTGCCTTTTCTTCTTTTTTCTTCTTGTCCTCTCTAAAACTCAGAGGACAACCAGTGCATCCCAGTCTTTAGATTGGAACTACAGAAGACAGGACTGCTGAGCCCTCATCTTGAATTTTGCCACTGGCCTTTTCTTCCTCGTGACTAAGCAAGCTGAGGTGAAATCCTGGCTCTTGAGTCAGGAGTAAAGCCTGTGTGAACCTTCTTTTCAGCTGGAGAAACTGGTATTAACTGTTTCCCACTGAAAACTTTTATACAGCTGCAAATGTTATTACTGGGCAGTGTTTTGCTTTGGTCAATTATAGTTTGCTCCTTATAAGAAAAGGCTGGGGGGGAAATACTGCTGGGTGTGGAGGGTTTGCTCTGCTCTCTTCCATGGGATCTACAGAAATCATAGATGTGGAGGACAGTCGCACCAGTGGCTTTCTTCTCACTCAAGGCACTGATGTTGCCTCTAGCAGAAGAAAGTGATGCTGGGCCCTGGCTCTTTGCTCAGCTATGTTTGATGCTGAGAACTTCAGAGAATTCAGAACTGGTATTATCTTTGACAGAGACCTGCTGAGTATTCAATACATTGCATTGATATATGTGTATGTTGCTCAGACCACGTGACTGACCTCAGTAATAATCATGAGTCAGACCCTCTTACAATTGAAATAACCTTGGTCCTGTCTGCTTTCAGGTGTTAACAGCTTTTTACCCTTACATGTTCTCGCTGTAGGGAGCTCACCTCCACAGGTCTAATTGCCTACCTGCTGTAAAGCTATGTGTGCTGACTCCTTCACACATTGAACTGGGAAGCACTGGCAGCAGGACAGAGTCAAACCCAGCACTTCATGTCACTTGGACTGGGTTCAGGCTGTTAGCTGTCCCTCTGCAAGCAGATCGATGAAGTTGCAAATGGGGACATTTCCCTGCCCCTCCCAACTTTCCTAAACATGGCATGCACCCCTGCACCCAATGTCCAGTTCTGCCCAGGCTGCACTGGAGTCATCTAGCATGGCAGGATAGTTTGTTCTTCATAAGCAGAGCTACATAGATTGCTTTTTCACGATGGAAGCAATGAGTCAGGGTGACTGTTTGGAAATGTTTGTGCATTTAATCCTGTCAAATCTCATTGACTGGGATGCTGTTTTGTCAAGCTGGCACGTGTTTAAATTGCAGCATGACTACTTCTTCCAGCATTTTTCTTGTGGACATCAAGGGCGGGAAACAGTCACGGTCTCTGGGGCACCTTGTAATGCTACAGTGATGTCCTGTCCCAGAGTGTGGGAATGGTTTTCCTCTGTTAGTAGAGTCATGGCCACTGTTAGGCTCTCTGGTGTATTAACAGGGGTTGGGATGAAGTGGGGAAAGTGTCTGCAACTGACACTGCCCTCCTTTTAGTGATTCAGTCTAAGTGGGGACTGAATACACACAAAACAACAACAAAAAAAAAGTGGTATGGTAATTTTGATATTAGCTGAGGACTTGTGAGACTGACCATGGTCCTTTGATCTGCCTGGGTCTCAGGGTTTGTCCAAAAGTGTCTTCAGCTGCTTAAACTGCACTGCTGCTTTTAGGAATTTACCTCTTTCTTGCTGAATTTTAGTCACTAGGAGTTCCCTTCTTGTCCTTTTAAAGCTGGCATTATCCAGAGACTGAAAATTCACTAGGTAACAGCCCTCTGTAGGGCAGAGTTTTATGGCTGTGTATCTATTTGTCAACTGATAGATGGACTCTGTGTGTTTGAGGACAGCATTGTATGTCAAGCCTGGATCCACAGCAGCACTTAAGAGAGTATCTGCTGTGTGAGCCTCATTTAACGACAACCAAAAACGTTGTCCTATGCAACAAGAAAAGGGAATTAATACTTTCACAAGACCTTTTGTATGTTCCCAGCTGCTGAAGTAACATACGATGTGTCTTGAATGTCCCTAAGGACTTCATTAAATGCCTAGATTGATTAGCAGCCTTTCTTTTCCAGCTTCTTTGCTTGTTGTGAGATGCTCTCCTGGCAGTTGTCCTGTATATCTCCATTAAAGAGAAAATAAAGCCCTTGGGAGTAGAATTTGGTGATGTTTCAGAGCAGCCACAACAGCATGGATTCATGTGCATTCCATGCTGGGACAAAAGGCCAATCCATGTGTTCCTCTTGTATGTCCCACTTGGAATGTGTGAGACCTCCCTTGTTGGTGCCCAGCTAAGCAAGAAACATCTCTCTTTGTCTGCAGCTCTTAGCAAGCGCCCATCACATGCGTATCCACACAGGGGGATCCACACTGTGTGGAGGTGGCTGGCAGGAAAACCAAGGTGTATGTGTATGTATTTTGGTCTTAGGTGACAGAATACTTTAGAGGAGGAAAGAAAGGCAAATTATCCTGTGTGTTTTATCATTGCTTAATGCATAGCACGACATGTGGAAAGGGCAGCGGGGACAGACTTTCTACTTTTGAGTCACTAACTGTTGACTGTGCTTTCTCACAGAGGTGCCTAAAGAATTGCCACGTGGGTGATTCATAGGGTTAACTTTTTAGTTTTGCTTTTAGCATATAAAAAAACAGACAGCTTCTAAAGCATTTGGATAGCAGGGTGACAGGGTAAAATTCTAAGGACAAGCCATTGCTAAAGATGTTTAAAAATAAGCCCTTAAATTTGTATTTTAAAGTTATAGCTCAGAGCGTTCATTTTCAGAAGACTTTCTAACAGCATAGGGAACTTGAGACATTTTGCCTGATTCCAACCAGAGCTTGATGTGCTCAACACCTGAAAACACACAAAACTACTTCTGTAACTAAATCTATGCATTCTCTCTCTCTCTCTCTCTCACTATATCTATATATCTTTATCTATAATTTAAGCAGTTCAATTCCTCTACTGCCCCTTTTTTATTTCACAAATGCACAGGGCCTGGCTCTACTTTCTTCTGGGAGTTTATTACAGTGTGAGCTTAGACCAAGAACTGACCTTGGTCTACAGTCAAATTCGGAGTGTCCCCTTGCTCATTCCACTGCAAATGCGTTATGTCTCAGTGTTGTAGAGCGTTGCTAAGGCCTCTCTCAAAAGCAGCCAGTTTACTATCTGTGATTTGGCAGCCTTTCAGTGATGGGAGAAGCTACCCCCATAACACACAGTCTTAGCATGAAGCTGCAGGACCTCTGGGAAGCCAGCTGTTTGCCCAAGCTGCGTAAATGCAAACCCATGATTACAGGGATATTCAGAGAGAAACGTAAAGGGGAGAATTTTCTGTTCAGTAATTCCTGGCTGTTTGTGGTTGCACTTGCATTTCTGTTGAAAAATATGACACGTATTTAAACATTCTCTAATGTCACTGATGCAGCTTCTTTCCCAACCTCCAGAAAAAGCAAACATGAGTAGAAAACTAAGCCCAGCCACACGGTATTAGGAGGATAAGATGAACACGATGATAATTTTCTTCTATCAGATGTCTTTTCATGGGGCAGATTTCCTTCTGACACCATGAAAAGGACTCAACAGATTTAATACAAAGCTGACAAGTCAGCGGGGCTGTCAGTGGATTCATCCTACAGAGGAAAAAAACATCCTCTTGCAGACACCCTGCCACCTAGACTCCATCAGGCAGACCGAGCTAATGACTACTGGAATACCTGGCAGCACACATTTCACTAAGATCTGGCAGGATTATGCAATTACATCTCTGTCAAGTCACACCAGGCACGATATGGTCTTTATGCTGACTGTGGAAAGATGATTGATACCGGACGCAGCATAAAATCTGCCTGGCTGTAACATTTTTAAGCCAATTTAAACCAGCAGTGAGTCTGCATGTATTGGGTTCAGCATTTCTCACCGTATAGCTACAGTGGCTGTTCTTTTTTTGGTTGGTTGGGTTTTTCTGTCTGATGGTATGCTTCCTACTGGATTTCCTGTCTTGTGGAACTGTGGCTACAGCCCTTGTGGTGGCAAAGTTTGGATGGGACGAAAGGAAGGGGTATTGTAAGCTCAAGAAATGCTGGAAAAAAAATCCCTCAAACTGCTGCTTTGCACCAGGTATCTCACAGCTTGCTTTAAACTGCACTGCTGCTGTTAGGCATTTACCTCTTTCTTGTTGAATTTCAGTCACTAGGAGTTCCCTTCTTGTCCTTTTAAAGCTGGCATTATCCAGAGACTGAAAATTCACTAGATAACAGCTCTATAGGGCAGAATTTTATGTCTGTGTCCCTATTTGTCAAGTGATAGATGGACTCCATGTGTTTGAGGACAGAAGCAGAAGATGGGATAGCTAGCATGGCAAGCACTGACTACCTAGAGAGGGAGCAGCTCTTGGAGATGAAATGAGGGCTTGTTCCAGGGAGCTAGTGACTTAATCTGCATTTTTAAATTGAATAAGAGGGTTTGGAGGCTTAGTCTCACTGATCACAGTGATACCCTGCCTGAAAGCCCTTCGAAGTCCAAGGAAGATGACTATGTAATGGCAAAACAAGCAGGAGAGGGAGAACATGCCAGCAGGGGCAGGTGTCACCTGAATGTGACAGATGGCTGTAAGCAAAGGAGAAGGAAGGTGACAAGATGGTCAGAGGAGGAAGGGAGGGGAAGTGACACAACCCTGTGAGGACATACAAAGTGAGTGGGAAGCAAGACGGGTAGCTGTTGTGAGACCCAGAGAGAGATGGCACAGCAAAGAGGGTGCTGGAGAAAGAGTATGGCAGATGAAATAGCTCAGACTGGTTAGAAGAACAGTCATTTGGGCAAGTTTCTCTCAAGGGGAAGAGCTGGCGGTGCCAGCAAGGAGAAGACAGAAGGGAAGATGAAGTGAGGGATGAATACTGGATAGACCTCGCTGCTGCTCATCCTAAACCATCTTTGCAAAAAGCTGCTGTACTCCTCTCTGGAAGTGGCTGCCTTACGGGTAGATATAAAGAGATTCCTGCAACGTGTATCTGTGGGTGTGCTGGGAAGTAGACAGAAGCCTTCCGGGATGAAAAGACTTCTCTGAATGTTAGATGTCATAATTTCTACAGCAGGTCTCAGCCTTGACCATCGCTTCTGCCTTTGCCTAAACTTAAAGAAATAATCCATTCTGGAGCAGGTGATTCATAGCACCAAGAGCTACATCTTCCAGCCAGTGCTCTGCATTTCTTCCCCCTTGCACCGAAGAACTAACAGAAACATTACATGTGTTTTGGAGATGTAAAGGTTTCCAAAGCAAAGGCAAAAGGACTCAATAAAGCACAGTAAATCTGCCTATGTTTTCAGCTAGGAAAGAGGGGCTGGTGTCAGCTTTCTAATGCTAACATTTACATTAACCAGTACCAGAAGTGACAGACTCTGGCGTTTTTGCTTTCATGTTGTTTAGTACAAGGGTTTAAGAGTTGGAAAAAGACAGGGCTTTTGCTTTATGTCACTGGGAATTTAGTGAAGCCTCACTAGATGGGTTCAAATTGGGTGGAGTAAAACTGAGAGCATTGCCCAGAGCAAAGCTTCCTTAGGACAGCCTGTTTAGCTTCTCCGTGCACACAGCACAACTTGTCTCCTTCGCCTTTTACACATTATCATCTTTGTCGCTTGTGACAGATGGACCAAACGTTTTCTGGTACTTGGGCCAATCCTCAACACCGTTACCAGCCAGATTTTGAGACCTCAGAAGGTATCTGAATATAGGTCAAGTTTTCCAGAGGGGTCAATGCAGAGCAGCGCTGATGCATAGCTTGAATTCCAAGGCAGTTTTGTTTTGTTTTTTAACTATGGTGTCTAAGCAAAAACTGCATTCTCCCAGTACAAACAGTTTAAGTTTGCAGAGGAATAACGTTTGAAAATATGGCCTGAAATGGCCATCAGTAACCGATAGCTGCTCCCAGTGACCAGGAAATACAGTCCTCCTCCGTTGTTACTCGGGATGCTGAAAGAATACATGATGGGCATAAATAATGCAAACCGAGATACCAATGGGCATACCGACCCTTCCTTCATGAAACAGATACACAGGATATTTCCTGGGTGCACAGTGCACAGTAAAATGGACTAATTAAACAGTGGATCTGAAAATCAGACTTGTTAGATCAACTGTTCAAAATCAGCCAAAAAAAAATATAAAAGGACAGCCCTTTCTATCTGTGCAACTATTTAATCTCAGTTCTTCTGTGTTATTTTTATTTTCCTCTTACAGTTCTGGAAATGCAAAACATAACAGTGTTTCTAACCCAAATCATGAGAACAGCACCTCCCCCACCTACTCTCCTCACCCTGAACAAAATCATAGTTTGGTCTTCCCAAAACCCAAACAGGATCTTGAGTTTTTGCTTGCATCCTGCTTTTTGGTCAGAAGAGTTAGGCATGTGGCTTCACAAATTTCTATGAAAAAAAAAAAGCCCAGAACTGTGCAGGTTTCATACTCAGTTTTTTTGCTGCTCTTAGAGGAAGTGCAGAACTGTGTGACTGCAGGAACTGAGCCTTTCAGTGGAACAGTATGTGTTTGTGAGGCTGATAAAATCAGGCAAGTTGGCAGAGTAGCTACTGCACTGCAGTAATGGAGGTGAACTGGAAAGTCAAAACCAACCACTGCACTTTCACCCTCTTAGGCAGAGTGAAATACAAAATATAAGCAAACATCACCAGTGGGGAGTACTATAGCAAATATTTGAAATGCTTTCCTTTTAGAGGCTTTCAGGGTGGATGCTTTCAGCTGTGTATCGTGCTGTTGCTAACACATGTGACTAAACTCTTTGGGGGAAAAAACCAATTGTCTTGTTGCCACTGTACCCTAAAGAATGTTGCATGAAGAGGAAGACCATCTATTCCTTTGGTGTCTGCCTTCCCTTCCAAGGAAGGCTATCTGAGAGAGATACAGTCTGTCTGAGAGCTCTGCGCTGCCTAAGACTGTTGTCCATGCACATTTTTCTTCTCGCTGTCAAGCTGGTGACTAAATATACCTGGAGCTGAACCTGCTGGTCATTGGGAAGACTTCCCTCCTTCCCAGGAGAGACAGCAAGGCTAGTGGGTGGTTTCCTTGGGTATAGGAAGCCTGGGCTGCACTGCAGCCAGCAGAATGGGACTGGAAGGCTGAAGAGCATGAGTTGCTATTACTAGGTGGCTCAATTAGCATGGCAGACTGCTCAAGATGATGAATTATGAGGAAGTCCTAACTCTTGCCCTGGTTCTGCTCTACTGCATGACCTGACCTGTGGGTCCTCCCCTTCATCCTCATTTATTTCAGTACAGTTGTGCCTTTCTTATCTTCCCTCTCAGCAGGATGGTCTAAACTCATGTGATGCCAGAACAGTGTTTTGCAAATGGACAGTATCCATATTACTGAATTGTAAAAGCAGTCAAAACTTCTGCTGCTTCGGTACAAGTACCTCCCCTTTGGGCATCTCTGCAGCCTGCTGTTGCCTCATGCTCAGTTTGAAACAGGAGAAAGAACAGACAGAGGGACAAGGCAGTGCAATGACTAGTTGTTTATACGTGGACATAGATACATGCCCTAGTATGTGAAAAAGGCCAGAAGACAAATGGCTGATCTCCAGGCAAGAAGGATCATACAGAAGCAGCGAAGGACAGGATGCTTTGGATCATGGTATCTTGGGAACACTTCCCACCAGGCCTATAAATGAAACCTGTATATCTCAGAGGACCTAGCGACAAGATCTATGATACCATGTGTGCCCACCACAAAGAAGCAGATGAGTTCCAGGAGCTCAGTAAGACAAATCACTGCAGGCAGCTGGAAAGCTGCCCATTGGAAAAGAACCTGAGGATGTTAGTCAACAGCCGGCTGAATATGATCCAGCAGGGTGCCCAGGTGGCCAAGAAAGCCAGCAGCATCCTGGCCTGTATCAGGAACAGCATGGCAAGTACGATGAGGGAAGTGATCATCCCCCTGTACTTGAAACTGGTGAGGCCCCACCTTGAGTGCTGTGTCCAATTTGAGCCCCTCATGACAAGACAGACATTGAGATGCTGGAGTGTGTCCAGAGAAAGGCAACAGAGCTGGTGAGAGGTCTGGAGAACAAGTCTTGTGAGGAGCAGCTGAGGGAGCTGGGGTTCAGCCTGAAGAAAAGGAGGCTGAGGGGAGACTTTCTTGCTCTCTGTAACTCCCTGAAAGGAAGCTGTATAGTGGTGGAGGTCAGTCTGTTCTCCCAAGTAACAGGGAGATGAGGACATGAGGAAACAGCCTCAAGTTGCTCCAGGGAAGGTTTAGATTTGATATTAGGAAAAGTTTTTACACTGAAAGGGTTATCAAGCATTGGAATGTGCTGCCCAGGGAAGTGGTGGAATCCCCATCCCTGGAGGTATTTAAGATACAGGTAGAGGTGATGGTTTTAGTCAGTGTTAGGCTGACTGTTGGACTCAATGATCTGAAGGGTCCCTTCCAACCTGGACAATTCTATGATTCTTACCAGAGCCTGAGAGCAGCAGCAGCAGCTGTGCCAGCGCTGGTCATCTCATTGCATTCCAAGGGGAGGTGAACTACATCTATGTCAGACTGCATCACCCTCAACCACCTGCCAGGCCTAATCCTGCAGGTCTTCTCCTGGGGAACCTCATGGGCTGCTCTGTGCAGGGCAAGGCGGCTTTTATGATTCTGTAGTGGTGTCCAGCAGGAGAACCAGCGCAGAGCTCTGTCTCTCAGGATTATACAGCATTCCTTGGAGGAAAACCTGCCACCCGTTTGCAAAGCCCTGTTGCTGACACTAACACTGGTGCTTCTGCACACTCCCTGCCCATCGAGGAAGGGATTGTGTTATCTGTCATGTTAGCCTTTCCCACAGCAATGAGGCAGGGAATTTAATTCACAATTGTGTTCAGACAGATGAAAAGTTTCAGAACCTGGTCTTGGCCCCTGAATCATTCCTTTAAACACAGTTTCCTCATTCCTACTCCTTGAAATGCGGA
This sequence comes from Jacana jacana, assembly GCA_013400555.1. Lineage (NCBI taxonomy): Eukaryota > Metazoa > Chordata > Aves > Charadriiformes > Jacanidae > Jacana > Jacana jacana. The sequence continues at coordinate 247,234 of VZTM01035043.1, read as the reverse complement.
TGCAATAACAGGAAAAGCTATTGCCTTAAAACTCAGGGGTATAAGGTGGTTCTAATGGGTTGCTAAGCTTTGATACCATGCTATTCTGCTAAGCTGGCCCTGTATAGATTAGCCAATACTCTTGATGTCTAATGGGAAAGGGAGAGACTTGCTATGTTCCCAGTGAGAGGAATTTTCTATTTTTAGAAAGGCTGCTGGTTCTCATGGGATGGGCAGGCTGGGAAAGCCTGCCACGTTTTTTGCATCTTCACTTTTTCCCTTCATATTTATGACAGAAAGCTGTTTTACTGACCTTGCATCACAAATACCCCAGTCTGAAGGTCTTAAAATCTGTTACTAGCAAACAACAGGGGTAAGAAGAGTTCCCTTGTTCCCCAGCAGTTAAGAAACTTCCAAGTGTCTCTTGGGAAACCTCTGTAAGCCTCCCTCAGGTCTTGTTTCATTCTTAACAGGACTCCGAGCAGGCTGAGAAGGTATAGAAGGGCAGGAGCATTTGTGGCATCAGTGTTTTTTAGCACTGTCTCATTTTCTGCCTAGAAAACACATTATTGGTCTACCTGCTCCAAAACCAACTTGTAAGCTTGCTGGCAAAAGCACCAGCCTCACTGCTTTTTCCTATTCTTCTTCTATCGAAGCCAGAAAGCGAGTACTCCCTTTCAAACACCAGCTTCCCTCAGATAAACTCAAGCCGCAGCCTGGCAGAAGCTCTTCCTAAACATACACACCTCAGCACTCTTTTTTTTTCTGCCTGGGCTGGATCCCCTGCAGACAGAAATTGGTGGAATTCTACCAGTTTCAACAAAGCTACGTTCATTTAAACCAGATGAGGATTTTGTCCCTGTAGCTATTGAAAGAGGCCATCCACTGTGGCACACGTGAGCAGTGTCAGGCTATCCTGGACAGAAATGGTTATGTAGAGAGATCCCACCTACCCTGTACTTTTTAATTTGGGATTAGGTCAGTTAACAGCCAGATTGCGTGACAGCCCCCTTGTCTGGCTAGAGGTGTAGCAGAGCGAGTTCTTGGGATGTTAGGATGAGCAGGAGACCGCTGTGTTTCATCTAGAGTTCTCACCTTCTGGCAAAAGGGTGGAGTGACCATGCACTGTAGTCATAGGGCCAATGCACAAGCACTTAATTGTGCCAAGGGCAGAAGAGTTACCCAGGAAGAACTTGCCCTGCATGCTGAGACCGACCTCAAGTCCCACCACTAGGTCCAGCACGCAAAAGCTTACAGAATTGGGACTCCTTGTTCCCCAAGCTGTTCCAGATGTTTGGAGAGGCATTGCTGGCTCAGGTCAAAGTACACCAGTGACTTTCCCAACAGCACACAGCTGTATGCTGGCATATTCTGGCACTGCTGGCATTTACTAGAGTAGCTGCAGGAACGGGACCCCAAGGCCCACTGGGAGGCTGGTAGAGAAATTTTGTAAAAGGAGAAGCAAGAAGTGCCAGTACATTTTGCAGGAGGGTATTTTTAGTACTGGAAATAGCTGGAAAATAGGAACAATCTTGCAATACATATCAGGATTTGAGCTGGTGAGGAGATTGGGTAAGGGGGCTATGGAAACTTTTGGGGGGGACTTGAAAAATAAAATATTTCCTCCTAGGCAAGTTTTCTTCACACTAATAGTTCCACAAGAAAACTGGTTGCTTTCAGTGGCATTTTTAAACTGAAAAATGTTTACACCATGTGATATAAATTGTTTTAAGGTCCACTTTTAAACACTTTCTGCTGAAGGGAGGAATGCTTGCACAGCATGTTTTTCAACCTTCTGATGAAGGCTTGCACATCTTACTACCTTTTGTAGAATGCCTAGGAGGAATTTATGATCCCTTACCAATGCAGAGACCCATGCTGGAAAAGTTTAATGTGAGTTTTCAATTAAGTCTAGCTGTTCTTTATAGCTTTATTAACAGGTTTTTAAGCTAATGTCCTTGTGGGAGAAGATGCCAGTGCAATAAACAAGATCTGGCTCTGTGCAAGGCAGCTGTAGAACTCAAAGAGAAAAGGTGGTTTCCGTGAATAATTTCAATGCAAAGGATCCATTTAGTGTCCCCAGGATTCCCAGATTCCCCACTACAATGAGGAACCCGGTGTTAACGGTTTTTAAGTCCAGTCTAGTGCTGTGCTGGATTTAGGAAGCCTGGACAGTGCAAGAAGCCTGCTAGGTCAACTGGAAAGAAGGCAGGTTGATTACCACAGGAGCCTTGCCTGTGGCTCATCAACAAGTCACTGAAAACAAGCTTTTCTGCAAAGCAGATAGGTATTAATTGGCTCTTTCTGATGGAAATCTGTTCCACTGGGAAATACTGGACTGTGACACAGGTACTGCTGACTTTGTCAGCAACCTTCCCAGAAAACATTTAAATATTCTACAGCAGACCACAAATCAAGTCCAAAGGGACATTGGTAAAGTCATGCTGTATATCTCTGAGAGGCTCCTACTAGTGTTTCTGTATACACCTCATACAGCTTAAGGTGAAACTCATGCAGAACCCTTCTGGTTTTCACTACTGTCATTTGGAAGACTTACCTCTGCTAATTCTCTGCTTTTCTCCCGAAAGGATTCCTGGTGTATCAATGACACTGATGCTCTCTAACACGGGATTAGGTAGCTGGGCACAAACGAACCTGTGTGAAAATAGATGTGTTTAAAACAAAAGCAAAAGGTATTTATGATGTGCTGAACACCATAGGGAGTATGGGACAAGCCAAGCTCTGATCTCCAAAGTTGTTAGCTGGAGTTCAAAGCTACTCTTAATTTAAAGAAATGAAAAAAAGCCAGAACTGAGCTCTTTCTCTGACTGTTTTGCTGCTCCTGGAACATGGGTCTCAGTCATAACCTATGACTGTTTCTTTTAAGTGGCCCCCAAATTGCAAATTATTAATGAAAATATGGAAATTTGAACTTTTTCATTTGATGTTTAGATTTTAGCAAGAAGCAGTATTTGTTTTTCTTAAGTGTTTCCCTGCAGAGTCCTCAACTCAAGTGAAGTAACTGGTTTAAAGAAAAACAACATAGGATTTTTGTTCCTTTAAATCTGGTCTTAGAAAGCGTGCTATTCTTGCACCACAGGCAATGTGAGATCTCAAGAGGCTCCTTAGTCTATCCTCCTGCCTCAAGGCAGGATTGATCAGATGTTTGTCTAAATTGTTCTTCGAATCAATAACAATGTAGACTCACCAACATTTGCTGGGAGTCTACTCCATTACTTAATTATCCTTACAGTAAAACCTCTGTTTCCTAAAGTCTAATCTAAATCTCCTATGCTACAATGCCTGGCAGTCTCAAATGCAGTACATATGGAAAATTATTTCTTTTTCCCTTCTTGTTGCTATGTGTACTGTTGTCATCCTGTTTCCCTCTAGTCTGTCCTCTAAAAAAACAGTGTGGGTTCTTCCCCCCCACCCCATCCCTTTTAGTTGTCTGTAGCTGCCTTTCCCGCTCACTTCTAAGTCCCTGAAGACCCTCGCAGCTATCCTTTGGGTCCTCTCAAGCTGCTTCACATATTTCTTCAGGCACGATGCCCCAAGCTGACGTGGTGCTCCAGCTGTGACTTTGCCATTGGTGAACGGAGTGGATGGAATGCTCCTTATCTCTCACATATGACAGGTCGTGTTTACATATCTCAGCAAGATGTTTGCTTTTTTAACAGCTTTTGTATGACACTGTTGACTTGCATTCAGTTTGCAATTCACTCCTCCCCCCTCTGCAGCTCCAATTCTATGTAATTGCTCTTTAGCTGGTTGTTCCCCATCTTCTATCTAGGCTAAATCCCTGCCTAAGAAGAGTAACTTGTGTTTGTTCTTAGTGGGTCGTAGCTCATCTATTTCAGTTGCTAGTAACAGTGAAGGACAGTAAAACCCCATCCACTTACGTGGCTCTCGGTAACATTTCATGGATAGCCTTTTTGTGATGGCATTTCAGGCAGCTATAAATATGTGTGTGTATATGTACATAAGCATATTAATAGGGTGGTGTGACATCCAGGCATAAAAAAACCCCATGTTACTGTGGGAGGAAGCAGAACCACACACAAGGGTGGGGGTTGGTGCACAGGCCACTACATGCAATCAAGGCAGGCAGAGCCTTGCAGGGCTCTGATGAGTGGCTGGTTCTGCTGAAGTCCCTGCAATTATGAACTCCTCCAGGCTGTGCTACAACTTCACCCCAATTTTTCTACTTTTGAGACTCCAAGAAGGTTCTGACAAGAGTGAATCCTCATAGGTTTAGATGAGTGCCTTCTCTCCTGAGCTGTCAGCTATTTCAAATCACATACTGCAGCCTCTCTCAGACATCCACAGCTTGGCAGGTGGCAACAGGGAGCATTTCTGAACATGTAACACCTCATGTAGAATGGGGAGGGCGGGGGACTAACTTGATTCTCCTGTTGATTTCCAGGCACAGCAGCAGGGAACTAAAGGCTCACAAGGTTATGTTATTCCCCTGTCCTGCCAGCCCCAGTTTGTGCTCCATTGTTACAGCTCTAAGCGTTCCTTATGGTATAACATTAAATAGCTTGAGCAAGGGGATTTTCCACCAGTTTCTCTAGGGAATTTTCTCCACAGGAGGCTTCAGATATAAGGTCAGAGGCCAGCATGAGCGAGATAGCAAGGTTGCTGAGGCTGCTGCCTTCCTCCTGTCCCAGCAGAACCTCAGGGAACATGACCTAATTATCTTCAGGGCCATATGAAGGGAAGAGCGTGGTACCAGAGTAGACTTTCACTACCTTTACAGGCAGAGCACAGGGGAGAAAGAGGAACCTGTTATCCATGATGTCTCCTGCCACTGACAGCACAAAAGCAGGGCTGACTCCACCCTACTTTCCCAAGACTTATTATGGGGGTAGGAAGAATCTTGCAACCAAGCCAATGAGATATGAAATGGCTGAGATCCCCGATTTTGCTCCAGGCCCTTGGTGCCAAACAAGTCCTCCTAATAATGAGGTGCAACCTGTAATCTCTCTGCTGGGATCCCTCCAGAGCTGTGGTAGTGCCAGCAGAGTTGGACATAGCCTTTCTCTCAGGTTCTCAGAAACCATCTGGGGCAAGACAAGGAGGACAAGAGACAAGGTGAAAGCACGGTACTGCAAAGCTGCCATCCTTTCAGCCCTGGGCAGCCTGTCAGCCTTATCTCTGTCCTCAGCCAGGAAGGTACGGGCAAGCGCTCCGTCTCCTGGGAATGAAGGGAGGGAGGAGACAGGCTCCAAGCAGCACAATTAGCTGCTGTCTCTCAGCCAAATCCTGACTGTACCACTCTTTCCCTGCTTCCTGGAAGGCAGCAGATCAGTCTCTGCTGGGAAGGGAGTACCAATGGAGGCTGGATGTTCACTCTTCCTGTACCTCCACTTAGCTTCTCTGGAGCAGCAGGCTCTGCACCCCACAGGACATAATTCCATGGGCTGCCACCTCTCAACCAAGACCACCACAGTCTATACAAATCCTACTGCCTTGGGCTGCTCTGCTTCTTTCTACTGGTGCCTGTAGCCAGTCATTATCTTTAACTACCCAGGGTAAACTGGACTTGCCCATGGTCATGCTCTTATCTCAGCTTAGAGGGGTTGTTCCTGGAGATTACCTCCCTTCTTTAGATTTCTTGCTTACAGCCTCCTAGCTGAAGTTAGTGCCTTAGTAAGGAACACAAAACAGCAGCAAGGTATGTGCAAGGCAGAGATGGCTCCACACTATGTCTTGCCAAAAGCCCGGCCCACAACAGGGGTGAGCGTGGGTGGCTTGATCCAGTCTAGTTGGTGCACCCTGACTTACTTGGCTAAATTTCTGGTCCTCTAAGTCAATTCTTGCATGTGCCTAATTTCTTAATTAGCTGGATATTACCACCTGCATTTTCAGCACTGTGATGCTCAAAATGCTGAGCTAGTACCCCTTAGCGTGTCTTCCTCTGCCCATCTAGAAATCATTACCCCCTTTTTTCTACAGCTGTCAGCATAAAAAGGGTTAATTGGCTGTTGTGGCTACTCTTTGCACTGGTGCTGCTGAATAGCTGCAGTGCCTCTCTGTCCTGCTGTCCTTAGACATACTTGACTCCTTCCTCACAAGAGAAGTAAGAGTAGCAGGGGAGTACCAACAACACAGTATGATACAGGGAACTAGGCCAATGCATGCAGAGATCCCTTGCTGTACTACGGGCAAACTGCATTCAGGACACATCTATCAGTCCAGTTCAGGAGTGTCTGCTTTTTTGGCCTCTCTGCCTGGCCTCCCTACTCCTGACATTGCTTCTCCTCTGCAGTGAATTGTCTGCCAGTTGTGGCTGTTCTTGGCTATCAGCAGAACTGTTCCAGATGATGTTCTCTTCACCTACTATCTCTGCACTCCAGGCAAGCAGCCTGTTATTCTCTTAGGGCAAAACACCTTTTTCCCCTGGGGTAGGGAGCGGGGAGTTGCCTGACCTAACAGTTGGCCAAGCACAGACATTCTGGGCCCTACAAAATATTGAAAACATCTCAAAGTCTCTCTGGTGCCAGACCACGTTGATGTATTTGAATGATGAGCCTATGTAAGGATCAGGTATTTCTTCCTGAGGCACTGTGAGGTTCACCAGCGACCCACCGGCAAGGTCCCTCTTCTCTCATCAAGCTTCTCTGTAGGTCCCTTCCCTGTTTCATTGCGGCCTACACCAGCACTCCTGTGGTCAGTGCTGGTAGGAAATGCTGTGCTCTCTGGATAGACCCTCTCTAAGCCTGGAAGTTAGAGGGAGCCAAAGCCCAGCTTCCCTGTTTTTTTAGCCAAGCAGCTGCCACATTTCCAATGTCTCCCACACTGCGTTAGGAGGGAAGGCGCTGATGATGGGCGTAGTCAGACAGTTTGTTCCCATCTGCCTGCTCTAACAGTTTGTGCTCATCTAGGATATGGGTGTGTGCTGCTGGCTTCCTGCAAGGGCTAGATCTAAAATTCAGTAGGGTTGGCCTGGGTCTAGGGGATGGAAATGTTACATTCCTTATGTCACTGAGCCACTGCCCAAACCCCCTGCTACAGATTTTTTTTACAGGAAAGACATTAGAGCCACCACCTGTTTGCACTTGAGGAAGGCACCAGAATGAAGACAGCTTGGGTTTGTTACAAGAGGGACGTTCAAGCAATGTTTAAAAACACAAGAAAGTAAAGACACACACGTTGTGCCAGTTCTACTTCTTTATGGACTTCAGTGGCTACGTCTGGTTGGACTATTTAACTTCAGAGAACTGAACCAATGGCAGGAGCAGCTAGGGGTATAAAAGCAAGGGAGAGCAAAGCTTAGTAAAGAGGTTTACCTCTAGACTCCTACAGGATGAGTTTGACAGGCTGTGCTTTGGTTTTTGTTTTGTTTGTTCAAGTAAAATTATGTTTTGTCCCATGTTTGACTGATATGTGCCTGGTACAACTGGAAGGGCTTTGCATCAGCCATGTGGATGGGGAGGAAAAAAAAGGAAGAATAGTGTAATGCCTTACCGCTTTAAATTGCTACCTATAGTGCTCATTAGGTTCTAGCTTTACTCTCCAGAGTAAATTCTTGAGTACTGACCTGTTCAAAAAGGCATTGCCAAAGGCGTTGAGTTTCCTGAACGGTTTTTTGGGATCCACCACCAAGGCATTTCCAGGAACAATTCCTTCTACATCTCCTTGCATAACTGCTATAAAGGAGTCAGTTGTAGGCTCTGGTCCAATCCTCATCCCTGGGAAATCCTGCTCCAGCAGGTACCTGTAGTCAAAAAACAGGGTGTGGCCATGAGACATGAGCTGTCTAAGTCCGAAATGAGTTGTACTGAAGATTGCGGTGTAATTAGGAAGCTCAAGAGTATGGATCCTTGGATCCTTCTGAAACTATTTTTAACACTGTCACTGAATCACTTGATAAATGTCATGGTAGCTTTTCTACTCAGGAACTGCACATTTAAAGCTTTCTTATTTCAGGTGGATTAAGAATTTTAGATTATAACTGCTGCAAAGAGCTTTTCATCATGTTTGATCATTTGTGTGTTTTAATCCTCAAGATGTTTGGAGGAGACTTAACACAGCAAAGGGAAAAACAGCAGTTCACTGCAATTACAGAGTTAATCCCGAAACCTTACTGGCCTTTGATGCCAATATCAATTACTTCACTCCTGCTCATTTCAGCAGACTCATCCAACTAATGTGCTTAGCCCCCAGTCCAAAGCAGTCGCTTAAATGCCAACTTCTCCTGTACTTTGCTGTTGAAGGCTCAAGTCTCCCTTCTTGCCTGCTTCTGCAATGCAGCTCTGGGTCTGCATTACGAACTGTTCAGGCATATTGAGCACTACCTACATATGTGGGTGGCAGAATATTTCCCAGTATTTATTATCAAGCTAAATAGCACAGTAAGCACAACATCCCTTTATTATTTCCTAAGCCTCTGGCAGCCTCTCTCAACATACAGTTTGGCATATTTCATGGAAAGACAGTTACCCATGGGGCTGAATTAGAACCCTGGCAGCACACCCTGACTTGACCCTGCCAAATTCAGGGAGGGTCAGTGGTGTGCATGGGCCAGTTCCTCACGCTGGAGCCAAATGCCATCACTCAGGTCAGGTCTGTGTTTGCATGCACAGCAAACACCCCACTTACTGATCCTGTGCAGAGAACTAAGACCATTATCTCCATGTGGCTTGTAAATGGGTGCTAAAACCAGTATAGCCCTCTGTATGGGATGGTGTTGGACCACCTGACCTGGTGATAAGCTCTGAATTGTCATGTAAGGAACATAACTGCCAGGTTATGGAAGTTAGTATAATACTGTGTTGCTTGTTGCCAGCAGGTAGCAGGCACTTCCTCTTCCATTGCTTTGGCTAATCTGTAGTAGACAAAGTAAAAAGATAAATACAGAATTGCTGTGATGTTAAAAGTAGATTCGGGGGATGGGGAAAAAGGAAAAGGGAGAAGGGCTGAAGATTTTTCATCACTGAAATAAAAAAAAAAAAACAAAAAAACAAACAACCAAAAAAATCCCCCAACACATTACCTGCTTTGGCAGAAGGGTTGCACTGGGTGATCTCCAGAAGACCTTTCCAACCCCGTACCATTCTGTGAGACCAGTGTGTTTAACAGCCAGTATTGGTTCACTCAGGTGAGTTTTATCGGAGACCCAAGTTCCTCTATATGAGGGACTACAGGACCATTGGCATAAAGGCTTGTAATAATTTTTTTGGGGTTCCTGCTTTCACCAACATTTTAACAGAGGTAATAATCATCCAGTGTTTTAGGAACAGCAAAAAACATGTGTTTGTTTGGCAGGGCTATTTACTGACACCATGTCAGCAAATGCATTTGCCAGTGGACAAGGCCAAATCCACTGAACTTAAAGGTTAAAAAAGGAAGGGCCAGCCAGGATCTATTGCAAATCCATATTACTTACCTGGCTTTAATAAGAATGTCTGCAGCAAGAACTCCAGCAAAAATATCCAGAATTCGCTTTAGACCTGATCATCTCCCTTATTGGTATTTTAACATGGATTTTCTTACTTCTTTAATCCAAAGACATTTCTAAATCCTGTGTTCATCAGATTGTCACCAGAAGTGACTTCTCTTAATGGAGGCAACTCTGAGATTAAGCAGCAGCTCTTCCCCAAAAACTTGAAACAATCCAGACAGGGAACAGCCCTCTGATCTCATATACCAGGGTGAATTTATCCAACCTATCTAAAGCCTATGCAGGAGTTCCTCAACCATTTGCTAGGTTAGAAGCCACTTGGGAAACCAGGCTCGTAAGTCCTCAACGGCAATGCAAAAGTGTCAGCCCCTGACAGACATGGCTGCAGCGGCTACTCACTGCTATTTGCTTTCCTCTGCTCCCACTTTGTACTTTGCTTTTGGTCTGCCATAGTGTTTTCAAAAGTGATATGCAGATGAGTATTCACTGAATCCATAGAAAGAAATCCTTGAGTTCTCCCCTTGCAAATACTTGAGAGCGAAGAAACAGGTAGTGATAATTATCAAATACAAGTGAAATGCTTTTGAGAAACACCCCTAACTCCCAATGCCAGGTCACAGTCTTGTGGTAAGAATAACCTGCTTGTTTTTTGTGGGCTTGAGATGCACATGTAATACAATAACTTTTGAGCAACGGGAGAAAAAGCACCTGGGGTGTTTGTCAGTCATATATAGACAAAGCTCCCAAGAAAGCCTAAGCAAGAGTCCTGTATATAATAACAATACTCCTCCTCCAGCCAGGCTGCTGAAAAGAATTTTATCACAGCTCCATTCAGCTCATGTTTCAAAGCATTTCTATTTTTATTTCTTGTATAAGACTTAAAAACAAAACAAAATCCCAACAAAAGCTCTCTCAGAGGAGCTACAAGAGAATATTAGTGGACCTTATATAGTAGTGATATGAAATCAGATGAAAACTTGCAGTGCCTAGTATCATAGCATCTACTATAATCTGAGAGATTTGGGTCCATTGTGCAGTAGGGTGTCTGCAACACAAGAATCCCATTGTAGGCAGGACAAATAGAAGGGGATTTATTGACACTGTCTGATGGAGAGAAGGCAATTCTGTAAGGCAGTGACACAGGCTACACTTGCTAACAGCAGCAAGCTAGAGAACACACGCAGTTGTCACATTTGTGGGGATTTCTGGAAGGGAAGAGCAAACAATGGCTGTGGAAAACACCAACTGACAGTTAGCAATTTCCTCCGTCAGTGCAGTTGACCTTACCTTGAGCTTACTACTAGCTATGAGACCTCCAAGGGTCTCCAGGAGCAACCTCCAGCCAGTTTGGGGGAGAGTATCAGCCAAGAAGTGAATGGTTGTGGGGTTTTTAATGGCTAGTCTGCTTTTAGCAGTGTCTGGAGCTGGTATGTGGCTGGGAACATCAAGCTGTTTGCCCTATTTCAGGCCTGTTGCTGCTTCTGGTGAGGGATGAGGGTAGGAAAGCTGCATTAGTGTCAGCCTGACTTGGGGTAGTTTTTCCCAGGCAGGTCTGGAGCAGCATTAAAAGCCAGGCAAGGAGATCCCAGGCTCTCCCTGCAGGAATGCTGCAGGATGTGGGGGCAGGGGCTATTTGCTGTGATGAGTCATGCAGGAGCCCCTACAGGATGCTGCTGTGTGTGGCAGCAGAGGTGATGCAGAGCAGGAAAGGGAAGAAGGGCAGAGCAGAAGGAAATTGTGACAACTGCTTGGTACAGGCAGAGATGAAAGGTTCAGGGCCACACAGGGAGGTCACACCAGAGCTCTGCATGAAGCCTGTGACAAAGAGTCTAGAGAGGCCAGGACGTGTAAATGATTAGCTGTAGGAGGAAGGGGTGGCTACACCAGAAAAGCAAGCCATGTTGACAGTTAGTGGGGCTCTGGCAGGCTTGTTTATTTTATTACCAGGATGGATGGTCAGAAGCCAGGATTATTTTTAGAAAAGACCACAGAATCTACGTTAATTAGGAGTTAATGTCCTGTCCTGCACCGCCACCCTCTTACAGGAAACATAAAAAGCAATAACGTTGCTGAGGCAGGCTCCAGTGGCATCCTGTGGTGGCTGCCACATATTCCCAGGTAGATGCGTTGCCTTGCCTTTGCCACCAGAGCCTTTCAGACCCCAGCCCTGTGGAAACATCCTCAGCCAAGGAGAGAAATGGGAGTGAGTGAGAAAAGAGGCTATTCCAGGAAACAGGAATGGAAAAGCTGTTGATAGCAACACCCAATCTTTCACATAGCAAAATACAAGCTCAGTTCTCTGCAACCCTGAAAGCAGGAGAGAGCATAGCCTGGCTCCACTGAAAAAAAAAGCCAGTGCTCTGGTCTCGCTACACTGGCTTTAACCCACAGGACTCGCCTCCCCGCCTCAGCCTCTAGGAATGTTTCTCACTGCTGACCTTCACTGCATTCTTACTGCAACCAGCTCCTGACAATAAAGCAGCCTCACTGCAAGATGCTGCAGCTTGGGTGCTTCAGAGCCTTGCATTTCCTTGTTTCATCTTAGATTGTCCAAGAATAAGGGAAGATGTTTGGGAGACGAACCCACCTCAGGTAGGTGACTGAGGTCCTTTGTCTTTATTTTTTATTTTTTAAATGCTGTACTGGAATCCAGGTGAACTGGGACTGAGTTCATTCCACATGAGTGTTTAGCAGCACTAAGTCATCTCCCTAAATTACATGGCAGTACAAGCAGGATACAGTGTAAGAGTGGAGTGGATACAGAGGGATAACACTAATTATCCCCCACCGCGACAAGATCATGGAAGAGAGGTCCAGAGGCTGTCTCTTGCTTCACTAATACCAAGACATAATAGTTGTTTCCCCTCCCACTTCCTCCCCCAGCCCCTTTTAACTCCTCCCTGCTCTCTGTTTTAGCTCCCACTCGCCTTCCCACAATAACCCTGGATGCTAATCTGGTTCTTATCCCAGCTCTCTAATGACCAATGCCTGCAAACTCCCACTGGAAGCCTATCACGAGCAGCACTAGGTTTTCTTGCACCTCCTGCCTATGTTTGGTTGGGATCATACCAGACCCTTGCACTCCTCACGCTATAAGGGGCTCTGAGCTCTCCAACAGTTACCAACTTCCACCTTCTCACACACTATTTTGCACAAAGAAAAGTGCCTTCCTGAGAGGCCTTCTCAGGTCCATTTTATGATCCAGGTCACTTCTGCTTCTATTATAATCCCTGGGTTGGCTCATCCCAGCCCTGTGCACAGGGAAGACTGGAAGAGGAGGACAAGCAGGAATGAAATGCACTGGTTGGAGAGAAGCTCAGACCAGTTTGATGGTAGCAGAGCAAAGGAGTTGCTACCATTCTGCAGAAGTAAGGACTCCGTCTTTTCCTTCTGCCTGGAACATACTTTAGACACCCAAACTTCTTGCAGAAGGCACTTGTGTGTAGAGAAAGAAGACTTTATTGAACAGAGAGGCAAAGGCAGGAAGCCTGTGCTAACAGCAGCATGCAGGTGAGGCTGCAGAGAAAAGCTGATGCTATCAATCCAGAGAGAAGAATTAGAAGAAGGTGCTCTAGTTACACAGCCAGCAACCTCAGGAAAAGGATATTCAGCAACCTCCTTTGTGTTCAGGGGAAGTTCTGCTCTGAGGTGTCAGTAACCCAGAGTATCAAAAAAGGCCTTTCAGATAGGTTTGGTATCAAGTCGCAGAACAAAGACGTGAGGTGGAACCAGACAACTATTTTATCCAAGCTAGACTTTCTGATTTTCAGGAGCAAATTCTTTTCCAACCATGTACTAAATCCTTCTCAGAGTCACTTGTGCCCCTTCACCATCTACTTGACCTGCTCACATGAGAAAGCCTTCTCACTCAAACTTTGTTTGCCAGGTGCATGAGAAGGTAGCAGATACGCATTCTGTTCTTGGCTCCTGGCCGGGGCTTAAAGTATCAGGAATGTTACAGCACACGAAAAAACATCCTGCATTTCTCAAGGTCACTCCTGAAGAAGTACAGTCAATTTGATTTACCTCTCTCCCCACAGCTCCCTCCTCCACCTAGAGATACTGGTAGAACAAAGGGCTGTCTGCTTGTGGCTTGTGTCCAGATTTACACTGAGGTAATTCCACAGATTTCAACACAGCCACACCAGAAAAAGGCTGGAATTTAATGCTAAGCTTATGAATCACATAGGAAATGCAGACAGTGGAGCTTCAGTGATGATCCCGAGAGAAAAGCAGCTGCAAGTTGAACTAGCAGTGTGACTAAACGGAGATCCCTGCAACCAAGTCCAGCTGGAAGAGTTTAACCCCCTCTTTTACAGTTCTTACAGCAAGCCTGCTTCTGGCAGCTGCCATTTCTTTACAGTTTGGAACTTGCTGCTCCCAGCATCTCAGCAGATACAGTTAAATTGGGGCTTGCTTTTGGAGCCCTGATGATGGGCAGGTCTTGCTTGTGCACACATGCTTCTCAAACTAGGCTTTGAGCATTGCCGCTGGGCACAGTGCAGAGAAAGACAGACACAAGGGTGAGACATGGACCACTATAAACCCAAGCACCCACATGAAGGTTCCCTAGGCCATAGGTTGCCCCAGCACTAAGTTTCCAAGAGCAGCTGTTGAAGGGGCTTCCCTGACCTGAGCAGTCGTGAGGAAACCCTGCACAAGGCTTCTGTCAGCCTTTGCACTTTGACCAGACAAGGAGGCCCCGAGTGACTCAACATCTCCATGCTAATACCATGCCTGCACTCCTCAGCCCTGCCCTGGGCTACTTTTTGCCACGTCGGTGTTTCATGGGACATCTCATTTGCTCTCTCCTTGCACAGGAACACTCTCACAGTTTAAGCAGAGCTGGCTTTTCAATTGAAAGCTGCTTCTGTGCACCGGGGCAACGGGAAGGGGAAGAGAAAAAGGATGGATGTGTAGTACAGGTAGAAGAGACACCCCCCACCCTCCTTCTGCTCCACCACAGCCCACGGGTGTCAGCACACCCGAGGAGGGAGGGAGGCTGCTGGGTTTTACCTGATGAAGGTGGTCTTGCCAGTGGAGTACTGGCCCACGAGGAGCACCATGGGCTTGTTGTCGAAGTCAGCATCCTCCAGCGCCGGGGAGTGGAACTCATGGAACTTGTAGTGCTCTTCCAGGGGCAGCAGCTTGGTTTTGTAGAGCTTCTTCAAGCCATCGCTGACCGTCTGAAACACCTCGGGGTCTTTCCTCCGGCGGTCGTCGGTGCCCAGCCAGCTGAACATCTTGGGGCCGCCTGAAGCCAGATCCGCAGCGACCACCGAGGCTGGGCAGGGGGCGGGCGGGCGGCAGGGGAGGAGCCGCTGGTTGGCTGGCTGGTTAGCTGGCTGACGGGGCGGGCTACCCCCGCATGCCCCCTCAGGCCGGGTCCCGNCGTTCTCCCCGGCGAGTGAAGCCGGGCCGGGCGGCGCCATGTTGAGGCGGGGCGCGGCGAGGAGGATAGGGCACAGCGCCCCCTGGGGATCGCAGCTGGAATTGGCAGCCTGGCCGCCATTTTATTCCCCCTCTCACCTCACTTAGAAACAAACCCCTTCCTTTTCCAAAGTTGGTAAGGAGTCGGCTGTTTCTAAGCGCTGCCACTCCGAGGTGTGGCCCCAACCCTTCCCCCAAGTCACTGCCACCTCTCAGTTTTTGGGGGCCCACAGAGATGAGGTTGGCTCCAGAGTTCCCTGTTTAAGCAGGTGAGGCAGGTAAATCAGCTGCCATCTCTGCTCCTTTATTTCTCCAGTCAGTAACCCAGAGTATAGCGAAGGCTGCAGTGCTCAGGCTGAAGCCTGCGCAGGTTTTCCAGCTGTGGCCTGTGGGTCGGTGTGTCCCAAGGGCTGGCTGTTGGCCATAAGGCCCCATAGCTAGGGCAGAGCAGGGAATTTTTCCTAAAATACCTCTAAAAGGCTTTTTCATTTCAGTTTGATCTGGCAGGTCTGAGAGATGTGGCAAGAGGGTGGTTTTGGAAGTGGTCCTGGTGCGTAACAGGCTCCTGCCCTGTCCCAGCCATTTGCAGATAGGAGGCATCCGTGCCTTGGGTAAGCAGGAGCAGTAGTGCATTAAAAGTGGTTATTTTTCACAGGGGAGACAGGAGACCTGGAGACAATGTGTTTGGACAATGATTCAGGTCCCTTTTTGTGCCTTTTTTTTTTTTTTTCCTGTTCCATTATGGGATCCCATCGCACTTCTATGACCTGCGAGGTGTAAGCCATGACTCCAGGGACTAGTTTTCTTTTTCTGGAAGAAAATATCAAGCTGACTGTATTTTCTGAAGGTCAGGCTTCTCTGCTTTGCTGCCAATGCCTAAAGCTAGTATGAAAGTGGAATTAAATGTTTTGAAATCTCCTTAAGTTAAATTTCCCCTGTTTCTTTAGTTTTATAAATAGAGACTCTTGGCTTCAAGAATTTGATGACTCCTTTCCAGTGGAAACTCCTGAAAATGAAAGGCCCTGTAGAAATCAACATGTTTTGGCAAGAATTCCTCATTTTGTAGGAAAAGAATCGCTTTCATCTTCTAGATAGTTCTGCCATTTAAGGGCTGTGCTCCTCTGATGCTTTTCTGGTATTTCTATGGCTATATATGGAGTCTCTTTGGTGCTTACTTGTGATATCCTCAGAGCTAAGTAAAGGTCAGGCCAGGAAGCCTTTGATTGTAAATCTCCCCAGGCCACCTTGATGCCCTTCCTGAAAGCAATGAATGGGGGAGGGAAGCCAGGTTTCTGTTGCGCAAACTGCAGGAGCTGATGTCTGCAGGTACGGCAGAGGCACACTTCTTCCACTTTTACACGAGGATAGATATTAATCATTAAGTTGCACTGATCTTAAATATGCATACCCAATGGCCAAATGGCCAAAAAACTGTTTCTTTGGCTTGTCTCAAGAGAGTCCCTGTCCTTTGGACTTTTATCACCCAGGCAGATCACAACCCTCCTTGCTGGTTTCTATAGACTTTCTCTAGATGACTCACAAACATTGCACAACTTTCTTTATTTTTGGGTCTGTTTTCTCACCCATTTCTCCCTGAAAGACTGACTTCCTCGAGGCCTCTCTTTACAGAATCACAGAATGATATGAGGTTGGAAGGGATCTCGAGATCAACTAGTCCAATCCCCTGCCAAAGCAGGTCCTCCTAGAGAAGGTTGCACAGGAGCTTGTCCAGGCGGGTTTGGAATGTCTCAAGAGACAGAGACTCCACCACCCTTCTGGGCAACCTGTTCCAGTGCTCTACCACCCTCAAAGTGAAGAAGTTCTTCCTTATGGTTAGATGGATCTTCTTATGTCTGCGTATTTCCTCTTATTCTGTCACTGGGCACCACTGAAAAAAGATGGGCACCTTCCTCTTGACACCCACCCTTGAAGTATATATAAGTGTTGATCAGATCCTCCCCCAGTCTGCTCTTCTCCAGACTAAAAAGACACAAGTCCCTCAGCTTTTCCTTGTAAGAGAGATGCTCCAGGCTCCTAACCATCTTTGTGGTCCTCTGTTGCACTGTCTCCATCAGTTCCCTGTCCTTCCTGAACTGGGGAGCCCAAAACTGGACACAGTACTCCAGATGGGACCTCACCAGGGCAGAACAGAGGGGCAAGATAACCTCCCTCGACCTGCTGGTCCCACTCTTCTTGATGCACCCCAGGAAGCCATTGGCCTTGGCCACAGACACGTTTCTGGTTCATGGTCATCCTATTGTCCGGCAGGACTCCAGGTCTTTTTCCTCAGAGCTGCTCTCCAGCAGGTCAGTCCCCAACCTGTACTGGTGCAGGGAATTATTCCTTCCCAAGTGCAGGACCCCACACTTGCCCTTGTTCACTATCATTTAGTTCTCGGCCCAGCTCTCCAGCCTGTCCAGGTCTCACTGGATGGTGTCACAGCCTTCTGATGTGTCAGCCACCCCTCCCAGTTTTTAATCATCAGCAAATTTCATGAGGGTAAATTCCATCCCTTCATCCAGGTCATTGATGGAAATATTGAAGTGGAATGGACCCAGTACTGATCTGCAACAATTGTTACGGACCTCCAACTAGATTCTGTGCCACTGAGCACAACCCTCTGAGCTCTGTCTTTCAGCCAGTTTTCAATCCACCTCACTGTCCATTCATCTAAGCCACACTTGCTAAGCTTACCTACGAGGATGCTGTGGGAGACTGTGTCAAAAGCCTTGCTGAAGTCGAGGTAGACAACATCCACTGCCCTCCCCTCATCTATCTGTCCAGTCATGCCATTGTAGAAGGCTCTCAGGTTAGACATAATTTCCCCTTGCTGAATCTGTGTTGACTGCTTCTGATAGCTTTTTTTTTCCTCCAGATGCTTTAAGATGATGCCCAGAATTAATTGTTCCATCGTCTTTCCAGAGATGGAAGCGAGGCTGACTGGTCTGTAGTTTCCTGGGTCCTCCTTCTTGCCCTCTTTGGCTTTCTTCCAGTCCTTGGGTACCTCACCTGTTTTCTGGGACCTTTCAAAGATGATGAAGAGCGGCCCAGCAATGACTTCTGCCAGCTCCCTCAGCAGTTGGTGTATTCCACCAGGACCCATGGACTTGGGGATATCCAGTGTACTTAATTGTTCTTTAACTTGGTCTTCCTTAACCAAAGAGAAGTCTTCTTCCATCCAGACTTTCTCTGTTTCTACCAAAGTGCGAGATTCCCGAGGGCTGGCCTGAGCACTAAAGACTGAAGCAAAGAAGGCATTCAGCAATTCCACCTTCTCTGCATCCTCTGTCACCTGTCTCATTCAACAGCAGACCCACATTTTTTCTCGTTTTTCTTTTGCCTCCATTATACTTGAAAAATTCTTTCCTGTTGACTTTGACATCCCTTAATTCCGAGGAGGCCTTGGTTTTTCTCGTTTCCTCCCTGCATACTGTAACAGCATTCTTGTAATCTTCCCAACTGATCAGTCCCTTTTTCCACGCAGTCCTTCTTCCACTTGAGCTTTTTCAGAAACTCCCTGCTCAGCCATGCAGATCTCCTGCTTCCCTTGCCTGACTTCTTTTTTTTCTTAGGGATGCACTGATCCTGAGCTGGGAGAAAGAGATATCTGGATGTTGTCCAGCTCTCTTGACCTCCCCTACCTACTAGAGCCCTAACATTTACCTTGAAATATAGAGCTTGTTAAAAACGAAGGGAAGTAAAATCAGGAAAGGAAGTTTAGAATAGAATTGGGCTTTTCTTTTTCCCAGAGTCCAAACTGAAAATTTTACTCTATGCTCATTGTTTATTCCTTTTCACTTCATAAACAGGGGTGTTTTAATGGGTTGTTTAATGATCTCATGGTGCAATCTTTAGGCAATTTTTTAAAAGTATAATTTAAGGTTTTTAAATTTTGAAAGCAGAGAAAGAATAAAACCAATTAAACATTTTTTTTCCAAATGATGACTTTTCAT
Organism: Jacana jacana; assembly: GCA_013400555.1. Taxonomy (NCBI): domain Eukaryota; kingdom Metazoa; phylum Chordata; class Aves; order Charadriiformes; family Jacanidae; genus Jacana; species Jacana jacana. Next base: position 228,463 of record VZTM01035043.1, on the reverse strand, counting down.
TTAAAATGTCACTATTGGAAGAAGGGCCTTTTTTCTTGAAAGTTTCTGAGCTGTTCACATACAAAAACACTCTCTTGAGTGCCCAGCACTGAAACTACTGTATTGCAGCGTTCTGGAGATGCATGTATCTGATACTGATGGGCCTCTCCTGTTGCCCTCTACTACAAAATATATAATTTTCTCTCAAGCCATGATGAATTAAGCTTTTAGCTCTGTAGCTTCTCAGTTGTGTGCCTGCTGTTGGTAACATGACAGGCAGGCACTGAGCTGGACGCTTGCCTTGACTGGGAGAAAGAGACTTTTCCGGGGAAAATTTGCTTCTACTTTGCTGGAAGCGAATGGGGCTGGACTAAGTATGTGCATTCAAAATGAAACCTAATTTTGTGAGCCAAAACACGATGTTGTATAACTGAAACCAGTTTCATATGAAATTAAGTCATGGTGATGTGTGTGTTTGCTGATCTCCTGCCTTAGGTTGCACAGGTTTACTTCCTACAGAGGATCATAGGAGGATGGGGACATTAGCAAGTCACTGAGTTGGCAGAGATGTGGTGACTCAGTCAGTACCGTAACACTTTGACAGTTTGAAGAAGCTTGTGGGAGCAGCATAGTTCAGTAAAATCCCCTTCCTGTTGGTGCAGTTACTGTCACCGTTTGTTCATTACCAAGTAAGGAACCCAAATAGACAGCGTCAAAAGTTCAGGTAGCGATGGGTTCAATAGCAGGGGTTGTTGGGGAAGGGATAAAGGGAGAGGAAGGCACAGCAGGACCCCAGAATTAAACTAAATACACTTATTTGATAAGTAAGGGAAGGATGTTGTTCCCAAATGGTTTGGTATGTGCATGCTGTCCTTTCCCCTACCCTCTCTGTGCTGCTCTTACCCCCTTGCTGCCTAGGGTGGAACAGGGTGCTAGTACCCAGAAGTGCCACCAGAAATGGAGGATGTAGGGTTAGATAATGTGTATACAGTGAGTGGGAAAGATGCTTGCCTCCAGAGGATCTACTTAAAATTGGACGGCAAAGAAAGCACATTGTATTGCACGTGGGGGAGCTGAGCCATGTAATATCTGTAATAGTGGTGGAAAGACAAATCCTCTGGGCCCTTAACCATTCATGTAGTGCAGAAGCTTGGAGGTTTCTCCTATAACTTCTGAACAGTTTTGACTGTCATAGAACATATACTTCCCTCAAACTGACATAAATGTTCTTTTTAGCAAAAACTGTTCTATTTGTTCTGATTTAGTGGTTGATAAAGTGAAGAGACTTATGGCCCTGTCTGTTCCAGGAAAATGTGGGAACTTTGAGGGTATTTCCTTTCTGAATGTTTTCTTACCTGAAAGCAAAAATGCTGTTAAAATGTATTAAGTTGAACACATTCTTCCTTTTCTACCTTGTGTCACCTCCAGTGACATAAGGAGGGGCATGGAGTTTTGTGGTTTGAATAATCAAACGGCTAACTAAACAAGGAAGCTGCCATCCACTGAAGCCATGTGTGAGTCAAACAGTTGTCTGCACAATGGGCCCACCTGTTTTTTCATGATTCTGTGGAATATGCTGTATTGTGCTCTTCAGAAATTTTCTGGCATTACTCAATATGCTTGTTTTTTCCCCTGCCTCCTGCTTTTACCAGAGTGCTTGATAGGTGAGATCTTGCTCTCAGGGTTACGTCGGCAAGGCTTATATATATACATGCGTGCATACAAATACACATACTGTGTATAAGCAGTAGGGCATCACTGCCAGTGGAACAATTATCCTTTGCTGTGAGGACACACCAGGAGAAGGTAGGACATCAAACGCCGAGTGCTCTGCAGAGGGATTTGGTGCTGGCATTCAGCAGTCTGTGGGTTTTACAGGGGTCTGTCACAGCAACTGTCACCACTTCTTGGAGGCATGGTACTGAGATGAAGCTGTCCTCTAGGATCAGATGGGTGTATTAGTTACAAGAGGCTGCTGGCCGTGTTGCACACAGCAGCTGCTGCTGTACTTTTCTCTGGAAGTGGTGAAGGGAAAAGCAAAGAGTTCGTATCAGCAACCGTGTGAAGAATGGGTGTGATGAAAAGCAACTAGATGAGCAACTGGTGTCAGCTGCCCTGTGTGTTACAGCTCCAAAGTGCCTGCCTGCCAAATGGTTGGGAACGCAGGCTGGTGTTTTAGCTAACCCAGATCCTATGCACCCTTCTCTTAGTTTTGCTGTTTAGGGGTGGTTTAGTTGTTGTAAGATTACAGAGTATTTTGCAGAGATCCAAACTTTCATCAGATTTCAATGGGAGTTGTGAGCAGTCAGAATCTCTAATTATTAGGATGATTAGGAATAGGATGTTGTAATGTTAAGTGCTAAAGGACTGATCATAGAATTATAAATCTTGAGTAAATGGGATTTTTGTATTCCCACTGATTTTAATGTAGCTTAAACAATATACACAACAAAGAATATGTATTTTAAATTCTCAACCAGTCTTTAAAAGTGAATCTTGGCTTAGAGAGGTATTGTTTGAAGTTTTGAAAGCCATCCAGGCAGTTTTGCTACAGACCCTTTGTTAACATCAGTGGGAGACTCTGGGGCAGGTTCACTGCTTGGCCTTGAAAATCTCAGCACCAGTTGGTGTTTCTCAATTTTGGGGCCAATAATATAAGCAGAGGAAATGCAGGGCAAGGTCCTTCACCTGTCTGTACACTTATTCATTTTGTGAGAAAACACAGTTCAATGCTTCTTTTCAGGATATTTCTATTTGCTAAAAAGCCCACAGGAAAAGTGGGAGTCAGCTTTTATTTTGTTTCTGAAATACACCACTATGTTTATTTAAAGACTTGAGATTGTACCTGCAAGTGCTGTTTTCATACTGTGTCTTTAGAGGCTAATGAAGATTAACAAAGCCTAATACAGCCACATTTCCATTTTGACTAATGCCTGCTGATTTCTGTAGCTAATGTTCTGCTGCATTACAAGAATGGTTGCAAAAGATGGCCCTGCATCATTTGTTCTGCTCACCCTAATAGTTACTATTTTGTATGTAAATATTTGCTCTGTTCCACACAGTCAGGAGCAGTTCCTCAGCCCAAATACAGATTCTCTTAATTAAATCAAAGCTGGGCTGAGCTCTGTCAGCTCCAGGTTTAGCCCTTGAATTCCCCACTGCCCCAGTGTTGCCTGGGATAAATCCTCTCACATGTAGAGTGAGAGGCTCTCAGAGAATTCTTTCATGGTCCAATTACTTTTAGTAAGACTGAAGGATTTTCTGCAGATTCTTCAGATGCTCATTTCAAGACTTAGGGGATGATGCCACTTCATGGCAACTAAGATGCTGAAAAAGATCAGGGGAGGTCGTAGGATGCTAATGTAGTGGAAGGACTTACATCAGATGGCAAACATACTTAAGTAGGGGAACGTGCGAAGAATAAAGAATCAAGTCCATCCAACCTACTGGTTCACGACTTCCATGTGAAACTTTTAACCTCTGCCTGCTATGCTTGGCTGCTTCCCCTTAGAAGTTATTAATTGCTGGAAGAGACACGCACACATTCTGCTCCACCCGTGCTGGAGGATAAGTTAGGAATGACTCAGTCTGGTTCAGTAACGTTGCTGAGCGTAATAGAAGTGATTTCCAGGTGTACTTTGGCTAATGGTATACAACTGTGTCTGGTGCCTGTTCATACACATGACTGCAGCCAGGCAGCAGGCAGGAGGTTAAAAAACACGAGGTGGAACACCTCGTAGCTGTTCTAAGCAGTGACTGTTCGTGACACATAAAACGCTTCATTGCATCTTTTGTTCAAAAATTTCCAAGTAATTTGGAAAAGAGTTCAAAACAATACACCTACAGGCGGGTTCAGTTGGAAGGTTTTCAAAACATTTAAAGTAGCTGCTTCATTGACTCTTAACACACGCTGTTACAGCTGGGGCTGCTGGCTCAGTGTCTTGAAAAAAAGGCTATGTATTCAGGAGATTTAAACCTCATTTTTTTAAAGCATTGGCTTTTTATACTGTCTCTATGTTTCAAGGCCTATCTGTAAAAGTTTAGTTATTTTTCAAATAAATGCCAGACTAAGGTGAGAACTGGTGAAGGCTTACAATCACTTTATCAGGCATTGTGGATATTCTGCACACCCAAACCCCACATAGCAGGTTACGTGCTTTTCAGTGTAATTCAAAGTATGTCAGTTGCTCACCACTTCTTTTCCTGGGGAGCAGCAAAATGAGAAATTCCTCTTCATACATGTTTTGTCTGTTTATATAAAGTGCAGCCAGTCTACAGGCTGTTTTCCTCCCCTTGTTTTTCTTTTAAATCTATCTTTCTTTCTGTTGCTCATGTTGTTGTAGCCGTGAAGGTCAGTGGTTGTAAAAAGGCATGGTTTGGAGGAAGAGACGGTATTTTTCATCTGAGAAAAAGTCAGCAAGTTGTTAAGAACTTAAATCTTTTCTCAAGACTGAAACATCTACTATACAATAGAAAATTGAATTTTTGTTTCCAGGTTTGTATTTTGAAGATTTTCTTTTTGGTTGCCCTTGAGGATCAAGCTTTGTGGATCAGTTATAGTGTGTTTTTATAACAAATGAGGGCTCTGTGTGGGAGGATGGTGCAATCTGCGTTTGTTTGGTTTCTCACAGGGAACACTGGTGACCTTCATCTTTGATGGGAATAGCAATCAACTGATTCCTAACTGTGACCAGTATCCCAGAGTGCCTGGGGCAGTGATTTTGAGTCTTAGAGAGCCTCCTCTGCAGGGAAGCCTTCCAAATACTGTATTATTATGGCATGTGAACCATTTATTGAACTTTGTAGCCTGATTCGTTTTTTCAGTCCACACTGTAATGAGAAGGCTATGATTATGATCACCTTGTTACCACTGATGGGTGTGATTTTCCTGCTCAGATTTTAATCAAGATTTCTCCCAGGAGACCACCACTTGCAGCAAAAGGTGATGGCTGCTAACATTTAGCATAGTTGCTAATATTAAAAAAGGGCTATGAAATCACTCTTTGCTGTTTTCTGTGGGAGGATGAGAAACATCTGTCTTGAATGTTAGAAGAAAAAATAATATCTCAGCATGCAATTTCATGTGTGAATCTGTAGTAATCAGCAAGATGGAATGTGATCTCTTGGGGGAGATTGTATTTGCCTTGTTCTCCAAAATGGGGCAAAAAGAGCAAAATAACCACTGGGGGGTTATTAGTAAAGTAATAGCTTTGTATCACCTAATGTATTCCATTTTTCTATTAGCCTTTGGTTTATCTTGCTATTTTTCTTTTTTTGGGGAGGGGAAATAACCACATGCCAGAACGTGATTGAATAAAGACTGTCATTCATGTTGCAGCATGTTATGAAAATATCCTGGAGAGCCTAAAATAGTTCAGAGGGAGACTGAGAATAGCCGTGTCTATGGCTTCAAAGCCTGGGTAAAAGCTGATGGTGTCACTCAGTGATTTCACACAGATCTACAGTGAGTGTGAGGCCTTGAAAATGCAGCGATAGGTGCTAGATTATAATGAGATGGGTCCCCCGTTTCTCCTGTGAGTGCCACCCCTAACCCGCTTAGCTGAAGAGGAAATTTTAGAAGTAATTATTAAATTGACTTTTTACGCTTGTTTTATTGATCTTCTTTTATTGATTCTTCTAGAGAGGACACACCTCATCCCAAGGAACAAGGAGTTTCCAGCAGGACTGTGCAGGGTGAGATCCCTGCTGGCTCCTCAGTGGAAAATATTATCCTGGCTTTAGTGTGGACCTCGCCATGCCTTTTCTGCCGTGCTTGAAAAAGAAGAGTTCCCCTGTGCCTTTAGGCAGGAGTATCTTTCAAAAACATACCCCATCTATCCAGCAGAACTACCAGGCCTTGCTGGAAGCATGCTTGAAGAACAAAAGCTTGTTCACAGATGACAACTTCCCTGCTCACATCAGCTCTATTGGAACAGGAGCACTGCTAAAGAAACTACCCCGAAATTTACAGTGGAAGAGGCCACATGTAAGTGACTCGGTGAATACTCTGATTTAAGAGGAGGATTACAGCTGATAGCCAGCAAATAGTGTTAGCATTGAGCAGACTACTCTTAGGCTTTAATTTAGGTGTGACTTAATGCCTCCATAGATTACACTTACTGTATGAGCTGTCATTTTGGAAGCTGGGCGTACATGGAGTGACATAATTGCCTTTGAAGCATTTATTGCTTCAGACCAGACTCACTCAGTTTATATCCAGTAATGCTTGGAAAAGGCAGGGAGAGCAAGTGAAGGGGAGGGGAGCTCCAAGGGGAGCCGGTATCATTGGAGCTCACAGCTCTGATGATCCCACCTTCGTTCCATGATGACAATTCTCATCGTGATGATCCCTCTCCCCAGAATTCAAGATCTTTCCAAGTTTCTAGACAGTTCTTAGTCTTTGACCTCTCTCCCACGGACTACATACTGTGGTGATGCTGGAGGCTGCCACTTTCACTGTTAGCAGCAGTTGCCTTATCGTCTTGCTGGGCTGTTTTTTTCTTGGTTAACTGCTTATTGTACTTATAAGCATTCTTTTCCCATCTCTCAAGGTTGAGCTTCTGCCACAATCAGTAATTCTCCATCAGTCAGCAAGTTGTTTTTAGTTCTGGGACCACTGTTTTCTACTTGTGTCTGTATTTCCAAGGCCTTTGCTGTTATTCTCTGTTTAAACTGGACATCACAACAAGAGACACCTGGTACTGAGCACTGGTTGCAGGGCATGTTCTCATAACAAATGGATAACAAATCTAGGAGGCCAGGACAGGCCACTGGCTCAGTTAGATAAGGCCTGTAAGGTTTGGCCCGTTACTAGCAATGGCAGTTCTGTCCTTACTGAGCCACTGAGCAACATACTGACAAGCAGATCTTCCTGAAAGCAACGTATAGAATTATCTGAGAATTTCAGTAGCACTGATTCCTTATGTTACCATGTCTCTGAGGGAGTTCTACCAAATAATAGCAAATAACATCTCCTAGCTAACTTTTTTTCTAGCTGTCATATTTTGTCAGATTTAACCGATTTCTTAGAACAGCTGAGTTTCTGCAAAACTTATGAAAATCACTGAGAAAGTAAAGGCACCTTTGTAAATTGTGCAGGAGAGCTTGGGAATAGCAGCCTGGGTTTTCAGAGTTTTATATGCAATTCTGTCTCGCAGATGGTTTGTGTTAAATCAGGATCTGCAGATGGAGCAGGAGCACAGTCCTCAGAGGCCTGAGCTGTATTGTGACAGGCACAGCTGTATCAGCATTTGGAATGGAAGGGTCAATGTGAGTCCTGGCCTCTACAAAGCCCTTCAGATGTCCCTTCACCCAAGAGATACTGGAATGGACTTGAAACCTATGTCTCTCAGTCCACTCTTCTGCTGCTCTAAAACTGCCTGGTGAAGAAGGCTGCCATTAGCCCAGCAAAGGCTCTCTGAGGATGGTTGCTATGCATCCTGCAGTCCCTGTGCTGCAGAGGAAACTCTGATATTCTGCCATTCAGCTTACAGGCTTGTGGCTTGCTGCATCTGTGATTATGTCCTGCAAGCTGAACACCCAAATTCACCAAGGATAGGAGTTGGTGGCTAATTGCTGTAACTGCCTTCTGAGAGTTTGCTGTTTTTCTGCTAATGCCTGAAGGGGAAGCCAACAGTGTGAAAATTAGCTGAAGCAATTTGTGGGTCATTAGAGTGAAACGTAAGTTTGACACTTAGGTTATTAATTTGACCCCAGAGGCACTTGAGAGGGGAAAAAAATAACAGCATATTTTCTCTCTGAACAATTATTCACAGACCCAGTCCTGTCATAGCAACAGGAACATGGTGTAGCAGCCATCAGTTAGTCTGCAGCTTGTTTGTCAGTCGGATCATGGAGACATCAGCCGGGTTAGCTGGAAGTTTGACCAGTCATGCAGTGCTATTGTAGCTTCTTTTGGCTGAAACTTGTCAGTAATTGCGGATGGGCAGGTCTGGCAGGTCTGAAGGGTTGTCTTCTCAGTGAGGTATTTGTGAAGACCCATGGTGATGCATCTGAGCACCAGTGGCTTTTGTCAGAGACCAAAGCACAAATATGTGCCCAGACTTGTGTCAGGTTAGCCAGAGCACATGGTAATAAGAGTTACACCTGAACCAGAACAAAGTCTACTGGGACAAAGGGACCCTGAGTTTTTTGAAAGCTTTGAACAGGTGGAAGGAATGTTTTCGGTCACATATCCATGAGGCTTTTTATGTCCCAGACTAGGAACTCATTGGATTTCCCATCTTATGAAATTGCAGCTCTGCATTCAGAAAGTCCTTGACTTCAAGCTAAACCAGCTCATGTCACTGACTTCACTGTCTCCCTTTTTTCTTTTTGGTTGTGTGCTTCCCAGGCCTTGCACAGAAGTCCAGTATTTTATGATGCAAACAGAAAGCAACTTGATCTCTGCCAAGGTTTGGTGGGTAAGGAACCTCCTTCGTATAAATATCTAAGTATTCGTATGCAAGATAACATTTTGTGTGGAATTTGACTGCATAAAACTTGGCATAGAAATACAAGGTGTGTATATCCTTATCTCTTTACTTGGTATGGTGTGGATGAAGTAATCACTAAGATGGGACAGACTCAATAAAAAAACAGGCAAGCATTAAGGTGGGATTTGAGGGGTTAGAGGTGTCTCCACAAGCTGAAATTTTCACTTTTTGTGTTGCCTCTGCATGCTAATACCACCATAGGAAGTGATCCTGTGCTCTGTAATGTTCCTACTTGACAACTGAACAGAAGCAGGAAAATCTGAGATTTTTGCTGTCTTTGTACCTAGGGCTTGGTGTAAGTGTTTTCTCTTGCTAGCTTTGCAGTTAGAAAAATAATTTTTATGCACGTGTCACCTAAAGTAAAAAGATATATTGTAATCTGCAAAATAAGCAGAGGCAGGACTATACTAATTTTTGAGTGCTTTAAGTCCTTTAACTTTCATGGTTTATAAGTACAGTCTTGAATATGAAATCCATTGGAAATCTTGTTTCCTTTCTGAAAAGTAAATGTTTTCAAAGTAAGAGGGAGAAGTTTTTTTGTGTGCCTTTACAGAGAACAGAGAAACCCCCCAACAGTGTCAGTGAAAAACCAGAATGTTTCCATTGAGAGCTATTTCTTGCTAAATTTCTTATTTAACCAAAGAGTATCCAAATTAAAAGATCATGAGTGAACAATTATAAACTAATCATGGCTTGGTTAAGTAAAGCACGTGTCAGGATCATCTTACTTTCTGTGTATAATTTGTTACAACTGTAAAGACATCAGCACAACAGCTCTTCTGCTAGGATCTTGGTGGTGTTCCTGAACTTGGCTGACAACTTCTGCTTTTTAGCCAACTGCATGTATCCATTTGTCTTGGCACAGAGAACTGCTGGTTCCTGGCGGCCCTGGAAGCCCTGACGTTCCACCAGGACATCTTGGCTGCAGTTGTGCCACAAAACCAGAGCTTTGAAAGGAAATATGCTGGCATTTTCCATTTCCGGGTACATCTGCTGCCCCAGAATGCGGGACATCTTCAGAAACACTGTCATGTTTTGTGTTACACCCTTATTTAATTTCTGTGCAGTTCCCTTTGACCAGGGCCAAGTGGCCTGAGGGTGTACTGGCCTGGAGAGTAGCCTGTCACTCCTCCCATAAAGCAGTGCGGGCAGTAGAACAACTACAAGCTAGTCTGAGGATGTACCTCCTCTTGGCCCTTCTCTCCAGCTGTGCACTACCCATATCTTAATCCAGACAAAAGTCGTCTTCTGTAGTGGCAAGTCAGTAGGACTTGAGCACATCTGCTCCATCCTTCTACCACTCTGCTACCCTGCAGTTAGGAACTCCTTCCTCAGATGCCCAGCTGTGACTAATTTTCCAGCTTAATAACCTCTTACACCTGATACATACTTGGTTTTCTCTTCTGGCAGGGTGGGGTTGAGGAGTTGGTTTTGTGGGTGAGTCAGCCCATCCCATTGAACTCCCTTTGAGGCAGCTCCTTGTGTGCCCACAGCTAAGCTATCTTGCCTTTCCTGTTGTTTCAAGGGGAAGTCCCTTCCAAGAGAAACTTCAACTCATTCCTTTCCTCTCACAGTTCTGGCAGTTTGGTGAATGGGTTGATGTGGTGGTTGATGATCGCCTGCCAGTGAATGAGGCTGGGGAGCTGGTCTTTGTTTCCTCTGTCTATAAGAACGTGTTCTGGGGAGCCCTTCTGGAGAAGGCATATGCTAAGTAAGTGACTCATTCCAAGTTATGCAAATAGTCTCTCTAAAATATGTTGGTTGGTGCCTACACAGTTTGTTCTTGTTTATAAATGCATCTCCTAGGCCTTACCACAGTTGGAGTATAGGAAATGGTTCTCATCTTTCAATTATTAGACGGTAAAAGCTGTCACTTCAGCAGATATAACCAATCCAGACCCTTGAGTTTAAATCCAAGAGTTTAGGAGTAGGCCTGAAAATGGGTGTTTTCCTCTGAGTGTTATCACTGTTTGGAGTGTATTGGCTAGGGTGATGCCTTCCTTGTCAACACTCCAGAGGAGTGGAAGGCCACAGATAGGGATTTTTCGAGGTGAATGATTTCTGTTGCCTCCTTTGATGTATTATCAGTTTGAGAAACCTCCAGGGAGTTTCAATTTGGGGATCTGCTGAAGCATTGTACTTTGTTTTTGCTAGAAGTTAACACTCCCGGGTTCCTCAAAGCTGAGGCATTTAACAAGTCACATGCGGTGGTGAGAATTGTGGCTTTCTCCAGAGTGTTTTGTCTAGAGTGGTTTATCAGGACTATGAAGCAAGCAATGAGGCGTAATGCTGGAGTTTAATATTGAGCTGAGATAATCTCTGCAGAGCAGGGAGAAATTCTAGTTAACAACATGAGAAAGATCACACCAAAGGAGAGAAAGTTCAGTTATTTTCATTTGGTGTCAGTGTTAGAACAAAAAAATCAGAGGGAGTTGCACTGCATGGTAAAGAAAATCGAATTGGAGACTAAGCTCTCGAGGCACTATATCTTAGATACAGCACAGTGTCTGGGGATAAATTCAGGCAACGTGCTAAGGCAGGTTCTCGAAGAAGTAGCGATGGGTATGGTCTCACTACTGTGCAGGGAGAGATGACTGAGTGAAGAGTCCCTTTCAGGCTATGGCCAATCTAGGGGGCAATTTGCTAGACTCCCTTCTTGCTAAATGCCAAAGAATCCCCTAGAATTAAACATCAGTTACAGTTTTCCTTTTGCAAAGCTTTATTGTATGTTTTCATTGGCATGCTGTTCTCACGTGACTCTGTGACTATAACCCCAAGAATATATTGATATATTTTTCCTAGACTCTATGGCTCCTATGAAGATCTGCAGATTGGGCAAGTTTCAGAAGCCTTGGTGGATTTTACAGGTGGAATTAATATAAGGATCAAGCTTGCAGCAGCTCCTCCAGATCTGTGGGACATCCTGACAAGAGCAACCTACAGCAGGTCTCTCATGGGCTGCCAGACACATTTAGGGGTGAGACTTGGAGTGACATCAAATGGCTTCCACAGCTAAAAGCCTTTCCAGACCTGTTTCCCTCCGCTCAGCTAGTCATTGTGATTCAGAAAGTATCAAAGCTGCCACATGCGACTTTCTGTAGAGATTATATTCTTCATGTTAAACTTTTCCTGTGGATTGATTCTGTGCTGCTCTCGGGTCTCTGTTGTTACATTTAGGAATTGGTTTATCTATGGAAGAACCCCTATTAAATAAGGATCTACTGCATTTTCCCATTCGTGTTAAGTAAGTTTTCCAATTTTACAGGTGGTGTAGTGAGCCACAGAGACTCGTGGAATAAGCTTATAGCTAAGATAGAGAGGTGTGTAGTTTAGAACAGGAATTCGAGTCTTGGCTTCCAAGCCCTTATGCCAACACTTTAGCTGTTGGGAATACTTAATATTCTTAAAATTAAAACCTAACCTCCTGGGCTTTTTAAAAAGTGAAATGATCTCCAGCCAAAGATCCTCAATTTAGCAAGGGACCTTCCCAATCAACTTTCCAATTCCAAGCATACTGCAAAATATGGTTACTAAAAGCTTAGACTTTTTTTTTCTTTTTCTTTTTCTTTTTTTTTTTTCCCCCCTCAGTTCAAACCATTCTCTCTTTGAGTCATTGCTTATACAGGTTTCTGGTATTGGTATGAGTCTGCCGTGTAAGTACGGAGAGAATAAAAGGTTTGTTTTCCTTCTGTTTCTCTTCCTTGTATGCAGGCAACAAAGGTACTGAAGAATGGACTTGTTGCTGGCCATGCCTACACAGTAACTGGTATTAGAAAGGTAAAACCAGTCCTAATGCCCTGGGTTCAGGTTGGTTTGGGTGTCAGCAACTTTTATTGCAGCCATATGTTCAACCCTTAACCAGAGCCCCTATTCCTCCCATTTCCTCCCCCAATGCTTTTCTCTTGGTTTAAGGCTAAAAGAGACTGCATGTTTCATAAAGATTCACTTTCAAGTGTGTTGGTTCTAGTGTTGTGACCTTGATGTAAAGGGCGGTGGTTATAAATCAGCATATCTCTAAGAGTGTGAATGATTCATAGGGCTCTGTTGAGAGTGTGATGTATCTGAGCTGTTACAGAGGAAAGGACAGGCCTTTGGGCATGCTGGAAGGATGAGCTGCACCCTGCTTAGCTAAGAAGCCTTTCTCTGACTTCAGAGGAAAGGCCATAGAGTAGTAAACATAATTGAAAACAAAGACCAAAACATGAAAAACTGCATGCAGAAATGTGAGTCAGGGCTAAAGCAGGGGAACCAAACTGGGCTTCTGTGCAGAAAATACCAGGTAGACCCTACTGATCTGCAGAAGTATCATTAGGATATCTGTCTAGAGGTATGGGACAGTAAAATAATAGAGTTCAAAGAGTGGGAGAAAGCTCAAGCTTTCTCCCTCTGCATTTTGGCATTCTTGTCAACCTCCTTTTTGAGACTGGACAAGGACTTTGTGGGGTTTTGGGGAAGCAAAATAGATGTGGGTGAAAGCATGTTCAGTACCTCTGCGAGAGATACTAGGAAAACTGGAGGAGGTACTATGAGCTAGATGGTGCACACAGCAGTAGGGTTTTAGGACTTTCAATGACACGTCTGTCAGCCTGGTGAAGAGCCAGGCAGGAGAAAGGGACTGACCGAGCATGTGGAGCCAGTGTGAAGGAAGCTGTTCTGCTGTATGCTGCCAACAAAGCCCCTGGTTTGGTCTGGCTCCCTCTTCTCCCACCATGTCATCCCAGTTCAGGAGGCCGTAATCTACATGGTCACGCCATGGGCTGCATTGTGCTGTGCCATCACACTTCACTTTTGCAGTAGCACAGTCCTGCCCCTACATAAGCACAAAATGAGCAGATGTTGGAAAGGAGGAGGAATTTATGATCAAGCCTCCAAATTAGGAATCTGTCAGGTCTCTGGCTTCAGTCATAGAATGAAAGGTAAAGCATCTTCATCTCTGTGCTGGCATTCAGAGTTGCATGTTCGTAGATTTTTATCATCATACTTGTTGGAATCTGTGAGAAAATCAAGATCTTTAAACGTGATATAAACCAGATGAGAAATGCTGAGACCTTGGTAAGCACAGTGTTACTGTTTTCTGCAGGTGACCTGTCAATATGGACCAGAAAACCTAGTGAGACTGAGAAATCCATGGGGAAAAATTGAATGGAAAGGAGACTGGAGTGACAGGTGAGCTTAAAAACCTGAAAAGCTGATGCTAAGTATGAGGAGAGGTTTCTTGGAGGAAAGATGCTGCCATCTTCAGGCATGAATTAGTGCTGAGAGCAGCATTAAGATAAGTAACAATTGCTTGCACACACCCTTTGGTGTCAAAGTAATGACTTGATAGATTTGTATTTCTCCAGCAGATAGTGCTCATGTCGCTGGGCTCCCTTCACACATGCAGCTTCAACAAGCTCAGTTCTGCTTTTCCATTCACTGAATGCTAGAGGAAATGGGATATCAACACTAGACACTGACCACGTTGCTATGATCTGGATGGCATGCCAAGTGACAGATAGCTGTGCAGGAGGCTCTAAACAAACAGCATGTTTCAGGGCACACAGCCCTTCATTGCAGGAGGCACTGGGGCCCTGGGCCCCATGGGCTGCAAAGTGTTGGAGTTGGAGGGCAAAGGAGTCCTGTCTGGGGAAATGCAGTTGGGTGTGAGATCAGAGGAAGGAACTAGTGAGGTAAATGGGACCTATATTTGCATCTGCCTGAATGTTTTGATTGGAATCCATAAAAGACAGTGGTTTGCATTCTAGACCATGGGCAACTGGAGACTCGTGTCCTATTAATCTTGGAAATGGAGCATGTTCCTTCCTTCCAAACTTCACTTCATTCCCTGCAGAGGCCCTGTTTGCTGAGGTTTGGGGACAGGGAGATGGGAAGAGCACAGGGAGGTGTTTGGAATGAGTGACTTTCACCTTGTGTGCAGAGCACTAACTTCTCTGATGTGTGTCTGTCACATAATGACAACATACCAGCTGTTCCTGTTGAAGAGCATAATGAGCACCATACTGTAGGCCTGCCTTTTAAACGACTCCCAGCTGCCTCTTGTGCTGTCCTAGTCATTCGTTCATTATGCCAAATACTCTTCCTATTATTTCTCCTTTGACAGAAAATTAACCAACAAAACAGGTCTGGAGTTTTATATTTTACATACTTGAAACTGTGTGTGCAAGTGAATGGACTGACTGTTGGAAATGGAGCATTTCTGGCTTCTGCTGGAGAAAACTGGAGCTGTTTAGCTACATCTCATGGCACTCAGAGTGCCTGCTGAGTCTCCTGTGGCTGAAGGCATAGAGGGCCTGAGTTTAGTAGGTGAATAATGTGGAGACGTGTGGGGACAGGGATTTGGCCTGCTTTTTAAGAGGAAAGCTATGTACTCTGCCTTGAATTTGAACCTACATTTGGTTAGTCACCTTGTGTTTTTGCCCTCAGCTCTTACAAATGGGAGCTGCTGAGCCCGAAGGAGAAGATTTTGCTGAGGAAAAAGAAGGAGGATGGAGAATTTTGGTAATGGTACAGTTTTGCTTCTCCCTTCTCTGCCAGTAGCTCTGGGGCTGGAAATGAAGGAGCACATTGACACATAAGTTGTAGGTTGAGGCCTATGTGATCTGCTTTATAACAGCTCACACTTATAGAATTGTTAGAGTTGGAAGGGACCTTAAAGATCATCCAGTTCCATGGGTAGGAACACCTTCCACTAGACCAGGTTGCTCAAAGTCCCATCCAGTCTGGCCTTGAACACCTCTCACCCCCCTCACAGGAAAGAATTTCTTCCTGAGATCTAATCTAAATCTCCCCTCTTTCAGTTTAAAACTTTCCCCCTCATTCTATTGCTCCCCTCCCTGATCAGGAGTCCATCCCCATCTCTCCTGTTAGCCCCCTTTGGCTACTGGAGTTTGCTTTCTTGCTCCTCTTCCTTGTTGATGACGTGAGAAGCAGTAGCAGTGCTGACACTGAAGAGATTAGCTGTTCTTCAATGACAGGAGTGAGGGAGAAGCAGGACACTGCCAGGTCTCCCAGGCCTGCTGGAGACACGGGCAGCTTTCAGGAGCTTTTGTTCTGCCTGTTATTTTTAAGATAGCTCTAGGAAGCTGTTGCTTGCCTTGTTTGCTCATGGGTTCTCCACCGCTTCTGCCACGAGGTGGCAATGTTGTCGCCCGTGTCGTTTCACTGGGGTCCTTTTGGTGGCAATATTATTTTAATCTCTGTTCTGCTATCTTTGTTGAAATTTTCGTCGTGCATTTGCTACTGCTAGATGCTGCTGTTGGAGCAGACGCTCTCTTCTTCACTGCCTAATAAAATATGAGCATTACCATATGTAACACAGAATGCTGCAGCTTCGAAGTTCCCCGCTCCCTTTCCTTTTCATTTTATAAGCCATATGGACTAAACTAAACTGCTGACAAGATGTCTCTTGGCACTCTTTTCCCAGGATGTCTCTGCAAGACTTTAAGATGCATTTTGTAGATCTGATGATCTGTAAATTAACTCCAGACCTGATGAGCCAGGAAGATGGGAAGAAGTGGATGTACTCCCTTAAGACTGGGAGATGGGTTAAAGGAAGTACAGCAAGAGGAAGTCTGGGATTTTGCAATGGTGAGGGGGTTTCTTTTGGATGATTCTGGGGTAACAATGCTCTACAGACTTGTTTACCAGCACCTTATACCTGTTAACACAGAATTGATGACAAAAATGTGCTCTTCCTGCTTAGCCCTCCACCCAAACATCAGAAATGAACTGCTGAAAGACTTTGGCTTCTGTTGTTGGGACACTGCATTCCTTGCAAACGTAGGGCCTTGGGCTGGTTATGGTATGAAATGAGCAGCAGGATCCTAGGATCAGTTGCCAACACTGAGCTTCTTTGTGATATTAAACTTGTCTGTTAAAGTTTGAATCCTCAGCACTTCCAGGTAGTGGTGTTTTAAGTGAAGTGAATAAGAAGTGCAGAGGCTCAACCCTTCTAGAAGTAGAGCAGGTGGGGTCTGAAGTCCAGCTCCATACACTGGAGGTGACAGAGGAATACCAATACGTTTATAAACAAAATGAACTCTTAGATGCAGGTGAGTGAAAATGTAGTTCCTTATTCTTGGGTTTTTCTTCTGTCTTACCTAGTGGTTGCACTGCTAAACTTTTAAACTGCACCTTGAGATCAAGTCCCTGTGTGGTCTGGAGATCCAGACGACCTGTGACCTGTTCAGTCCGATGCCAGGCATCATGTTGGAATCTGGCAACCAATTCTGTAATGGAAAATGACATGAAAATATTTTTCTTGTTTTGCTTAGGCACCTTTTGGATGAACCCTCAGTACTGGCTGAATGTTTTACCAGTTGAAGACAGTAAGAAAAGCCTGGGTTCCTGCAATGTGATTATATCCCTGATGCAGAAACACAGCAGCAAACACCGGAACCGAGCTCCTCACCTCTTCATTGGATTTTCACTCTACAAGGTGCAAAGGATTTCTTTGCCTTTCTTGCTTTCACCGAATAGGAAAAAATTCCACCCTCTCTAAGTTGTAGAGTTTTGCAGACCAAGAGTTTAGTTGTACAAGGGGTGATCTGGGCTCTTTACTCATTGCCTGTGCCTGGTCTCCTCAGGCTCCTTTGGTTTCTGTGCCCTACTTGCTGCCTCTCTGATATGCTGTGTGTCAGCCTGAAGAGTGGTGAGAAATGCTTCTTGCTTCAGAGCACACTGGACTTTATTTTGCCCTCTCAGAGTATGTGCAAGAGCTGGGAGAGGGTGTCAGGATCCCCTTTGCATCAGGGCAGAGAGAGCACTGCCCTCAGGTTATTTCCAACCATGGTAAAATTGTGCTTGACAAGTGTTCTTAGATGTGGCAGCTGCCCATGTGTAAATCCTTCTAGTTCCCTGTGTATCCAAGGGTAAGTCGATATCACTAGAAGCAGTGAGAGTTCCCTTTTCACCCCAATTCTCCACTTATCTAAGTGCCTTGCAGAGCTACTCTCCTCCCTTGAACAGAAGCACAGCTCTTGTTGCACATTTACACAGAGATTGCTGTGGGGAAAGGTTTTCAGGTGGAGGGGCTGAGGTTTCTGAAGGCACAGATCCCAGCTTGACCATATGTAGCTGCTTCCCAGCAATATGGCCACGTTATGTGAGAACCACAGGTCTCTGTCTGACAGACGCTCTGTTTCTTTTCTTCCTGCAGGTGGACCTACAGGTGAGTCTCTTGTCATGGCTACTGGCTGTCTGCTTGGGGGACCTGGGCTGCTGCAGCTGTTTTGACAACATGGAAGGTGTTGTGTTTGCCTTTGTTCCTTGACTGACGGTTAATAACTGTGCATTTGAGTTCAGTGAGGCACCATGGTAAGTCACTATTAATGCAGACCTATCTGCTGACTCTTCTGAAGATCAGCTGTATCAGGAGGTCTCATTGGCCTTAAAAAGGGAGCATTAGTTATTCAGCTTCTGCACTGGGTCTTCAAAGGTGTTATTTGTGGCATCAGTGTTTACCCAGTCAGCACATTGTCCCTGTTGCAATTGTGGGATGGTGCCCCACTTCTTGTCTATGTCTGAGCTGTGCTTGCTGCAGTTCTCAGGTGAACCAGAGACACCTTTCTGCTGCCTCCTGGTCTTGGGATGGGGTTAGGGCAGAGCTGGTATCACATGCAAGTGAGGGATCCCCTGGAGAGTACAGGTGCCTTTCTGGCTGAGGATGCTCTGGAGCTGATGCTAAAGGTATTTTCAGCTTCTGCAGGCCAGCTGTATTTTTAGCATTTTCTTTACCCAGAAGCCTTTGGGGCCTGAGAAAAGACCCTGGAAGTTAAACCTTGATGTAAGTCTCAATTTTGGCCCTGATGTCAGAATGCTATTTAAAACAGGGGAAGGTTTAGCTCCTTTTATCTTTAAAGGACAGATCTTCCACTGTGTTACTATTCAGAACACCTCTTAAATGAGAGTCCCTTTGAATTTGGGCTGGCAAAGAACTAGTTGGGATGTATGATCAGGGCAGCATGATTGTGGTCCCAGTTACTGTATTTCCAGCATGATAACCATGAGGTAAGATGCCACTCCTTCCTGACTTAAATATTTTTGGCACTATCAGGGTTACAACTGAGTTAAAATTCCTGGCAGAGGGGGTCTGAGTAGACCCCTAGCACACTGCTCTGCCATACCCAAGGGGGAATGGTTGCAGTCAAGACTTTAATTTCATGTTTGTAGCAGTTGCTGAGATCAATACAGAGAGATGGCAAGCTGAGAGCATTTAAGGTATTGGAACTACAGTCAACAGAGTATTGACTGGAATATAAAAACTTTGAATTTAACATAAGGGGCATGAGAAGGAGTAACCCTGAACCCTTCAGAAGAAGGATTGCTCTATTAGTAAGAAAAATACTGGCAAAGGAAGAGGAATAGCATCTCTGCTACAAGGCTGCAGAGTAAAATGGCTAAATGTTTTGAGGAACAGCCAAGATCGGAAGGTGACAGTGGTCTTAGCTAGCCAAATATTTATTTGGCTTATGTAGTGGGCACTCGGTGGCATTAAAAATGACTTCAGTGTTGCCTGGATTGACACTTTATTCATCTTCCTATTGTAGAAAAGTGCCTGCAGAGCAAAACATCTGTAAGAGCCAAGAGTGCCAGGCAGATCAAGGACACATGCACGGAGTCAGAGCTAGGGATTAGGCTGCTCTTGCAGTATGCTCGGATCACAGCTGCTCTAAAAAATCCTCTGCTGCAAGATTCCTGGTGCAAAGGACAAGCTGGGAACAAAGTGCATGGTGCCCATGGGATGGGAGGGGTGTTCTGGCTCATGAAGGGGGTTCTCTAGAGTTGTTCCTGCCAGCAGTCATTCCTGCCAGTATAGAAATTACTTCCGCAGTAGCTTAGGTTGACAGAAGCCACTTTTCCTCCCAGTTGTTGTTGCTGTTCCTTGCAAGTGCTGTTATATTTTTGATAATGTTGCAGAAAGCCCTGTTCTTTGTCATTTTAGTACTGGGCTGGTATGGTGAATGGTGGGAACTACCATGTCCTTGGGGGAGACTGAATCCTTTGGGCCCTGTTACCTGCTTGTGCCATCAAACAAAACCTGAAGTGTGAAGGCAGGCCGTATTAGTGAATTCTCCACATGCTTTTTGTCCATTTTTTCAGCTGGTGCAAAACTCATTTCTATTCTGTTTCTTCCCTTAGCAGTACCAGGAAAGCAACAGAAAGCTGCCCCCATCTTTCTTCACCCGACATCAGCCTGTGAACAAGCACCAGGTCTTCCTTGATGAACGGGAAGTGACTCATGACTTCCATCTGGAGCCTAGTGTCTATGTGATTGTCCCATCCACTCTGGAGCCTCAGCAGGAGTCCGAATTCATCCTGCGTGTCTTCTCCAGGAAGCATGTTCTTCGGTGAGATGTTGCCACCCCTCTGCCATCACCTAATTCCCTGGGATGATGGAATGGTCTAGTCTTTCTAGTCTAATGGGGGCAGCATGAACACTTAATCTTGCAAAAAAGAGAGGCTGGCTATGGGTTTCTCCCACCTTAGGGTGCTCAGTGGCTGAAGCACTGCTTTTGGCCTTACCATTTCAAGAAGTGTTGTGCTACACACAAGGGATTCTTCCAGCATGCTCATGTTTGAAACTATGGAGAAGATCACTGGTTTTCAATGTGCCATCAATTTGCCAGGAGACCTGCTCATGATGCTAGGATGGTTGGGTGTGCAGAAATGGTGCTTTGGGGGCTTCAAATGCCAGCAGCCCCTGGGGAGCTACATGGACACGAGGGCTCCCGGATTGCAACTATAATACTGGGGAGGGAAAAACATATACTGCAACAGCAGGTTGGGACTATTTCTGGGGTGGTGAATGCCACCTGTGATGAAACAGATAACTCTGGGCTATCTCCTTAATGTGACTGCTTTTCTTCATCTCCAGGGAGATGGGTGGGAACACCAGTTTCACCCTCTCTAAGGTAAGTGAGTATGAAGGGAACGGGAGATCTGGGGTTCAGTCTTCAGCTCTGGATGCTGGGTTTTTTTTCTGTTGCTCTGCTGACAGAGAGGCTGACTGAGAATGTGTTTGTGTTGGTAGCACTTTTGAAAAGGCAGCTTGGGTTTACAGGAAAAGTTCCTTGGACTGCATAGACAGATGTGGGGGATGGGCAAATTTTTAGATGCCTTTGTTAGTTGTCTTTTTGCAAACTTCTTTTAGTGACACCGTCTCACTTGTTCTGCAGTCTTTCCTATTCATGGCTTTTTAGAGACTCCTAGTCCATTCTTGCACTGCTCTCCACTCCTTTCATGCCTTGAAAGTTTTGAAGATGTCATGGGACCTGAGAAGTACTGTTCCTATGAGCAGTCTATAGGTTATTTTCAAAATAATTGAGCTTAGTGGCAGTGCCTGCACATATGCAACTTGTGCCAGAGAGTTTATAGCATGGTCTGCTCCCCTGGCATAAACGGGGCCGTTCCTTCTTTCATCTAATCTGTTCTCCAATATAAAGGAGGACAGAGACCCTTCTGTCTCTCTTGGCGTGGAGTGAGCCCCATCTTCTGATGTTGCACAGCTTGGCAGAGGGGAAATGTTTCTCCGCACGGAGTGCTATCTGAGTATTTCTTTCCAAGAAGTAGCATTTCTGTGAGGTGGGGAGCTCTCCTAAGAGTGGGCTGTGTTAGTGATGTAACGTTGATTGCAGTGGTCTGGCCAAGGTGGAAGGGCAGGGGCACTTCCCAGAGAGTGCAGTTCTGGGAAAACATCTTTAGTAACTCTGTCTTGAATAGTGATTTTTTTTTTTCCTTGAGTTAATGATATTATTTTTTTTTTTAATCTTAAAGGAAATTGTTGATAGGTATGAAGGCAAGATTTGGGAAGATTTCTTCACAAAGCACTTTGAACAGGCAAGTGTGTGTGTAAGCTGCCGGGGTAAACTCCTCCAGGGCTGTTCTGTAGCTCTGTGAAAGCTTTTGCATGTGGATGTTCAAGGGAGGTCTAGAGGTGGAAGCGAAGGGTACAGAGAGGGGCCACAGGAGGTTGGGCTGTGTGTACAGTGCTGATTCTATGCAGCAGTTTTGACCGAAAAACTTAGGAGTCTATTAGGATTGATAGGCAGACTTCTCTATGCAACCCCATGTAAATNCCTCGATATCTCTCTTGTGCTGAGGTGCCCAGAACTGGACACAATACTCAAGGTGTGGCCTCACACGGGACATTGTGACAGTGTCAACAGGCTCCAAAGATATTAACAAACTAATGGGCAGCAGGTCCATAAACAGATACTAAAGGACTACCCAGGGATGGACCCTCTAAGATCCCTTTTCCAATAGGTGTGGGTGCCAGGGAAACAGAAGAATGAACTGCAGAAGCTGACCAGGCTCCTGTCTACTCCCTAAACATGAATTCCTGTTGCTTTTATTGAAGTAAAAGTGGTGGGCTGTGTGGCCTGGGGGAAGGTGCCTCGTAGAAAACACCCCTGCAATGTTGACACTTGTCTCATACATCCTTTATCACAGTTTGATGACAGCTAACTTGCCTTGAGAGGTGAAGTAGCAGAGGTCTCCATCACCTCCTTTTTTTCACTAGTTTTCCTAGTGAAATACGATCCTTATCGTGAAAGATTCTTTGGGATAGAGTTGACCTTCAAGGATTCCACTAAACTCTGGTGAGGGATGCGTTTCCCCTTTCTGCAAAGGTGGCTGCATTTATTTAGCAGCATACCCTGTATTCGGCAAACGCATGTTCACAAGAACAGATTTGACAGTAATACTTTGACGGGAGCTGTTACTAAAAACAAACAATGCTTTTACATTTTGCTTTTACTTACTTGGTTAAGATTTTGGTTTTGAGAATGGTGTGTCTTTTAGGTGTGCTAGGAATTGTGAGTTACTGGTCTTTTGCTGTCAGGAGGCCCAAGTACACACAAAGGCAAGCGATACTGCCATTTCTCAAAGCATTAACCTGGCACGCCTCAATGATCTGAAAACAGGCTTTTATTTTTGAAGAGTGACATTTTGAAAAAAATTTCTCCAAGCAAACAAATGTCACAGTTTCTAAGAAACTGTAAACTTTAGTATAACAAAGAGGAGGGGAAGATTCTGCTTTGAAAAGTTTGGGGATGAAGTATTCTAAAGTTTCCATCTTTTATTTTTTGGTTTGTTTGTAAATGATAAAAGGGAAATACTTGAAGCAGATCTCTTGACAGTGTGCTCGATGGGACAGATGGCACCAGGGCTGAAAGGTTAACGGTCTGGATCCTCACTCAGTGTAAATCTGCACCATTGCATTGATCTGTGTGGAGCCCTGAGAACTTAGCCCAGAGCAGACTGCAGCTCTTGCAGGCTGAGAATCTTGTCATATTCAAAGGGAGTCTTTTCTATTGATTTTCACAGTGGCTGGAGTGGGGCCAGAAAAGCAGAGAATGAAGATGGGACATGCTGGGAAAACAAAAGAGGGAGAAAAGTGATTTAATACTTTAAAAAAGAAAAAATAAAAGTTCTCTCCTTTTATCACAGAATCCTGAAATAAATGCTGTTCAGCTCCAGAGAATCCTGAATAATATATCTTGGAGAAGTAAGTGCTGAGAAATAATGTTTCTGTAAAATAAAACCCTCTTAGAGAAAAGCCTGCATCTGTTTCTTGAATTCTGGGAGGAGAAGCTGACTTGAATCTGACTGAACTGACGCTTCTGATTTCCAGAAGACAGAAGATTTGCAGGGGTGTAAACCAACATGGTAGAAATTTTCTAAGTGAAACTAATCTAGTTTTGAATTTAAACAACTGAAAGAATGAAGAGCACGTGTAGATGCTGTGTGTTGGTGCAGACTCTGAATTTGACCTCCAAACCCAGCTTAACTTCAGCCTTGATGCTGAAACTGTCTCTCATTTCACCCTGTGCGGCTATCACAGTCTCAGCAGCACCAGCACTGGAAGGTGTAGAGAGTTAGATCTGTTAGGCAGCTATCTGCTGACAAGGGGGTCTTGATCTAAATGATCTTCAGAGGTCCTGTCCAACCCCATAATATTCTGTGATTGCAGTGGCTGTTTTTTCGGAACAACAGCAATGAAGTCACAGATATAATGATGAATCCAGTTTTCCTTCCCAGTTTCTTCTCTGGTAACAACTGGTGTGCAACACAGAAAACACACCATTCAGCTGTTACAGGCAACAAAGATTAACAAAAGGGTGGTGTGATGTCTTTTCCACTTAAGCCGAATTTGACATTGCTCCCTTTGTTACAAAGGTGGGCAAGGATAGCTCTAATGTCTTTGCAAAGTGATCCACCAGGCACTGTGTTATCTGTGAGAAGACTACATTGAACAGAGAGTCTTTATTTTTCATAAGTGATCAATTTTCAGACATTAATTTAAAAATGTTACAGTACTTGATTCATATTTACTAAACAGGGCTATTACAAGATTAAAATGTCTTCACTTTCAGCAGAGAAGGGATTGGTGAGTTATGGTTCTGTCCCTCGCTCAGTGAAAGTCAACGGGCAATCTATAATCGTGATTTGCAGTAAGATTAGAATCTGTTTCTGTTACTCTTCATGTAACTTATGTATGAACCAGGAATGCTAAGCTTTGATGCAGCATCATGTTTTCAGTGATGCCTGTACTTTTAATTATATTAACAGAGCTGGCAGCGTGTCTGTGAAAGAGAGAGAGAGATGCTTAGCACAAGGGTTTCAATTAATCTTCAGTGCTGCTCCCCAAAGCTCTTCAGGTCAAGTGACTTTGCTCAAGGTCATGCAGTAAATTCTTTTTGGGATTACAGCTTTGGATGTCCTTTTCCTTCCATTTTCTCTAATAGCTGGAGATAGTGCACCATATTTCATTCCGTATTACATGCCTGCAGGGAGCTCATATTGGATTTTCTGAGACTAGTAGAATCCATCCTCTTGCCTCATATTTTTATCATCATAAATGATACATCTTCTCAAGTGGGTGTAGCGTTTCACAAAGGGTTTGGGGCTTCATCCCTCTCAAGTGAGGGGGAATTTAGTGAGAGTTGATTTTTCTGAGATGTTCAATAACTCCTCAAAACAATTTCTTTTTTCTTGTTTTGTGTGTGTGTTTTTTTCTTTTTCTTCCCCTCTCCAGATTTCCAGAATTTTCGCCTGAGTTTCAGTCTGGATGCCTGCCAGGGTATCTTGGCACTCCTGGATGTATCCTACTTCATATGAGCGATACTTCTGACTCATATAATACTTTGCTGGAGCATTATTTCTTAGGGCAGACAGGGTGTTACTGTGATTTCTTTACCACCAGGACATGGCCCTGCTGATTGAACTTCTCACCCTCCATAATAACAGTTCAGTTGTGACAGAGTGGAATTGGTTTGGGAAAGAGGTGATTCTTGCTGCCTCTGAAATCAGCAGTGAGGTTTCCATTAACTTTAGTGGGAGGAGGATCAAGCCTATACAAGGCTAAAAAATCATCCTCATATTGTGATTGTGTGAATGTTAGAGTTTCTATGAGTTTTTGGTTTGTCTGAGGGTTCTTTTTTTTTAATATAACAAAGTTATCTCTGACATTTAATTGAGATGTTCTAACCTTAATTCTCTCACCAAGCTGAATGCCTCTGGCACGCTCAGTATCCAGGAATTCAGAGTCCTGTGGAAAAGACTGCTTTTCTACTTGGTATAACAATGATTTCTGTGTCCCCTTCCATTATCTTCCTGCTCGCAATTGTTTTGGTGCCATCTGTTGATTTGGGGGGGTTTAACAACTTTTTTTTCCTCCTCCCCAGGAAGTTTTCCAGAAAAAAGATACTAGCAGATCAGGAAAACTGGATCTTGTGGAACTGCATGCAGCTGTACGGGAGACAGGTGAGGCCATAGCACGTCTTGGCAAGTTTCATCCTCCTTCTCAGAAAGGCTGGAAAAAGCCCAGGGCTAGAAAACATTTAGAGAATTATAGGTAGAGCCCAGGAGAAGTGGAAAACATCATAGGCTATGTGGATTCTGCTTCCCTTTTAGCTGGGTAAAAAAATCTGAAAATTATTTTGCTATATGATGGGCTACTTAATCTTTGCCCCATTGTGGTCTCATACTGATATTCTCTGAAACAGAGTGTCTGTCTAGTTTAGACCCAGTTTTTAAATCCCTTCCTATTTGTTGCTAATTTCATGTTAAAAGACTGTGTGGGGCTGTGTGGATACATGTGGGAGGCCAGGTCTAGCTTCTATTAAATTGCTGCCTCTGCTGGAGATGACAGCTCAGGGACTGAGCCTGGAAGTGCGGGACTTTGTGCAGAGGCAATACCAGCACCAGGCTTCACTAATACAGTGTCTGAAGCTTGATCTAGAAATGGAAGACTGTATCTGTGGGTCCAAATACTGGACCAACCTCTATTGTTGCCAGCGGGGTTTGAGTCAAGGCTGGTGCTTAGTCTTGCAGTTTCTTTCGCAGGTTTACATCTTAAATATTACTCCTCAATGCTGTGTGGTTCACCCAGTTCAGCTGAGCCAGTGAGAGCGCAGTGAGAAACAGGCCAACCTCTGCTAAAGCAAACTAAAATCCCAGACCATGAATGGAAAATACCTTTATTCCTTGCAAATGCTGCTTGACATTGGGACTGATATGTCCCACTGATATGTGCTTCCTGTGGGTTTTCTTTTTCATCTCCTTTCCTATCCTCTTGTGGAATATTGCTCTTAAATACAGGTGCTGTTATTACACTCATACCCCATGCGTGAAGGGTGCCCATGTGTATTTTATTCCAACTATGGCAGGACTATGAGCATAGGGAAACACATCTGAACCCTTGTAAGTTTTGAGGAGATACCTACATGTAGTGGTCTGGTTTGGGTTGGCTGGTATTTGATAATCTTAGGGGGGAGGTTTGGAAAACCAAGCTGTTGGAGAAGGGCTGAATGCCACTAAGTTGTGCATGCTCTGTGCACACCTTTTGTGCTTTCAGCTGTGTACAGCTGGGAGTTGCCACCTTATTCTGATTTCCCCCTTTTTTAAATTATTTTTCCTTTAATGAAGGCATTTCACTCAGCAATGAAATCTGTAATTTGATGGCAATCAGATATGGTGACCCCGACTTGAAGATCAGCTTTGAGAGTTTCGTGTGCTTCATGCTTCGAGTGGAGATCATGGGAGGTGAGGCTGGTGCTATATGGTGGGCCAGGGAAGCTGGGCTGCCCAGCTAAACCATGGCCCTTCTGACGCTGCTCCAGCTGGCTGGCAGTGGCACAGTCAAAGTTAGAATGACTGAATTTCTGAATAGACCGAGTCATCCATTTTAACCAAGGGACAGATATAGAGGAAATCAAGCTCTTTCTCTCTTTACCTTTCCACCAGCCTCTTTCTACAGATATCCAGCTTGTACATATCAGTGATTTAGCTTCCTGCAGGTTTGCACCAGCCTTCTGTAGGAGGAGGTAGGCAAATTAGAGTTGGAGACTGCTCGTTTTCCAGGAAGAAGAGAGCCTTGGAATATACCTTTCTGAGAAGAAGAAAACCTTTGATGTGCCTTTGGTGGGACTTTGGTGGCAGTTGTGGTGATGAGACAGCTAATACTCAGACTGTGAGCTCATGCTGTAGACACTTTGCATGTAGTGGTAGGGACTGCCTGTATTTTGAGGTGTTACAGCTGGTGGGACAGACAGTAACATGCCTGACATTCAGCTGCTCTGTGTGTCCCAGCCCGCAGGGGTCTTCTAGCAACAGAACAGAGAAGCTCACAGGTGCTTCTGAATAGCTTACAAACTTTGCCCTTGAGGTATTTCCTGGGATGAGGTGTCCTTGCTGAACAGTGTTGATCTCTTGGCTATCAAGTTAATGCTCCTCATTTATTTCTTTCACAGAGGCTTTTCGCAACTTAACCCAAGATGGCAAAGGGATCTATCTCCGGGAATCTGAGGTAAAGCCCGTTCCCTGACTGACAAATGGAGGCTCCTTCATTGCAAGTGACATTGCAGGTTTTGTTCTGTAGCCTTAAAGAAGTCATCTTTCCACGATCGCTTACAGAATAGGTTAGAAACAACAAGGAGTTTCAGCCTTCTAAGACTTGTACTTTATAATATTATCTGGGATTTTTGACACTGTCCCTCACAACATCCTTTTGAACAAGTAGGATGAGTGGGGTCACAGTGCGCTGGGTGAAGAACTGGCTGAAGAACAGAGTTCAAAGGGTTAGAATCACAGAATTGCCTGGGTTGGAAGGGACCTTTCAGCTCATCTAGTCCAACCATCAAACTAAAACTGACACATCACTAAAGCATATCTCTAAGGACTACATCTACCCATCTTTTAAAAGTTGTAGTGGATGACTGGCAGCTTGTCACCAGTGGTGTTCTCTTGAGGGACAGGAGGCTTTGCAGAGGGGTCTAGATAGATTGCACCACTGCGCTGTGATTAATGGGATGAACTTTAACGAGTCAAAATGCTGTGTTCTGCGCCTAGGATGAAGTAATGCCAGGTACTAGTATAAACTGGGAGAGGAGTGGCTGGAAATAAGCCCTGCA
The DNA here is from genome assembly GCA_013400555.1 of Jacana jacana. Classification (NCBI taxonomy): domain Eukaryota; kingdom Metazoa; phylum Chordata; class Aves; order Charadriiformes; family Jacanidae; genus Jacana; species Jacana jacana. The sequence continues at coordinate 200,577 of VZTM01035043.1, read as the reverse complement.
GAAAGGGATCTGGAGATGCTGGTTGATAACAGGCTCAATTATGGGTCAGCAGTGAGCCCTGCAGCCAAGTGGCCAAACCCCATCCTGGGCTGCATCAAACAGCATAACCAGCTGGTCAGAAGAGGGGATTATCCCGCTGTATTTAGTGTTGGTGTGGCCTCTCCTTGAGTACTGTGGCAGTTCTGGGGTGGACAATTTAAGAAGGATGTGAAGGTCCTTCCTTGAATGTGTCCAGACGAGGACAGCAATGCTGGTGAAAAGGCTGGAAGGCATGCCCTGTGAAGAGCAGCTGAGGTTTTGCGGTTTGTCTAGTTTGGACAAAAGGAGGCTGAGGGGTGACCTTGTTGTTCTTTACAGCTTCTCTGCAGGGTGCTGAGCTCTTCTCCCTGGTATGCAGTGACAGAACATGTGCAAATTTGTTCAAAGCTGCGTCAGAGGACGTTTAGACTGGACATTAGGAAGCATTTCTTTACCGAGAGGGTGGTCAAACACTGGAACAGGCTTCCTAGAGAGGTTGTCAATGCCCCATGCCTGTCAGTGTTTGAGGCATTTAGGTAATGCCCTTAAAACGACATGCTTTAATTTTGGGCAGCCCTAAATTGGTCAAGCAATTGGACTGGATGATTGTCATAGATCTCTTCCAATTGAAATAGTCTGTTCCTATTCTTTTCCGAGGATCCTATTCTACTCGAGCTTATGCTCCTTATGGTGACAGAATATCTCCAATGTCCCATGGTCCAGTTCAATTGTTATTATTGCAGGGTACTGTCATGGATGATAAGTTCAACCTATTTTTGCCATTATTTTACAGTGGATGATGATGACACTGTATTCCTGAAGCAATGCTGTAGAAGAGGGGACAATCAGGCCTGTACCAGAATGAGGAAGGCTGCCTTGTATCAACTTTCTGTGCACACTGGATTCTCTGCGCTCAGCCTTGCAATTTACCTCCCATGAGAAGTCTTCCCCTCAAACAGACTTGACCTTATGACCACGGACTTGGTGAACTGAAATTTTGCTAATTAATGTATTTATTTTGAGTCCTATTTCACTTCAGACAACCTTTCCGAGAAGAGACTTCTGGATGCAAGCCACTTCGGCTGAGTCATTGGGGGTCACCTACTTAATGCTAACATTGCACTGTTTGTGATGGCATATGTGTTGGTGATGCCCAGAGGCTGTGCTTGGTGATAGGAGATAAGTGGTCCCTGCCCTGAGTGGCCTGTCACCTAACAGAGAGGAACCCTCAGTTCTGCAGCTGCCAGGCCCACAGTAGAGGGCTGGAGTCTGTGTGGTTGCAGGGCAGAAAGGGTGGGGACTCTCTGAATGAATACTCTGCCCCAGCCATGATTTGGAAAGGTGATTTGCAAGCATTCCAACCATCTCTTTTGCTTTTATAAATTAGCATTTGCTTTGGTAAGTCAGAGAAGGTGCATTGATTTGACTAAGAAATTATCTGGGCCTCCAGCTTGTTGTTGTGAATGCAGGCTGTGATGTTTGCATATTTGTTTCAGAAAGGCAGTGGGTTTTTTCTGCAGATTGAAAAGTATAGTCCAGTGAGAAGGAAACTGATCCCGTATCATGTGTAAGTCACTGGAGATTGGCAGGAAATAGATGTTGTCTGCAGCATGATACAGAACAGTCTGGTAAAACACTTTTGTATTTGTCAGCTTTTATAAAGCAGGATGAGAGAAAGAGAGTGTGTGCGTGTGTACCTTTAAATGATGCAGACACATGCAAGTTGCAGCTAATGAAATAGTGGAAAGGGGGTGTATAGCTGTGAACAGCGTTAGAGAACGCCTTATAAGGGGGGCTATTCACATCAAACTCCATGCTGGGGTTACCCAATGCATCTATCTGTAGGATGCTTTTTCACTCTCTTACTCTTTACTTATTTGGGCTGGAAATTTCCACACCAACCAACAACAGGTTGCTGCTTTGATGGTTGGGTTTTTTTTGCATTCCTATGGAGAACGTGATTGTATCTCTTTCCCAGTGCAGAGCCTGGTCTGGGTGCTGAAGGAAACAGAGCTCCAACGGGAATGAACATATAATCAAAGACCATACTCTAATGGCTTTGTAGGAAGGAGTTATATTAAGCGTGCTTAGGCAGCCTTCCCTCTGGCTTTTTGTGACTTCTTAGGTGCTTAATCTTGTAAATAGCCTTTAGACTGCATATCAGAATCGGGAATGAGGTGGGTCATGGATAAGAATGTAAATGCGAGTAAAGGGCTGAGCTCAGGTATGCGCTTAGCACTTGCATTGAAGCCTGTGCAACAGCATAAGCATAGAGAGAAACCCTGTTGCGTATAAATGTTCCCAGTCAGGAGGCATTAAACAGTAAAAACAACAGTGCACTTTATTCCCCAGAACAGTCTGTTTCCTAAACAGTATCATTTTCATACTGTTTTTATGAGAAAACTGTTAGAACCAGATAAATAGAGAGCTATGTTTGCACTTGTTTATTACAGATGATATATCTATCATCTATTGTGAGTGTGCCTGCTGTGGTGTCACTGGAACCACAGGGCTCAGATCTGCAAAGCAGAGCAGGTTGGAGGGAGCGGGGACATCCAGGGCCCTTGAGCTGCAGTGTCACAGCACTGCTGGGCTCCTGAAGAGCCTCTCTAAGCAGCTCCCATCACAAAGCACCATCATGCCTCTGGTTCCTTTTGGGACTCGCAGCCGAACATGATGGTGCAAACTAAATTAGCCTGATTTAATTTGCACTCAGCTCAGCAGGGGATGTTGTAAACACTGATTTACTGTGTGCGGGAGCAGCGCTAGAAGAACCCAAAAGGTTGATTGAGAAGAGCAGAGGTCTTGCTTTTTCAGCACACTCCGAAAAAGATGGTTGCTGGCACCCTCAGGGGTGGTCAGAGGGGTCTGTGCGAGTGTGGAGTGTTCCCAGCAGGACTCTGTTGGACATGATGGGATGAAAATCTTTCAGTCTGAACTGGGTTTGTTGCACAGTGTGTGTCATCAGCTGAGCAAGAATCATTTAAGGCTGGGAGTATGCTGGACGTAGCTCTGCCACTGGCCCTGTGCAAACTGTGGTGCAGGACACCCGCTCTCAAATTGCAGTTCCATTTTAATGTTGTACACATTGTTTTTTTATATCAGATTTTGTACTTACTTACTTCACACCTTTTTAATGCAGAGCAATGTAATTGCAGGGAGATTATTTTGCTATTGATTACTTGATGCAGAAAAGAAACAGAATTCATCCATGCCATGAATCACTAAGCATTTGCAGCAATAAACTTTATTGAGCCATGTGACTTGCTGTTACAGAATTGTAAAGAATGCTTTACTGGAATGATTATACCAAACCGTGTACAATTCAAACTGAATTATCTGGCTCACAATAAAATGTTTTTGGCAAGGGCACCTGCTCGGACACTGTGAGGCTTTTATATTGCTAACAGAATAACGTTTTCTGGGCAATTCTGAAGATCTATTACTCCTCATTTACAATGTGCATTGTGGAAAAAAATGGTCTAAAAGGCTGCTGAAGGATGCATTCGTTTGTAACCACAGCATTTATAGAGATGCTGAGCTCTGCAGTGGGTGGTATTGCTTAGCAGAAATGAAAGAAAAGTGGGGCTGCGGCTTGAGACTTGTATTGCTAACAAAGGTCCTTTTTGGAAAAGGCAGGTGCAAATACCAAGAATAGCAAATACTAGCTGGAGTGCAAAGAGGAGCTGGATGATGAGGTTTACTGTAACAGTAAGAGTGAGATGAAATTGAAAGGAACTAATCGACCCTGTGCAAACAAAGTATTCAGCTAGAGCTTCTTGCTACAGGACACACACACACACACACACAGAGCTGTAAGTATTTCATGTTTCCTGAATATAGTTGGGGCTTGTGTTTAGCTTGCGGTTGAATCCCAACAGGATTCAAAAAGGGGCTAAGGTTTACAGGAATGACAAGCGTGGCTGGACTGGTCGTAGTCTCAGTGAAGAGCTGGGGCAGAGTCCTGACATCTGCCTTCAGGTGAAAGGGGAAGAGCTGCACTTTGGGGACAAATTAACCCAAGATCGTGGAGCTCTTGCCCTTGAACAGCTACTGATGGCCACGTGTGGAGAGATACAAAGCTGGTTGGGGGTTGAGATGGAGTATTTCTGCCTGCTGGTGTATTTCTTTCTGGGCAATCAATTAAAATTTGAAGATCCACATGCTGTTGAGACACTGCAGCATAGTTCTCTGTCTGTGCTCACATTTTCACCAATTTTAGTGGAGCTGACATGACTCCTGCCTTACCCAAAAGATGTATCAGTCTTTTGCTGGGAGGTGTTAATTAATTAATGTAAGTGGCTACTGCACAAACCACCATCATGGCTGGCCAAGCAGTGCCCAGTGAACTTTGACCACACCACGAGATACCCTTTGTGGAACGAATAATGGTGCTTTGCTTTTAATCATTAAGCAGTACATGTATTGCTAACTCCATGACCCACAAAAGGGACCCCTAGAGGGCAAGGTGTCATTGCCCTGGAGATGTAAAATTGAGGACTTTGGAGGTTTTGGAAGAGAAAGCCTGTTTCCCAGGGCAGGCAATGTCCAAAGGCTGGCCACTGAGTGGGGTGGGGACAAGGTGTTCCAGGAGCACAGACCCTTGCACAGGCCAGTGATGGGTCCAACATGGGACCATGGAGTCAAAGCCATTGCCAAATCCAAGTGTCCACCAGTCCTCATTTACCCTTTCTGCAGTCCTGCAACCCCACCTAGAGACTCAGCTGAAACACTGGGATTTCAAAATTTGCAAACGTTGTCTTTTAATATTTCCCTTATGAGCTTTTCAAACTGTCTGCTGAAGCACAGAGTACTGGGAGACTTATTCTCCCAGGACTGGTCCTGCTGGATTCCAGCTGAATTTAGCCCTGTGCTTCAGTGTGAAAAGCTGGAGTTTCCTGCATGTATGGCACTTCCAGATTGAGAAAAATTAAGGGCAAAAATCTCCTCTGTTGTTATTTACAGTGCTACAGTGCTGAGAGGAGGAAGATGAGGTCCCCAGGGTGCTGTCTGCTGTGTTACCTGGAGAGCAGGACTTGTGGGCTACTTAGAAAAAGAAGTACTTCTGCACTGTCTGGGGGTGAGTGAACTGGGTTTGTTCAGCCTGGAGAAAGGAGGCTGAAGGGAGATCTTGCTCTCTACAACTACCTGAAAGGAGGGTGTAGTGAGAGGGAGGTCAGTCTCCTCTCCCAATTCACAGGTGATAGGACAAGAGAAAGTGCCTTCAAGTTGTGCCAGGGGAGGTTTAGGTTGGATATTAGGAAACATTTTTACACCAAAAGGGTTATTAAGTGTTGGAACAGGCTACCTGGGGAAGTGGTGGAGTCGCCATCCCTTGTGGTATTTAAAAGATGGGTATGGGTAAATGTAACACTTAGAGATGCAGTCCAGTGATGGTATTTGTCACTGTTAGGTTGATGGTTGGACTTGATCTGAAAGCTCTCTTCCAACCCAGGCCATTCTGTGATTCTATCTGTCTATGTTTAACCTGTGACTCTAGTCAAGGCTTGATCTGAACCTTAGCCTCCTGAAGCCCAGCCCTCCAGCTCCTCTTCACTTCACCTTCCAGAGCAGTGCTGCTCATTAATCCCCATACTGCTGTGAGGCAGGGTTTTCCCCATAAGCAACTCTTCTTTCTCACTTGGCACCCAGGAGCTCAACTTATGATCCCATCCTGAGGTTTGGCACTTGGCAAGAAGCCAGCAGTCACTGAGCTATTCTTCTTGCACCCTGCTATGTTCATGCATACGCCTGTACATACCCACGCACGCCATGTCACCTTCCTCAAAAAATAGTTGCAGTCCTGAGCTGAAAGAGAAGGGGAAAGAAGACGACCTTTATTTATTTATTTTTATCTCCTGCTCAAGGAGCAGCTCCTTGCAGAATGAAATGCTAACGAGAGCCCATGCTTTTCCTTCCTGCTGTGTCTTACACTGGATTAGACCTGAAATGCAGTATCACCAAGCTTGAAGTTCAATTTATCAGTGCAGTCAGGATTGATTTGTTACACTACCTATTCTGGGGAAATGAATGTCTCCATCGCGCTCCTTTCCAATGCAGGCAGACCTTTGTTTTGCTCAGATCAGCTATGTAATGTAGGAAGCTGACTTTCCGCAGATAAAGGGGAAAAAAAAACCCTACAGAATCCTGACTAATTCTCCCCAGCCTGGCGGTGCTGAGACTGATGCCTCTTGCAAAGCACCCGCCTGGCGTCATGGTGGCTGCAGATACCAGGCAGAAGTGCTCTATGCCTGGGCTTATATCTTACTTTTTTCTCGTTGTTGAATAAATGATGAAAAGTTCTTTGGATGAATTACACGTCCCCTTTATCGCTATGAACGTTAGAGCCGGACCGTCAAGTTGGTCCTTGGAGCTCAAATTCATAGCAAGGGTCAGGTTGAAAACAAAGTTGGGTTTTGTACGCATTTTCAGCTTGTCTGTGAGACAATGGAAAAGGACTTTGCTGCTGCTGCTGTTGGGGAGGATAATTTTCACTTGTAATCTAGCACAGAGTATCTCCATTAAGAGAGCAGGCAATTAAAAATCCAGTTTTCTCCTGAAGCCCATTTTGATAGAATATTTACAGTGAACCACGTACAAACCATGTGCAAATGAGGCAATTACATTTTCAGATTCAAAAGACCTAGAATGTGGTTTGCTGTCAAGAGACATATTTTTAAAAGACCTTTTTTTTTTTTCCCTGACAGTTCATGTACGTGTCTTACGTGGAGGAAAGGGTTAAAAGCCCAGTACCCTGTGGAAACATGTGGAGATCCTCACGCTCCTGCAAACGTGGCAATGAGAAGGATGTCTGTAGCTGGTGCTCATTAAGCGAGACGAAATGAAAGAGGTAGTTGCTCTAAAGTAGCTTTTTTTTTCCTCAGGTAAAAGCAGGATTTCTTTCTCATAAATACAGTGCAGTGAGACATAAACCACTTATTGCCTGAAAGCAGCTCTGTGCTTCTGAAGAGCTGGAGCTCATGAGTGAGAAATTGGGCCTTCAAAAACCCCTTCAAATCCAAAGTGGTAGCTAGGAATATTGCTTTAGAAGCTGGGGCCATACCTGCTCTTATAAGTGGTTAAGTCCAGCCTCCTATTAAGTATGTTTCCCCTAAGAACAGAGCCGGCAATATAGAGCTGTGGAGCAGACAGCGAGCCTCCCACCTTCCAGAGAAAGGGTGATAGAAATGGCCATGGGCTATTTTGGGTGCAGGGAATTATCCTGAAGGGCTGCACATCCTTGGGTATGAGATCTTTGTGTTGCCCCTTCTCTGTAACTCGGGTGTTTAGTGTCAGTTATTTTGTTTCCTTATAAAAGGAAAAATAGAACAACTGTAGATGTCCTTCCTGCCCGCTTCTTCTATACTTCCTACCTTTCATGCAGCTAAGAAAACTCTAGTCTTAAAAACTGCTTTAAGTCTTTAGCTGTGGGTGCCTATCTGTCAACAGATTAAAGCTGAAGGGCTGAGGTGTTCCCCCCAGTTCACCTGATCAATGTCAGCTCCGGTTGGTCATAAGCTCCAGCTCTGATGTCCAAAGTCACACAGGAACTGGCTTCTGTCATACCATGGGGTCTGACCACATCTGTGAGTGTAGTGAGACTGGAGGTCTTATTTTAACTTGGAGAAGTGCTTGTCACAGACCCCCTTTCCTGAAAGCCAGGGCACAGGAACAAGGCTTGGGCCCTTCACAGCCTCCACCCTCTGGTTCAATATTTTCTGGTGTGCACAAGTTTCCAAGAGCTTAAACCGCTGAGTTTTGCAGAACTTTAAGTATCTCAAATGCGAAATAAAGAAAGAGATACTCTATCATATGAACACATAGCCAAGCACATAAAGAATTGGGGGATAAATTAACAGGAAATAATTCATATGCTGCAAGAATAAATTGCTGAGTCCAGTAGAAAGAACCACAATTTACTTTTTTTTTTTTTTTTTGGTAATGGTGTACAATTACTTGAAAATACAAAATCACAGGAGAAATCTGGTGCAAAGGCTATATTGGGGTGCTATTCCTCAATGCTGTTCTTCAAATGATGTGAATTGTGGCAAAAAATTTGAAGAACGTCAAAGAACTATCAACTCCAACCACCTGAGAACAGCTGAGAGCAAGCTGAGAAGTCCACATCCCTTTGCTACATTACTGGTGACTTTAAGGGTGCCAAAACCTGAGCTACAAACCCAGCGGTCACTGAGGAGCTTACTGTGACAGAAAATCAAGCCCTTCCTGCTGTGAGGGAGATAGTCATCCTTTCTCAAACTATTTGAAGCAACTGGAGGCAACAGATCCTCAGATGGTCCAGACCATTGAATACATATGAAAGTTAGGGTGAGCTGAGAGTGTTTCTCCTCAATGACTTGGCATATGGAATCATAGAAGAGTTTGTGTTGGAAGGGATCTTTCAAGGTCATCCCAGTCCAACCCCTCTGTAATGAGCAGGGACATCTTCAACTAGATGAGGTTCCACCCTGACCTGGAATGTTTCCAGGGATGGGGCATCTACCACCTCCCTAGGCAATCTGTTCCACTGTTTCACCACCCTCAGCATAAAAAATTTCTTCCTTGTATCTAGAGTAAATCCATCCCTCTTTTAGTTTGAAATCATTATCCCTTGTCCTATCACAATAGGCCCTGCTAAAAAGTTTCTCCCCATCTTTCTTATAACTCCTCTTTAGGTGCTGAAAGGCTGCAATAAGGTCTCCCCAGAGCCTTCTCTTTTCCAAGCTGAACAACCCCAATTCTGTTAGCCCGTCTTCATAGGAGACATGTCCAGTCTTCCAATCATCCTTGTGGCTCTCCTCTGGACCCACTCCAACAGGTCCTCATCCTTCTTATGTTGGGAGCTCGAGAGCTGGACACAAAACTCCAGGTGGGGTGTCACCAGAACGGAGTAAAGGGGCAGAATTCCCTCCTTCAACCTGCTGACCATGCATCTTTTGATGCAGCCCAGGATANATCTGTTCCACTGTTTCACCACCCTCAGCATAAAAAATTTCTTCCTTGTATCTAGAGTAAATCCATCCCTCTTTTAGTTTGAAATCATTATCCCTTGTCCTATCACAATAGGCCCTGCTAAAAAGTTTCTCCCCATCTTTCTTATAACTCCTCTTTAGGTGCTGAAAGGCTGCAATAAGGTCTCCCCAGAGCCTTCTCTTTTCCAAGCTGAACAACCCCAATTCTGTTAGCCCGTCTTCATAGGAGACATGTCCAGTCTTCCAATCATCCTTGTGGCTCTCCTCTGGACCCACTCCAACAGGTCCTCATCCTTCTTATGTTGGGAGCTCGAGAGCTGGACACAAAACTCCAGGTGGGGTGTCACCAGAACGGAGTAAAGGGGCAGAATTCCCTCCTTCAACCTGCTGACCATGCATCTTTTGATGCAGCCCAGGATACTGTTTGCCATATAGGAGAGCTGCCTGTAGTTAGCATGTTCTTGAGGGCAAACCCTAGTGAGAAGGTCTCCTGGTTGTTGGTAAAGCTACTTTTGTAAGAGGCTGTGCTGGGTGCTTCCCCGCAGGGGTGAAGGTCCTGCAGTATCATCTAAAGCTACCTTTCTCCTTTTTGTCAGTGTTTTTCCCTGCTGAATAACCCTGGGGTTGGGATTTTTATGATGAGGGATGGGGTCTTCCTGATGTTAACAGGAGGTGGTTGCAATGGGATCAAGCCCCGCTGTATTGCTCAGGTAGCGGTGTGAAAGCACCCCAAAGGTGAGCATGCCATGGGGTGGCAGAGAGGGCGGGAAGTACACACACAGTCTCTCCATCACTAGCCAAGCTCCTGGGGGCTGCAAAGCTATGCTAGCTCACCCTGCCATACTATTTCCCCCTAAATTGAGGACACTCCTGGCTGTATCTGGACTTTGAAAGGCAGAGCCAGCCTGGGACCTCCTGTTGCATCCAGCACATTGAGGAAGAAGATGAAAAGATCCATCCTCCAAAGTCAGGCTTTTTGTGCAGCTCTTCACATCTAGAAATCACTCTTCTTCCTCCTGCCGCTAGGCTCAGCTTGTTGTAACAAAGATTAAAAGTCTGAATTCCTGTAAAGGTACTTCAATGGCAGCCAAACCAGGCTCCCTGGAGAAGATTAACTATTCCCAGGATCCAGGGGAGTTTGAGCTTCAGCAAAATGGACTGATGAGGAAAACATAGCTAGTCCTGCAAAGATGAATTTGATAGAGGTGGCCACAGCACAGCGAAGGTTTGGGATGCTGGTTAAGTGTTAGCTTTTACATATAACTGAGTTCTAGGTCTTTAGACAAGACTTAATCTTTTCTATAAACAAATAACCCATTCATATACATGAATAATCTCCATTTCTTATGCAAATCATTTCCCTGCTGCTGTTTCTACTGAGAATAATATTGAGTATAATTACCACATTTATTTAGTGAATCTATTTACACAGGGTAGCTCCCTGTCCATGAACGCTCTTCACCAGAGAAGCCCAGAGAGCAACAGGGGAGCCCAAGCTGCCAGTCATGTGCGCCCTCCACATTCTATTTTTGTTCAGATAAAGCATTTTGGGACTCTTTGAGATGTCTCAGCAAGAGCAGAAGGATGTCAGCATCCTGCCTCCGTCCCAGGGAGAGCACCTGCTGCTAATGGAAGGCAGCTCTCCCCTGCTTGCCAGCCTGCTGTGTGAGCTCCAGCTAACTGTAATGAGGCAAGGCACTTTGAATAATAACTTTCCTTTGGGTATGAGGCTATCTTAATTTTTTTGTGTGTGTGTTTAAGTTGGTAATTGCCATGGAGTTTGAAAATCTTCCAGGTTTTACCACTCTTAATTATGTTCTCATGCATATGCATCGTCTGCTTGCACGCTCATTACTGCCAGGAGATCAGACCCCGAAACATTGGAGCGGTTTCCTCCAATTATCTCCCACGTGCAGAATTTCCTGCAAAATACCCCTCCTGTGTGGGGCAGCCCAAGCTGTTTGGAGCACGTCTCGCTGCCCAGAGTGCGTTTTGCTCCGCACCAGTTAGATCAAGATGCGTTAAATCAAGATGCATTCCCTCGCATGTCCCACCCGGGTTGCTTCTTCCTGGGACGTTCCCTTGCTCGTAGCACCAGCTGCTGAAGCGCTTGTTCAGGAGAAGTTATTACAATTTCCTAATGGAAAATATTTCAACTTTCTAGGACCCTGATTGCCTCTTTACCTGCTCCGTTTGCATCTATTGATCGTTCTGGTTCAACAAGAGCCTCTGGGACTAACAAATTCTAACAGGTTTGAATGCATTAATGAGGTGTTATGCGGGGAAGGAAAAATAATGCTGTTGGGCTTCTAACTTGCTCTTGCTCAATAACAGCAAAACAAATGTATGCAATTAAACATTACTTTGTTTTCCAAACAGCAGCCTTGAAATTTTGTCCTGCGAGCGAGGAAATCAAGCTGCTGCTTTGCTTTCTAACCAACAGCAGCGATTTGCTGCTGGGAAATGAGATGTTAGCCCACCTGAGCACGTTCAGGGTAGAGCATCGCTCCCTTCTAGGCAGGCAGGATTTGTGGCACCAAGCGTGTTTTCCTGTAGGGGATCCCAGTAGATCCCATGAAAAGATGAACGTGGAGCAAGTGTAGACCTTGATATTATGCACTCTTTTTGCACAGAGTAACTGCTTGCTTTTAACTATTTTTCAAGGAGATGTATGGTTAGGTGTTAGCCCCTTGGAGCTTTTGCGTTGAGAGCAGGAGATTGCCTGATAAAACAGGAATCGCTCAGTCTTTATACTTAAAATGTTGGATTGGATACAGAAGGCACGTCTATTCCTAGACACTTTACCTAAATAATGGGATTGAAATCTGAAGAAGTTAGGTGGTGTGGTGCTCACTCCCCATTTTTGGATTCCTCAGGAGAGGGGAGGAATGAATAGTCAAGAATTTTTTCTATGAAAAATTTTCTAGGAGGAAGACAAGGGTAAAACTTTTCATCCAGCTGTGAAAATGCTCCTTCCCACAAAACACCTGGTGCAGTATTACATATTGCCAGCTGCGTTAATAGCTGCCTAAATCCCAGTTGGCATCGGGCCACACTTACACAGCACAGAAACAGAGCTTTGGCTCCGAAACCTGCTTAACACCTGCACACAAAGGGACAGAGGCATTAAAGGTGCTTTAAGGACAAAGCTTTATTTTGGCTAACATGTTCTCTCACCCACCACCTGACTCGTTCTTTATTCTGTTGAGTGTCACCTGTCCGAACCGCAATTACGGGCTTGACTGTGTCTGAGGGACAAGGTCCTGCAGCTGGCTCAAAGGAATGGTTTAGCATATTGCAAGTAGCAAAAGCCATTGGTCTGAATCCTCAGGGGTTCTCAGACCTCAGGGGTCTTAATCCTCAGGAGGCAGGGTTCTCCTCTTCCTTAGGGATGGATGTGTGTATGTGTGTGCGTGCGTGCGTACATGTGTGAATGCACACAGGAGCACATCTCCTTGGGAGGCAGTAGAACCTGGCGTCCCCCAGGAGCATGGGTGCCTTCCAGAGCTGTGCTGAGAACCACTGGCACTAGACAGCTTTCCCCTGGCTGCAAAACTGAAAAAACAGGTTGTGGGATCAGCAGCCATCACTTATCCCTGGACTTTTCCCAGAAAATACCTGTGTTGGGAAGCATCAGGAGAGACTGCCAACCACCGGAGACATCTGGAGACAGACAGGACCCAGCAGATTTAACTCTGTTGTGGAAATAAGCCACAAAACAGTTGTAGGAGCTGCAGATGAGTGTCTGGATGTGTGCTGATGCCCATCTACTCAAGGAAGAGCTTGTGTTCCAGCAGTCGACTTGATGAGAACTTCAATTAAATGCTATTAAAGTAGCTCTCCTCTTTATTTTATTCTTTTTATGCATAGCATTTCCTGACAGCTTAAACCTTTAATTAACTGGAGATGGCATCGTGGAAAGTTTGCTGGAGAAGAACGTTTGTGGTTTAATTAAAAAGGAAAAAAAACTCCTCTATGGTTACTGAAAAAGATCTGCTTGTGACTCCAATAGTGGCAAAAAGCCCACAGGAATTCCTCTGTGTCCCTTTTGGATTGGAGCAGTGGGTGAGGAGATGCAGAGTGATACCATTGCCCAAGAGGAGAAGGTGAGTACTTCACAGTTTCACGTTCGACCCTCCAGTTTAGGTTGCAGATGTAGAACAAGGTACAGTTCTGTTATCTCAGTGAGGGAAATGAAATGACCAACTATGAAGCTCTTACATTTTTAAAGAGCTTTAACTTACATTTCTCCTGGTATTAGGCCAGAGCTGTCTCTAACATTTGTGGTCTTCTCTGAGGGCACACAGGTAGAACATTGCTCAGCATAGACAGTGGTGGATTTTTTTGGCTCCCAATACAGTACAAAAGCAAAGGCAGAGCTTAACTGCCACAAAAATGTGGGATAATGTTCTCAGTATCTTCAACAGCCTTCAGGGAAGCTGCTTTTGGGGATGGTAGGGTACTGCCTGATGTGGCAGGGAGCCCTTGCTGCTGTTCACAACCTTAGGGCCTGTGTGTGATTGTAGCTGTGGCTAGGATGAATGTGGCTGAATATAAGCCAACCAGCATCCCAGGTGGCCAAGAAGGACAAGAGCATTCTGGCTTGTATCAGGAAGGGGAAGTGGTTATCCCTCTGTACTCGGCACTGGTGAGGCCCCACCTTGAGTGCTGTGTCCAGTTTTGGGCCCCACATGACAAGAAGGACATCAAGGTGTTGGAGAGAGTCCAGAGGAGGGCAACAAGGCTAGTGAGGAGTCTGGAGAACAAGCCTCATAAAGAGCTGTTGAGGGAGCTGGGGTTGTTCAGCCTGGAGTAAAGGAGGCTGAGGGGAGACCTTCTTGCTCTTTGTAACTCCCTGAAAGGAGATTTTAGAGAGGTGAGGGTTGTTCTCTTCTCCCAAGTCACAGGTGATAGGACAAAAGGAAATGGCCTCAAATTGTGCCAGGGGAGGTTTAGACTGGATACTAGGAAATACTTTTACACTGAAAGGGTTATTAAGTATTGGAATGTGCTGCCTAGGGAAGTGGTGGAGTCACCATCCCTGGAAATAAATGGGTAGGCTTAGAGATATGGTCTAGTGATGGTTTTTGTCAGTGTTAGGTTAATGGTTGGACGAGATGATATGAAAGGTCCTTTCCAGCCCAGCCTGGATTCTACGAACCACCAGCTCAGTATACGCTTGCACCCTTGCAGTAACATGCCACAGAGCCAAGGCACAGTGGTGACAACTGCTACAGTGCTGGTGGACCCCCATGGTCACACAAACTCTCCTTCCTCTTGTGCAAAGAACTTAGTGGCTTCTTCCCTTCTTCTGCCCACATTGACTGGATTAGGAGCAGAACGAGTGCCCTGGAGGCTTTTTGAACAGCTGCAGATCCAAAAAGGGATTTTTGTTCCTGTATTAAATATAAACCTGGAAGAGTCATTGACGTGACTGACTGCGTTTGAAGCACAGCTCCACCCCGAGATGTGCAGCAAATGGTTTCTGAGTCATCCCCTGGGAGCAGGTCAGGGCTGTCAGAGTGGTGCCTGGGCCAGGGGCATGTGGTGGCTTGTGCTCCTGGAGGCTCCTGCACCCAGGCTGGCACCTCAGCTGCTGGGTGACAGGGGACAGCTGGGCTTCTTGTGAAACATGCCAATGCTCAGCACTTGCCAAAACAGCTATTTGGGAGCAGCTTGATGTGCTCTCCCTCCTTTCCTGGCCCTGTCCTCAGCGTGGTTAAATTCAGTAAGTACAGCACTCCCTTTTCCAGGGGTGGAAGAGGAACTTTTCAGCCAGAGCTGAGTGGGGTTGCTCCATCTTACAATAAACCATGGTGTTCAGCAGAGACTTCTCAGCATCCCCACTTGGGGCTAGATTTTGATCCTTTCCTCTGATTGCTTCTTGAGTATATCTGTTTAAGCCCCTTCCAACTTTCCCAGAAGAAACTGTAAATTATTTGTGATCTTTTTGGAAGAGAAGTGTGGGGTTTTTGCTCTGCGGATGGGATCTCAGATATAAACCAAACTCAAACCCAGGAGTATTCCTAGTAACAACTGCACTGAAGCACTGTCAAGTTCTTTTGTAGACCTGGTGAGATTAAATTCCCTTGAAATGTGCTTTAAGGAAGCCCTTGAAATAGCAAGGAGAGCTTCTTTCCCCTTACAACCTTCTGCTTAGAGGCAGGACCTCGAAGGGCCAACGCCTGATGCTGCAGTTGTGAAAAGTCCCCCTTCCACTCCGAAACGATGTCCTGCTTTTTGCTCTCATGGAAACAAGAAGCACTGCAAGCTTTCCTCAGCTTTGCAGTGCTGATACCAACAAATGCTAAAGACCCATTTCCTAGACTGTTTTTCCATCTCTGGCCTTAAATTTTGCTCTCTTGGAAACAGGTAGGATATTACAGACCTCATTTGTGAAGCACCCGAGATTGGCAGATGAAAAATTAGAAAAATGGGGAAGATAAGGGTATCAATAATACATCAGAAGGGTTTTCTTTGGGCTTTTTTTTTTTTTATTATTGCTGTAATTTTAATGGAATTGCAGTAGCATTTTTATACAAATCTCTGAAAGTCTATGACTTCAAATAACTCTGAACCTACAGATTTGTACTCCTGCCTCCTTCTTGTACTGTCACCTGCTCGCTGTATTATCTGTCCCAGCATGTGTGTATGTGATCAGGAGGTATAGAATCCCCTCCGCTGGAGAACCCATGCCTTGTTGGAGCTCCTCAAATCTGCCGTCTCATCACGGGAAGCCCGCACAGAGCAGCCACAGGTCCCCGGCAGGTAGAGATTCCGACAGTGGCTCACCGTGGTGTCACCCTCCTGGCGGGTGCGATGGGGAAGAGTCAGGTCTCTGCCCGTTATCTCTGCCGGGCACAGCGGGTTATTCATCACGGCGCCGAGCCCTTGCCAATAAAGCTTTTCCTCAGCAGAGGGAGTTGTTTCTCAAGGTAATAAGATAGCGGTATCTGATTGCATTTTTGTCAGGGATGTCCTATTTATTACCTTACCCGTAACCTAATTAGTAATGCATCTCCCTGATATTTTTCTGCATTTCCCCCCTATGTTTTGTAATAACTTCCACTAAAAGTCTGACCTACAAAAACCACCAGGTTTTAAATCCAGCTTTGAATGATAACACACGCCCCCTCTCCAGGTGCCTTTATCTCTCCTGGCATAAAGGAAAGTCTAGTAGGAAAAGCTCAGCACCCTCTGCAAATGTGTTGGAGGAACGCTGCGTTACAGCAGCTGAGGTTGCTTCCTCACGGCCAGGAAAACGCCAGTGGCAACTTTCTGCTTGTGGCAAGATGATCATTTTGGGTCAGAAAGCCGTTCCTGCTCCAAAGAGGAGGTATGTGAGAGACAGCAGCTAGCCCCTGCCCGTGGGTGGGGTAGGCACAAGGTAAGAGGACAGCTATAAGCCATGTGAAAAGCCACTACTGAAGAGCCTCAGCAGCTGAAAGTTGCTCAAGTGCTTTGCCTCGGCTTTTGGAAGAAAGCAAAACCCACCAGTTTGGGGAAAAGAGTGACATGTGCATCTACCTGCAGGTCCTTTCTAGGTTGGGCAGAGATGTCTTATGGTGGCAGAGCTGGAATGAACAGTCCAGCTACCCCCACCATAGGGCTGAGGAAGGTTAATTGATGTGACAAATGATGCACACCACAGGAAGAGGTGGCATTTTCAGGCTGGCCTCCTATGCCATGTCAGACTGGTGGTTCACCAGGGCTTTCCACTCTATTAATTTTGCTCCTGCTTGGCTGCACCACCAAAACAAAGTTCAACCTAAGCCTGCCTGCTGGATCCTGCATTTCATCATTCTGGTAAAGGCATTTAAAAGTCAGATGGCCTTAAAACAAAGAAAGAGAAATGTCCCTTTTTGCAGATGCTAATGAAATTTTTATCTGGGCATCTTCTGTGAATGTTGGGCCTGAGAGGCATGGATTATGGTAGGGGAGAAGGGCTTACTGAGTCCTGGAAATAAAGCAGAGGAGGACAGAGGATGAAGATGGCAAATGATAAATTAAGAAGTGACAGAAAGCAACTGCAGGAAGCAATAAACCCAGGAGGAGTGTGTGGGAAATGCATAGGAGAGGTTGTTTACAACATGTGCATCGGACTTTCCAGCATTTGACATCTTCTCTCCGATTCATTCCATATGTTACTTTATGTACAGATTCCTGTTTTTATGGCATTTGTTCTATAGTTTTTGTACTAACATGAATGACTCACATCTGCTCCAATACTTAATGTATTCTCTAATGTCTTCTGCAAGGGATTGCTCAGCTCGTGCCGTACTTGTCAGAGGCAGGATCGGAAGAGCTTGCGAGTCAGGCAGGTGAGCAGGGACAGGCTGGGCGAAGCAGCTCTTTTCTGGATTCCTACTCTATCTGTTG